>OZ024771.1:21174787-21677287 GCA_964017025.1 Stenichneumon culpator
ACATTTGGAGCGTAAACTTTTTTGAACCCTGTGAAAGTTCTAACTTTTGAACGAAGGTTCGGATCACTTTGAAATTTTTACAACATATTCTTAGTATCATCACCTATCGTGTTGACCACAGAAACAAAAATTTGGTTTTCTGGCACTTTGCTACGAGGTGGCAAAGCCATATGGAAGTAGAAGAAACCGTTGCGCATTTGTATGTCGTGCATGTAGCAAACATGTGTAAATCGGATATTTACGTGATCCTCCTTTGCATATGACGCGTTGAAAAGATGCGGCGACGCGATCACCGTGAAATTTTTGTAAATTTCGGTGAACAGATACGAATTGTTGTTCCTTAGATCCGTCTGCATACACATTGACTTGTATGTTTCGAGGTATTTGAGAGATTTTCCAAATGTGCATTTACTGGTCAGGCCCGATCGTGGAAGTTCTGCGGAAAGTATATGAGCATGTTATTGATTTGGTAATTAATTTAATGTCGATTGCAAACGTGGTATACATGTTTACATGTTTAAAATACATGTTTAAAATAATTACCTATCAAGTTGACATAGTTGGATTGGAATTTCCATACAAAGTCGGTATCGTGGTATCGTCTTGAAAAATTGAATTCCGGGGGAACTTGTAAATTATGCCAATCCCACGTGTATTTATTTCTATCGACTACCCGCTTTGCGTCGTTAAAGGTATTTTTGTTTGTTATATCCTGCAATTTAAGCGTGTAAATATTCGTTGCGCCGAATGTTTTATAAAGACTGTAAGCTTAACGGCCCAGTTTGTGACCCCGACGGCACATTTTTGTCTACTGTAAATTCAGTTTTCGTTGAAAAGATTAATTTTGCATTATAATTATTCCAAAATGTTATTAACTCACTGATGAGAAATACAACTGTTCAACAAAATTCGCGGAAACGAAATTCTTTAAACATTGAAATGATTCGTTCATTTTTCTGCATACCTATGAATTTTTTCAGATTTTTAAATTCACTTTGAATTTTATGACTTTCTACACATTTTTCCCATGTAAAAAGAAAAAATTCAAAGTGAATTTAAAAATCTGAAAAAATCATGTGTATTCAGAAAAGTGAAGAAATCATTATGACAAAAAAAAGTTATGTTTCCGGCAGATTTGTTAAACAATTTTATTTTTCTTAAATTTTTCAATAACATTGTGGAATTATTATGATGCAAAATTAATCTTTCAGCATCTTTAATACGCTTGATTTTTTAAATATTTTTATACCATCGAGAAGTCTTTACAATTTCCTCTCAGTTCTCTGAAACTTATGCAAAATGGAAAGTATCCGCAAGGACAACCTTAATGCACGTCTTGTGACAGTTCATTTTCAGTTTGACAATGTTACGCGTTCGTAATAAACAGAAAACCCACACCGCTGCTCTAAAAGTGTCACAATCTGAGTCGTTTAACTTTCTCGACTTACCGGGACATTGCTTATGCCGTAAACCGGTGGAAGATTGTCATAATCTATGCAGAACAAGTTACTCGCTAGTCTCTCGAGTATAAATCGTGTGTTATTTCGCTGTATGAAATTCTTCGTGTAACAATATCGACTGTCATACATTTTTGGATGGTGATCATCGCAATGAGAAAATGCAGATAATTGGAAATCGTTGCAGTCGACATCGCAGCAGCAATTGATGTCACACGATGATATCTGTGTATGTTTCACTTTAATAATATGCAATATGACTTCGTCAACCTATTGTCAGTTCCCTTGTGAAAATATTTCTCTGAATATCTCTGAAAGTCTCGGAAAATTCCTCCGAAATTTCTCTGAGAAGTCCTCGGAATATCTCTCACTTTTCGCACTTTTCAGAGAAAGTCAAAGATTCTTTGTAAATCTAAATATTGATAATTGTTCTGAAAATCTCTGATTTTCCCTGCCAACTTCTCTGAAAAACTTTGTTGATACTCTAAGCCTGTTTCTCTTCTATATTCAGAAACTAGTAGTCGTAAAAGAGATTTATTGCTGCAGTTCCTATGTAGTTTTTTTTAAATACTAGTTTTTATACTTAATGCTAATTTAGCACCATGGCAAAAAGCCATCGACCTGGGTCTTTCAGCCCTCTGAAACTATTTTCTGAAAAAGTTTCTCATACAAACTATACATAAATTTATTACTGTTTACTGTTTACTGTTTACTGTTCGTACGAACACGAACACGAAAGTTTACTATTCGTACGAATGCCAGAAAAAGCAGATCTTAGAGTGAACTCGTAAGTTCTTTGAAATTCTCTAAACCCATATTATCCGAGAAAATCGGAGGTTTTCAAAAAATAAATCGTATTTTCTCTAAAAAAAAATCTATTGTTCATTCGGGAAACAGAATGAGTAGATCTTAGAGAAAACTCGTCAGATGTCTGAAATTCTCAAAACACACATTATCCGAGAAAATCGGAATTTTTCAGAAAATAAATTGCATTTTCTTTGAATATATCTGCTGTTCGTCCGAGTAACAGAATGAGTAAATCTTAGAGAAAACTCGTATTTTCTCTTAACGTACTTTATCAGAAAAAATCTGAGAAATATTTTCACCAGGGTTGTTAATAAAATTAAGTAAGTTACCGTTAAATCGCACATGCAGATGTTCGAGTGATTTTTTTGGAGCAAACCCGTTGTCTGTCCAATGTTATTCGTTATAGTTGTTCCGATTGCTGGCTTTGCTGTAGTAGCCAATTGTTTGTTAGTGGTTTGCAAAGTTGGCGTCGTTTTGGCATTATATTTGGTGTGTTCGGTAGTGAAAGAATCGGTACCGATTTCCGCTTCGCTTACGACAGCAACCGCAGCGCTACTACTTTGACTAGAATTTGGAGCACTTATCTCCGTATTTGTCGTATCTTCACAGCCCTCGTAATTTGAACAGTCTGACAAGGCTATATCGTCAATGTCTATAGCGTCACATTTGAATGAAAAAAGAGCCAAGCACAGCAATTCTAAGACCTTCATCGTGGATTCTTTATGCTTTCTTGAGATCAATGGAAAAATACGTCAGAAGCATATTCAATATTCACAATTCGCAACCAAATTTGCAAAAATTTTTAGCAATTATGTGGAGATGCACGTCCACGGTACCCAAGCTTTCGGTAAGCAGTTCAAATCTGTCGTCGCCATTTGCCAGTAGACTGGGATTTTTTAGCTGAAGAGTCATTCCCAAGAATCGATCTTTTAGTCTGTCCTGCCAGCTACCTGCGTTTAGAAAACGTATAATTTAAAGTAAACAAATAAATAAATACATAAATAAATCAATAAATAATTTTTATCGATATCATTGAATCGGTTGAAGCTGCAGGGTCGGTAGGTCACCCGTTTACATCTCGATCCAGAAATAGCATGGTTCTTCAAAGTACTTAGGGATGCATCACACATACATTCCCAACCGACAGTTTAATTTGATCAAAATTTCAGTATTTCGCGATGTGCCAAAAATGTAATGAAGATGTCAAAAAAATATTAAGAAATTATTTTAAAAATAGTTTCAAAAATAATAATATTTTTATTATCTCTTTTTAAATGAATGCCTTGATTTTTTTAGTATTCATATGAAATTTTTCAGAATTTTCATACATTGCAAATTTTTTCCACAGTGCACCCAAAAAGTTTCCAGGAAATTCCGTCGTTATGGACTTTAAAAAATGTCAAATGAAAAATGAAAAAATGTAAGAAAATTTTGGAAAAATTTATGTGCCTTCTTGAAAATCAATGAATTCATTTGAAAAGGGAAAAAAAGGTTTATTGATTATTTGTCAAACTATTTTTTAAGCAGTTTGTTAATAACTTCTTCACATTATTATTACTATGCAAAATCAATGTTCTTGACACCTTTAATACAGTTGATTTTTTTCGGATTTTTATACCAATAGGCAATGTTTGAATTCTCGCTGAATCTCACATTTGGCTGGCAATGTATGTGTGAAGCATCCTTAACAAGACGTACCTTCAGACATATGTCGTTTGATATGTATATTATTTATAACGGCGCAGAAGAGTTTCAATGCAATGTATGGATTAAAAACAACGAGACAAATATAAATGTGAGAAGCGGAGGATAAAATTTCATTTCAGGAGCGGAGGACTATTTCATTAATTGAATAACTCACCGACCGGTTTCCATGTGTGACATTTGAGGCGATGCAAGCCTGGTGTCAGTGGTACGGTAACAAGACCGTATCCAACAAACAATACCCGGTCATAACCATTCCGGCAGAAGATTTGCAATAGCAGCTTGGGCGAACCTTGCAAACTCTGCGCTGTGTAATGCAAGTCAACCGGATGATCCCAAATAAACTTTTTTGTGTAGACGTCGCTACATTCTTGAGTCTGCCCTTCGGAAGATCCGCTTATCAGTTTCCATCCGCTATCTAATAGCAACACAAAGTCAAAACATAATTTGGTGTTGAGCGTCTTGTTGGCACAGTTAATACATGCTTCATTAAAATTACGCAAACTTCCATTATAACGTACCAGCGTGAAAACTCCATTTACAGAAAAGTGACGATTGATTGAAATTTTCAGCTAACGCTATCTGGCCAAGTACATGCAGTTCGGCCATAGCATTCGATCATTATGATATCTGAAACACAGTGAATTATGATGCAAAAAATTACTCTACGTCTGGATTTGTTGCCATTAGCAGAATAGCAATTTACGATACGAGTTTATTTACTCCTTTTATTTATTTCAATAGGAACTATTTGATTTGAGAAATTCCATCCAACGATTTAGCTCAGTGAGAGTGACCAGACGTCATATACGTAGGCACATATAAGGCTCAAAGGCTGCCCGTAAGGAAATATCGCGCAGAGTCCTGATTTAAAACAAAATAGAGTTAAGAAAAAGTTTTTTGCACGAGTATCGTACCAAATTTTGTTAAATGGGCACTGTGCAATCAGCAGAGACAAATTGTTCGAAGGAGCGAGAAATCCCAATCTCCGACGCTATCGACTCGATCTGGCAAAGAGAGCCTTCACCAAAAACCCATGAAAGCATACCCTACGCAATAGGGTAAGTAGTGGACGCGTGGAACGTGTTACCTGCAGATGCAATCAAAGCAGAATCTACGACTATATTTAAAAATAAAATCGATTAATCTATTTAAAATTAATTCATATATGCAAAGAATTACTCTACGTCTGGATTTGTTGCTATGACCAGAATAGCAATTTACAATACCAGTGCGACAAAACGATTTCTGACAAGTGTCGCAGTCACACGAGTTTATTTATTAATTTTATTTATTTGAATAGAAACTGGCCAAGTCCGATTGCAGTAGATGAGAAATTCCATCCAACGATTTGGCACAGTGAGAGTGACCAGACACGCCATGCGCAGACACAAACAAGGCTTAAAGACTCCCCATAAGGAAATATTGCGCAGTCTTGATTTAAAACAAAATAGAGTTAAGAAGAAGTTTTTTGCACGAGTATCGTACCAAATTTTGTTAAATGGGCACTATGCAATCAGCGGAGACGAATTGTTCGCAGGAGGAAGAAATCCCAATCTCCGACGCTAACGACTCGATCTGGCAAAGCGAGGCTTCACCAAAAACCATGAAAGCATACCCTATTCAATAGGGTAAGTAGTGGACGGGTGGAACGTGTTACCTGCAGACGCAATCAAAGCAGAATCTATGAATAAAATTGATTCATATATTTTTATGCGAAGGACAATCTATAGAAGCAGATGTAAAATGTGAAAACTTATTTTCTGTAAATAATAATAATACTAATAATGATAATAATAACGATAATAACAATAATAATAATAATAATAAATTTACTTCACAGGAAGTAAAAAACGGAGACTATGCAGGCGAAACGTGCGTAAAACTGCCATTTTCGTACCGAGTGACGTAAAGGAAATTTTTATCACCGACATAAGACAACTACTTTTTATGGACACGCTTACATTTAGCAAAGAGTGTCTTGTTGCAAGTGCGGATTATAATATTTTATGTATACGTACACGAAATTAATCGATTGTATCGATTCTGTTATACTTTCACATAGAGATCTTAGTTTGTGTACTATTATACGAGGTTAGTGTACATTGAAAAAAGCGCGGTTCGACTTAGATTACTTGCCGGATAACACATTTACATTTTCGTATACTTGAGTTTACGTTAAAATCAAAGTGATAAAAATTCCAGCGCTCAATTATTATATCCTGTTAGCATCGTTCGAATTGCCGTGTCAAGCAACCAAACAAACGCCATTATAACCTCGAAAAAACTTAATGGCAGGTGCGAGCAAGTGTGAGCAGGTGTGAGCAAGCCGTTAGGGTTGAGAAAGCCAGCATGCAGGCATTCGAATGAACAAGATGATTTCAGTACCAGCTGACTAAAAAGAAAATACATTATGCACGGAATGGACTAAAAACCATTGCAAATACGAAACGAAATTATAAAATACTAATCATATTCTTGACAGAAATTATTTTAAAAAAAGAATGCATTTAACAGTTTCTACTTGGAAGGCAACAATCTTTTTTATTCGAACCATTTTTTTTGTCGTTTAATGATTTATAATAACAGACTTATTACCAGAGAGCGGTAACGAACAAATAACAATTCTAGCTTTGTGACCCGCGGTCGCGGTCGTCTTTCAAGCTAAAACTGATTTCAAGCAACTAACTATAGAATGGTAAAACAGATGCAATATTACCGGTAGTAGGAGTAGTCATTGGGCAATCGGTTATGTAGATATCAAGGAGGCTAGAGAAGAGACCGAACTACGTGTTTGATAAATGGCTGAAAATTCATGTTATGTAAGGTTTCCACTTCATTCCACAGAGCGGCGCCGATGACAGGAAAATTATATACCGACAGAGCCACTATTTTCTCGGATTCAAAGAGCGTTCTATGTGCTTTATCTTCTCCTCCTAAGCTTGATGGAAAATCATATATTGTTCATTTTTTAAAGGATAAATTAAGGAGACTTGATGAGTTGGGAAAAAGAGTTAATCTTTTTTGGATTCCAGCCCACAGAGGCATCAGAGGAAATGAGTTAGCCGATGCCGCAGCTAAAGATGCTCCATTTGTAGGAAGAGATACTGAACTCTGCCTTTCTATAGCGGACTTCTGCTCGTTGTGGAAGTCCTCTGTTCGAGATGAATTTCATGAATGGTGCATGATGTCGGGTCGCGATAAAGGGAGACGATATTTTGAACTTTTTTATAAACGTGAGTCTCATCCCTGGTTTCACAAATGGGAGCTGAAACGAAAGTGCATTGTCTCGATCAACCGTCTAAGAAGCAATCACAATTCCCTTAGATTCAGTTTAAAACGATTCAATATTGTTCCATCAGCCTTGTGTCCATGCGGCCTAGCCGATGAGACTCCAGATCATATTTTTTGGCAATGTCCGCGCTTTGATGAACCGAGGTCAAAGCTGATTAATTCTTTGCGAGTTCGTTATGGCCTTCTTCCGTACAATATCGATTTCTTCCTTCATGATTTAGAGTTATGTTTTGTCAAAGCTGCTGAAAAGTTCTTGGAGCAGATTGACATCCATATATAACGATAAGTTATATGTGGGTTTGATTATATTCTAAAGTGTTTTTTTCGCTTTTATTTTTTGTTTCGCTGTTTGATTTTGATTTTGATTTTAAACAAGTTATGTGCTTTTCAAACCTCATGTACCTAATTTATCATTCTAGTTTTATAGGTAATTTAATTTTAAGCATTGTATTATATATCTTTAGTCGGTAAGGTTGTGCGGCTGGATGGGCTTAGTTCCCAAGGCCATCTGTTGTATACTTTGTATACTTTTTCGATAAAAAAAAAAAAAAAAAAAAAAATACCGACAGAGCCCATACAGCACGGAATATTTTGAAAACGTTTCAGAAATATTTTCAATATTTCAAAACTTACAACATATTCCGAGTCAATTAATCAATTTAAAAACAGACTAGATAAACACTTGTCTACTTAATGCATAATATGCGATGCAGATATTCAAAGTTGTAAACTTCCTTTCTGTAAATATTAATAATAATAATAATAATAATAATAATATTTCTGAAATATACTTATATACATTTAATCTTTCATACAAATTAATCTTCATAAATTTAATCTTTCATACGATATTTCATCCGGAATATTTCTGAAACGGTGAAGAAATATTTTAAAAGTGAATATGAGTCAAGTGTGTACTGAACGATATTCAGAACGATATCTAAAGGTCCCTTAAGGGCATGTGACACACACGTATCGATGCTCCGATGGTAGCAAATCGCATTCCCTATTTTCTCCGTGACGGTTGATGCTTCGACCAAAATCAAATTAGGTTTTTGTAGTCAATAGATATAAGTATGAAAACCTAATTTGCTTTTGCTCGTCGTATCAATCGTTTTGGAGAAAACAGGGAAGGCAATTTGTTACCGACTCAGTCTGTAACGCATGTCCTTAACAAAAAGGCGTTTCCGCCTTACAATGTAGAATCACTTGTCACTAACCCTTCTCCCATCATCATCTCAATCATTGCATCCTTTATCAATATAACTACAAGCGATCCATTTAAACACCTCTCCATTTTCCTATCACTTTACTTTTCGCGCTACTCACCCTCGCGTTCCACCCAACCTGAAACCAACCCAAAAACCAACCGGTCAACTGGTGCACCAAACCAACCAATATCCCAACTTTCTGAAGCTTGATGTAGGGTTGGTTTTGTGAATCAACTATAAACCACCTATTCTTTAGACACGATGAAAGGTTGGTTAACGAATGGATATTCGAAAACAACCCTAATTCCGACTTTCAGCCAAGAATGGTAACGGTTGGTTTTTAGTCGATTTTTCAAGCCTAACCATAAGCCAACCGCTGCATAGTTGGTTGTCAAAAATGGTTGGTTTATGGTAGGTTTTGAACAATCAACTACAAATCAACCATCGATATTGTAGTTTAAGAGTTAGAATTGGGGTTGGTTTATAATATCCAACCAACCAACCAACCAACCAACCTTTGATCGCGTCCAAAGCATGGTTGGTTTACAGTTGGTTTGCAAAAACTAACCCAAAATCAACCTTTGGAAAGTTGGAACACTGGTTGGGTTTGGTGCACCAATTGACCGGGTGGTTTGAGGTCGGATGTGGGAAAAACTACCAAATCCCAACCATAAGTTACGGTTGGGAGGTCCGCGAGGGCACAAACCCAGAACATGGTTGTATGATACAAATCCGCCCCCCGCGCGGCTACCGGAGCCAACCACAGTTTACCTTCTCTTACGGGACAATTAAAAAAAAACCGATTTTTAATAGATTTTAATAGATGTATAACACCATCGCACTCACATTTTTCCTCGCAAATTATGATAATACATACGCAATGTTTACCCATAACCATGAGAGTACTAATTAAACTCACACATTTTTTTGCTAGACGCTATGCTGGCTTTTACATAAAAAAAGTTTAATTTGCTACAAGCCACACTCGCCTTTACGTAAATGTTCGTTTACGCTAGCCTTTATACTAACAAAGTTTTATTCCCAAGTTAAGGCGTTCTATAGGCAACTTTTATTGTACTCGGCTATGCTCACCTTGAAGATTTTTTTCTCGAATCTTATATAAAAGCCTTATATATATCAATCTTATATATACCAATTGCTTTAAATTGTCTAAGTGTTATATTTCATTTTTTTTATTCACGTTTTAATAAATAATATTGATGTAACAGGCTATCTGCACTACAGTACTGTAGATAAAACTATAATAAAGGAATCTGGAATAATAAGAAAGGATTCAGCAGTCGCGCAAATTAAAAAAAAATTAATTGTTTATAAATAATTGGTGTTGGACGTTGACCGAACCTTGCTAGCGGGTACTGGGCCAAAGTCGGTTCGACGTCGTGAGCGAAAGTCCACTTTATATCGTCGAACACGAATCATTACGACAATACGCCAGCGCCGGCTCGACTCTGGTAAGCAGCGTTTTGCCAACTATTGGGCCTGTTAGAGCAAAAGGCTCCGAACGATCCGCACGAGGTTCACGATTAACTTCCGTGGCTATTTTGACCTGCTCGTATATCGTAGAACAAGAGACAGCTTGTTGATTTAGCTGTTCTTTCGTTTAGTCTGAAAATTATCTCTGAACTGTCAAGTCGAGTTTATATTTAATAAAAGTTTTATTAGGACTCGCGGTTCTTATTCATTTTATCACTGAACTCCGTACTCCAAACCTAACAGGGCCCAACGTTGGAGTGGTTGTCAATTGACAGTTTAGCCACTGCTGGACATTCGTCGAGATCCGATCATCGGCTGCCAAACTGCTGCCTAGCAAGTTGACGGACCGCAGACGGACGGAAAAACGGACACTTCCGTTGGCAACAAAACGGACCGTAAAAAACTACAAAACGGACTGTACATTTTTTTTGGCATTTGGTCTTTTTTCGGTTTCCGCAACCGAAAAGGGACCGAACATTTTTTTTCGAAAAATGTGCTTTGGTCCGTTTTCGGTTCCCGCAACCAAAAAAGGACCAAGGTCGTATTTTTATTCTTTCCTTTCATTAAAAACAGAATTAAGAGCAAAACAAAAAGAAATTAACAAACTTAGCCAAACATTTTTATAAAAAACGTTCGGTCCTTCCTAGGTTTCCGCAACCGAAAAAGGACCAATCCAAACGTACAGTCCGTTTTACCGTTTTTGCGGTCCGTTTCGTTCCCCAACGGACGTGTCCGTTTTTTTAGATTTTTCCCTAAAATCAGCTGTCCGTCAACTTGCTAGGGTGCAGACTAAAAGCTAATCATCGGCCATACTCGGAGCGTCGGCCATCCGCACCTGGGATTTTCTACGAGCGCAGAATTAATTTTTCTTTTGTTATTATAGCGTACTGGCAAAATATGTGAATCGATCTTGAACACGAGTAATCAATTCAGTAAGTTAATCGGCCGGTAAGAATCGATCCAAACAATCGCTTATTTGCTATGTAAAGATCGATTCTGCGATTAATCGATTTAAAAACGGCAACCCTAAGACGGTTGAACGTGACTTTTTGTTGTGGAGTGTTTGCAGTATTTACATCATTGCGTGGATCGAAAATTTTTGTTTGGGTCAAGATTCATATAATTTATCCCTTAGGAGTAAATAAACGTGAGATCAGTTTGTCTTGATTTTAAATTGTTAAGACAAAAATAGTGTGTCGCACTCGATTCCTTCGACCCAACCCCTCCGTATCGATACTGCGCGCGCATCGATATCTCGAAATGTACGCCTCTCTTCGAACCGCTCACCGTTAGTCAGTCGTTGTTCAACGGTCTACGAGCCATGACAAAGTAATAAAACTACTCTATACGAATTCATAATTTGTGTGATCTTCATTTCTTCTCTCCTCTCCTCTTAAGGCAATAAATAAAATAACAGGTCTTAACATGAATATTCTGGTGAATTATAGCGAACAGCAACCGAATCGAGAAGTTTATAGGTTATTGGAATTGGAAACGATCTATACTGGTGCACTCGCACGTTGTGAATCGGGAACACGATAGAAACAGAAAGAAAGCATTTAGAAAGCATGTACAAGCGGAAATGAATGTGAACGAAAGAGGAAAAAGTGAAGCTGCGGGCTCCGAATCCGGTAATAGCACCGGAGACTACACTTAGCGCCAGTTCCGCTGACCAAAATCTTTTCGCTGGAGGACCACGCCTCGTCGCTTCGTTCCCGCTCTTACGTTGGATATGTTCTCAGATTGCTTTCGAGGTTCCGCAGCAGTTACGAACCTATTCACCATCCGCCATATCCGCAGTGCAGTGAAACTCCTTAATAGTCTTAGACACGAAACCAAAGGAATCGTCAATCGCCCGATTTAAAGGGCTAACGGGAAAATGGCTAAACAAGACCCAGTAAATTTCTCTGAATATCTCTGAAAATATATCGGAAAGTCTCGGAAAATTTCTCCGAAAAGTCCTCCGGATTTTTCTTCCTTTTCGCACTTTTCAGAGAAATTAAAAGATTTTTTTGAATGTCGATATTTCTAATTGTTCTGAAAACCTCTGATTTTCCCTGCAAACTTCTTTGACAAACTTTGTTGACACTCTAAGCCTTTTTCTCTTCTATATTCAGAAACTATTTTCTGAAAAAGTCGAATTTTCGCTGAATTTCTCTTACAAAGTATACAAAAATTATTGTTTATTGTTTATTGTTCGTACGAATACGAACACGAAAGTTTACTATTAGTACGAATACCAGAAAGAGCAGATCTTAGAGTGGACTCGTAAATTCTTTGAAATTCTCTAAACCCACATTATCCAAGAAAATCACAGGTTTTCAAAAAATAAATCGTATTTTCTCTAAAAAAGTCTATTGTTCATTCGGGTAACAGAATAAGTAGATTTTAGAGAAAACTCGTAAGATGTCTGAAATTCTCAAAACACACATTATCCGATAAAATCGGAATTTTTCAGAAAACAAATTGCATTTTCTTTGAATAAGTCTGTTGTTCGTCCGAGTAACAGAATGAGTAAATTTTAGAGACAACTCGTATTTTCTCTTAACGTAATTTAACAGAAAAAATCAGAGTGATCCAGCATTTTTCGGAAAATACTCTGGATTTCTTTGATATATTGTGACTGCTGGAGATTGTGCGAAGAGAATGGCAGAGACATTTAAAATATAGCAGAGAAAATCAGAGAAAAAATTCCGAAAATCGATGAAAATCAATAAAACGGTCCGTTTAGAGTTTTTCAGACAAATTGTCAGAGAAATATTTTCACCAGGTTATAGAATGATTAAAAAACGAATTGAAGCGATAAAAAAAATGTGGAGACGATGATTTTTGCTGTCTGCTACAATAATGCTCTCCGTAATAGAGTTCGTAAGGTAAACGGCCCAGTTTGTGACCCGGACGCTACATTTTTGTCTGCTGCAAATTCAGTTTTCATAAAAAATTAACTAGATTTCTGGCTAATTGAAAAGCGTTAAATGTTGTTTATTTTGACACACATAGTTTTTAAATTAAATGTCAGGGCTGGGCAAAATACTCGAAAATACTCAAAATGCGAAATACACAATACTATATGTATTTAAAATACAAAATACTTTTTGTACCTAAAATAAATTAATAAGGACTTATTTAAAGCACTTGTTAAAATGCCTCCCAAAAATCAGTACGGATGGATCGATGGGATGGATCGATTTTGGACTTTGGCCCCGTCCCGCCGATCCGTCTTGTCCAAATAGATAACCGGCCTAACCGTACAGCCCTAATATGGAGTCGATGCAAAAGTATTTTGTATTTTGTACTTAATGGGCCCGAACAGTACTCAAAATACCAGAAAAGTATTTGAGTATTTAATATACCTAAAATAGATCAAATATTTAAAATACTGCCCAGCGCTGTTAAATGTTTGTTAAATGAATAGTGCGGTTTCAATCTCAAATAAATATTCAACCACATGAAACTTATATCAAAATGGTCAGCAAGAACCACTTTAATTATGTGAAGAAAAAAATCCTACTTTTGTTCTGTTGGTTCGTTAAATTCGCAGTGCCAATAAGTCCGTAACATAATTAAGGCTATGCCGCGGTTTCTGAACCTCCATTTTTCGACACATCTGAATGGAATTATAATACATGTAAGCCAATTAAATCTTTTTATCGTTTCTACCTGAAATCTGACCGCCATTTTCGCACCTTGCGATGAAAAATTTCGTACATCCCTCGTGCGAAACATTTTTTCTAACTCGTGTGATTGCAGCACTCGTTGGAAAAAGGTTTTTCGCCCTCGTGGAGTAATGTAATATTTCGCACTTCAACTTTAATGTGCTTTACACGTGTATCAACTTTAGTGTGCTTCGTGCGTGTGTGTTTGTGCGTGTGTGTTTGTTCGTGTGTGTTTGTTCGTGTGTGTTTGAGCGTGTGTATTTGTGAGTGCGTATTTGTGAGTGCATATGTGTAAAAAAGACAGTAAGAATGATAAAGAATTGCGAGAAAGCAATGTGAACGTTTTTCTTTTTAAGGACTCGTGAATTTGCGCGAGTTTAGGCTCGCGCAAATTCATCGAGTCCGGCAAAAGGCTTCGACGAAGCCCAGTAAAATCGTCAGAGGATCGTCAAAACACGTTGAAGAATCTGTGTACGGCTTATGATGACGGAACTGTAAATATAAAAAATGTCCTCACTCAAGAGTAAGCGACTCGATTCGTTTCCGGAAGATTTGAAGTGGTTCTACGATTTAATATTTACAAAACATATTTAAACAAAATACTATTTTGCTTAAATGATAAAAAGAACAAAAATTGAAGCCCGAAACAAGTATGATTCAGGTTTATTTTTCTTAAATTTGTAACACGTCGAAGCATGTTTTTTTTTGGTGAAATAAACACTGATTTGGTGTATCATTTATTTACCTCTATGCGGCTGAATAGGAAAAGTTATTTGCAATTTCCTCTTAGAAAAGAAATAGTTAAGTTCCTATTCGAAATACAAAATCATATTTTCTCTATCGATGATATATTTTTATCTAGTGGGCCATTTTTTCCGCGACCATTTTTCCCTAGATCCAATTTGGAAGCGGTTCGAAATAGCCAGTTGAAATTTGGCACAGTACTAGAGTGGTCACGTCGCTTCATTAAGTGCAATTTTTATGGAGTTTGAGACCGAACTGAAGATTTTACGGGATTTTCAATTTTTTTTTTTTATGTCCGTGGTATCTCTAACTTGCGTAAATGTTGAGCTATCGTCCTAAAACTGCATACCAATATCATATTTTGATCAAAGACCTTTGGCATTGAATGTGGTCAAAATCGAAGCGGTCAGTTTTTATGGGATTTAGATTTTTTTAAACGGTCTAATTCGAGTAAACATGGAGGTATCGAGCTTAAATTTCATATGGGAATAGCCTAACAATGTACAATCTTTGGTATTAAATTTGGCGAAAAATTATGTAACGGTTTAAACTTTATAGGATGTTGAACATTATTAATTTTTTGAAAATTTCGATTTTCATGTCGACACGAGTTTCTCAATCAAATATGCTAACAATAAAATGAGTTACAGTATTGCAATCAACGGTGAACAATAGATGAAAAATTGCCTCAAGACGACGAGATCTGCAAATTTCAGTTTGGGATTTCCTACAATACATTTCGCCCTAAATTTGTCGTTTTCAATTTTATGAGACATAGCATTTTTTTACGTCACAAAAAAAGGTGTAAAGTAATTTGCACATATCTTCCTCATACATTATAATTATGAGCATAGCTTATAATTACTTAGAGGAAGCCAAAAACGATCAACGAACTTTCTGATAGAGAAACCTACGCCTAAAATTCTAATAAATGAGAAAGCCTTGCGCAATTTACTTTACACCTTTTTATATTCAACATTACAAATTGGAACACTGATCTAAACGTCCTTGGGAAGAAAATAGTAAAACTACTTTATAAAAGTACTCAAAGTACCAAAAACTACTTTGTTACTTTAAGTACGGCCAAGCTCTGTTTTTAACTAACGTGTTTGTGATAATTTATCGTCTGCCAACTTACCTGGTCGTGTACTGTAACCGGCGTTCTCCGCTCGCTTCACTTTGTTCTGTTATGCTTCGAACCCTCTCGATTCTCGGCCGTAGTTCGATGCCCAAAGGCGCTAGTTTCTCAGCGTGCCACGCTTAGGGCTGCATCTTCCTCTCCCATCATCTCACATTCTCCCTCCATTCCCTGTTTCGGCAGCTCTCTCATGTTCCCACTACACTTCTTCGATACATACTGCTAGTATGTAGGTATATCAGATGCCTTGCTTGGACCCGGCCTTCCTCCAGCCTCGCAGCAACCAGTATCTACTGAGTCGGCTACCCCCACCGTCTATGGCGTGCGCGGATATAATACGATTTGAAATTAAACTTCCGAGGCACGTCCGGCATCCGAATAATGCGCGAGGCTGCCTAAAACAGTAAAGATATTACGTATTATTACAGCGTGCCAACGCTGGAAGCGAGCGGGCTACAGGCGGCGGATTGCCGACAAGAACACCGAAACCGAGCATCTTGCCCCACATCGTGCTTGAGAGCGATCTGCTCTGCTGGTATTGTCTGTTCTGCATGTCTACGGCTGCTTGGGTTGCTACTATCACTACCTCTTCTGATCCCCGTCTATACTTGGGTTGCCGTATCGTTGTTGTGATGTATTGGAGGATACATTGAATTTCATGCAGCCTTGCGAAACGTGTTTTTAAATATTTCGCTTTCCCGATGGAATGTGACATGTTTTGATCATATGTGTTCATTCGGAAATTTTGCCACTGATAGGAATCCCTTGGATAAGGAGAAGAAGAGATGTTCGTTTATGTATCAGATATTAATCATAAATGTACAATCCGATCATACATGATCAGATATGATAATTTATGAGTTCATGTATGATCAGGTATTGTTCCATATTTGGTCAGATCTGATCACGCATATGATGACGTGTTTATTCGGAAATTTAGCCACTAGCACGAATCCCTTGGATAAAAAGAAGAAGAGATGTTTATTTCTGTATCAGATACGAATCATACATGCACAATACAATACATGTACGATCCGATCGTACATGATCAGATATGATAATTTATGAGTTCATGTATGATCAGGTATTGTTCTATATTTGCTCAGATCTGACCGCGCATATGATGACGTGTTTATTCGGAAACTTAGCCACTGGCACAAATTCCTTGGATAAGAAGGACAAGACATGTTGATTTCGGTATCAGATATGAATCATACTTGCACAATACAATACATGTACGATCCGATCATATATGATCAGATATGATAATTTATGAGTTCATGTCTGATCAGGTATTGTCCCATCTTTGCTCAGATCTGATCGCGCATATAATGACGTGTTTATTCGGAAACTTAGCCACTGGCACAAATTCCTTGGATAAGAAGGAGAAGACATGTTTATTTCTGTATCAGATATGAATCATACTTGCACAATACAATACATGTACGATCCGATCATACATGATCAGATATGATAATTTATGAGTTCATGTATGATCAGGTATTGTTCCATATTTGGTCAGATCTGATCACGCATATGATGACGTGTTTATTCGGAAATTTAGCCACTAGCACGGATCCCTTGGATAAAAAGAAGAAGAGATGTTTATTTCTGTATCAGATATGAATCATACATGCACAATACAATACATGTACATGATAATTTATGAGTTCATGTATGATCAGGTATTGTTCTATATTTGCTCAGATCTGATCGCGCATATAATGACGTGTTTATTCGGAAACTTAGCCACTGGCACAAATTCCTTGGATAAGAAGGAGAAGACATGTTTATTTCTGTATCAGATATGAATCATACTTGCACAATACAATACATGTACGATCCGATCATACATGATCAGATATGATAATTTATGAGTTGATGTATGATCAGGTATTGTTCTATATTTGCTCAGATCTGACCGCGCATATGATGACGTGTTTATTCGGAAACTTAGCCACTGGCACAAATTCCTGGGATAAGAAGGAGAAGACATGTTTATTTCTGTATCAGATATGAATCATACTTGCACAATACAATACATGTACGATCCGATCATACATGATCAGATATGATAATTTATGAGTTGATGTATGATCAGGTATTGTTCCATATTTGGTCAAATCTGATCACACATATGTTCAGGTATGAATTTTCATTTGATCATCTCTGACCATATCTATTCATATGGAATCTTATCTGACCAGATATGGAAAAATATCTAACCATATATGACGTAATATCGCGTGTTTGAAATCAGAAAGGAGTACGTGGATGCTTGTCACTGTGTAACATCAGCGATGAGGCAAAGCTAGAAGGATGTAAGTGAACGTACCCGTGTAAAGGACCCGTATATGAAGTATAACCAAGAGGACGTGCCTCTAAAGCACATTTGCTTTTATGTCATTCAGTGGGCACCTCAATGAGGTGAGGATTTACCTTATGGTATAAACGTTATGACATATTTTTCGGTAGCTCGGTTCGGGAACCGAAAAATTGGTAACTTGAAACGTCACCTAAGCTTTAGCCACCTTTGTCCATGCAACCGCAGGCCAGCGGGTGCCATACAATGTTTGTTTCACCAGAACCAACAAATCAGTATGAATCGGGAATTGAGTGAAGCACTTGACATACTGAGCGATCGAAGAAGCGACCCTAAAAGCGATGGTTGTTTCGTGTAAAAAATTAACGACACTAATGACCGCTGAAGCGACCGCTCTGGTGACACATTTTTTTGCCGTGTTTTGGCAATGAAGTCGTTTGTTTGATTGGCGACCGAATAAACGACCGTAATAGAAACCGTCTAGAAAAGTTCTTCCCGATCGTCAAAAAGCTTATATCTAGACGGTTGCTTTTACGGTCGTTTGTTCGGTCGACAATCAAAGAAGCGACTTCACTGCCGAAATGTGGCAAAACAATGTCGCCAGAGCGGTCGCTTCGGCGGTCGTTAGTGTCCCTAGCAGGTTAACGGACCGCAAATGGACCGTAACAAACGACAAAACGGACTGTACATTTTTTTGTTGGCATTTGGTCTTTTTTCGGTTGCGGGAACCGAAAAGGGATCGAACATTTTTTTTCGAAACATTTTCTTTGGTCCGTTTTCGGTTCTCGCAACCGAAAAAGGACCAATCAAAAAACGTACGGTGCGATTTGCCGTTTTTGCGGTCCGTTTCGTTCCGGACGTGTTCGTTTTCCGGTCCGTTTTTTAGTGCTTTCCCTAAAAGCAGCCATCCGTCAACTTGCTAGGGGTAGTTAATTTTTGGCACCAAACCGTCGCTTTTAGGGTCGCTTCATCGGTCGCTGTTCACGGTCGCTTGGTTTGCTAGGGGCCGCCTCGATTCCGCCAACTATCAATTTGACTAAATTGGTAGTTCAGTTAAACAGGTTTGAATGTCTCAACACCAACATGAAAGCGAAAAATAAAAAGAACGGTGACTGTCGGAAACTGACAACGTACATGCACAGCCGCTCAGGCTGTAGGTTGTAGCGAGAGGGTTGGGATCAACTGCCGGTAAATAATTGAATCTTATTTGGAAACGTTAATGAGAACAGCAGAATGCAAAACCAGAGATAACAAAACAAATTGGTAGCATTCGCTAAAAACCGCTAGAGCTTGCGAATCGCATCGCGACGAAATATCGATACATAAATTATCGGTATCGTACGCTAGAATATATTGAGCATGATGACGGTAGTGGATGGGGCAGCCGAGTGCACAGCCGTCAAATGCAAGAGCGAATGAAATTGCCTGATCGAATTAGTTCAATAACTGACACTCGCCAGATTGTTAGAATAAACCGTAAAGAACCAGAACAAAAAACGATCACGAGAAAACACCATATGTAGCGCAGTTGGATAGCGAAATTATGGGTGGGCATCGAAATTTTGAACAATCGGAATGTAGAAGAGCCGAGTAATTAAATATCGATGACATAAATATAGCGAATGTAGTTTATATCGAAAACAAATATATGAATAGGCGATAATGCAAGGAGTGAACCTTGGAATAGACAAAAATTTGAACACTAAAAAGTTCAAAAAACCAAACAGTCGAATAGTCAAAATAGCGAAAGATCAAAAGACGAACGGTCAGAATAGCGACACCTTAGGAAATGTCAGTTCTCACATTCGTTAGTTCTTTGGAGTTGATTTTCAGCGATTCTTGCATTTGCTATTCGATTTCGCCATTTCGACACTCGCCATCTTGCTCCTTCGATGTTTGAATTCTCGACATCCTGCTGACAGGTATTAAAAATATTAGCCTATTAGGCCTATTAAAAGTATTAGCTTGTCTCCGTTTTTAACTTCAACATTTCAGCCTTCCGAAATCTGGTCGTTCAAAATGTTGACCTAAAACTTCTAAAAATGTGTTTTCGAGTAAAACAAAATTTTGGCTAGCATCCGAAATTATTCATTCTATAAAAATCGGAACATTCCCACGCGAACAATGAGCGTAGAAACAAAACCATGGCGTTGGCACCGCGAGACCGCTTAGGTATACTGGAAAGCTGGAGCACGATGCGGGCACTCTGAGTATTTAATGTAAATCAGGATAACGAGAAATTGTAATTACTCCAAAATATAATTACGGGTAGCTTTTGTCCTCTCGAACTATTGTTACGTGCTGCCCAACTCGTCAGAGTGTGAGGGAGTCAGCAACACAGTCCATCTCTCTTTTCGGATCAACGCTGGACAGCGCTTTACACCGGGCACGGAGATCTCGCCTATAGCACTGATAGTTTTATGGTTTTGGGATGATAGGTGCGAGCGAGTGAACCCGAGGTAGGTATACGTAGAGGTATCGTTGAAAGAAGGTGTGTCGGTACACTGTCGTTCACGAACGCCTGGTTTTTTCTTGTTTTTTATGTTCCTGAATATCTTGCTCAATGTCTTCATGGGGTCGAAAATACCATGGAAGACATCCACCAAGACATCCACCAAGACATCCACCAAGACATCCACCAAGACATCCACCAAGACATCCACCAAGACATCCACCAAGACATACGCCAAGACATCCGCCAAGACATCCGCCAAGACATCCGCCCAGACATCCGCCAAGACATCCACCAAGACATCCACCAAGACATCCACCAAGACATCCACCAAGACATCCACCAAGACATCCACCAAGACATCCACCAAGACATCCACCAAGACATCCACCAAGACATCCACCAAGACATCCACCAAGACATCCACCAAGACATCCACCAAGACATCCACCAAGACATCCACCAAGACATCCACCAAGACATCCACCAAGACATCCACCAAGACATCCACCAAGACATCCACCAAGACATCCACCAAGACATCCACCAAGACATCCACCAAGACATCCACCAAGACATCCACCAAGACATCCACCAAGACATCCACCAAGACATCCACCAAGACATCCACCAAGACATCCACCAAGACACCCACCAAGACACCCACCAAGACACCCACCAAGACACCCACCAAGACACCCACCAAGACACCCACCAAGACACCCACCAAGACACCCACCAAGACATCCACCAAGACATCCACCAAGACATCCACCAAGACATCCACCAAGACATCCACCAAGACATCCACCAAGACATCCACCAAGACATCCACCAAGACATCCACCAAGACATCCACCAAGACATCCACCAAGACATCCACCAAGACATCCACCAAGACATCCACCAAGACATCCACCAAGACATCCACCAAGACATCCACCAAGACATCCACCAAGACATCCACCAAGACATCCACCAAGACATCCACCAAGACATCCACCAAGACATCCACCAAGACATCCACCAAGACATCCACCAAGACATCCACCAAGACATCCACCAAGACATCCACCAAGACATCCACCAAGACATCCACCAAGACATCCACCAAGACATCCACCAAGACATCCACCAAGACATCCACCAAGACATCCACCAAGACATCCACCAAGACATCCACCAAGACATCCACCAAGACATCCACCAAGACATCCACCAAGACATCCACCAAGACATCCACCAAGACATCCACCAAGACATCCACCAAGACATCCACCAAGACATCCACCAAGACATCCACCAAGACATCCACCAAGACATCCACCAAGACATCCACCAAGACATCCACCAAGACATCCACCAATACGCAAGGAAATCCAGACATTGTTGAACAGCAGTGCACTCGCGTTGATGATTATATTGTATTTCATTAACGATGGTACTTAAGTTCGTATGATTACTGGTTGATTTCTTAATGCGTGATACGTAGATCTTTTGATTATTTATACATAACGAGATTATTTTCACAACAATAAGCTGATTCCACAATACATTTAAAAATCAAATACGTTGAGTCTTTGAAAAAGATGAGATGACAACTCTCTGTAACAGCAGTGCAAGCTGTGAACCTTGACCGACAGAGAGCGTTTTGATACGCGGAGACTCAAGCCCTTTCGGCTACTCTAGTTCGATTCTCTGCTTCCACTCGGTTTATATACTAGTTAGGGATCTCATCTGTTTCGTACAATATATTGATTCACAAGTTGGAGAAGTTACGCCGTGAAATGCCATCGAATATAGGCTAGAGGGTTCACTTCCTGAAACGACGTCAAATGTAAGGGAGAGCTTATACTGGAGAAATACGAGAGAGTAAGGGAGAACGTTTATACCGTGAAACGATGTCGAGTATAAAGTAGAGGAGTACCGCGGCATAATTGACTGGCGACGCGTAAATGTGCTCTGTGCATTATTCTGGCGGTGTCCCTTCGTCATGGAGTATAAGTTCTAAGTTTAGCCTGTAATGGTTTAGTAACCAAATATACGTTAATATTATTTATTGGTTATTTATTTATTGTAGCGTTACATACCATGTAACGCTACAGTGAGAAGAGGATCTAAGAAAAATTATCATAGCACATACTGGTAGGGCGCCAGGGCGCCACCTATGGCAGAAAGTCTCAGATTTCGAAGAATTTTTACCATAATATCGAAGAAGATGTTTTTCCATAGAAGGAAGCTTTGCGAATAAAGGAACATTGTGAGAAAACGATATAAAAATGTCAATTTTCAACTTTATTCCACGTCGACGTCGTATTTGACTTTTATAATATTGGCTATAAAGATTAGTTAGTAGGAATAAGATTTTGAAGATCTTAAAAGTAGTCGAACCTAAGCAAATAATAGTACAGAAATGAATAAATATAACAGGTAATGTGCCAAAGATAAATATCTTATTCATTTTATCAGTTTACCTGTAATTCACAATAAAAAATAATAGCCGGCTAAACTGCAGCTAATTTTTAGCCGGCCAAACGGTCCTAGCCGGCTAAGCCACGGGTAATTATTCGCCGGCCAAACCATCTTAGCCGGCCAAGAGGGCTCAACTGTACAGCCTTAATGTCCATTAGCCGGATAAGATTTTCTAACCGGCCAAGTACTGTACAGCCCTAATATATATTTGAGGAATAACGTGCTACATGTATTAGTATGATATTCAACGGTAACTTCAAACCTTCTTCATCATGAAATCCACAATTATCGTTGGGCGCAAAAGAGTTATACGTTTTTTCGCAGCCAATTTTTTTTTTTATGTCAGAGATCTTTGATTTGCAAACATCATATGAGCGCGCTAACAATGTGGTGGTCTCTCCCTTATCGAGTTTCCAAAGGGTTTCTCATTTTTTTCTACCGTAAGTACATTATGCTTACGCATAGAAGTGGAGGGCGCGGACGGTGAATCCATAACGCGCACTGAAAAAAAAATTTGCTTGCGGGCTGGCATAGTAAAAAATTCTTATTTCAATTAAACTTTCAATTCTTACAATTCCATATGATATTCAAACAACGACGGCAAGACTGCCAAAGTGACGTCTTATCGTTTCGATCCCGTATGCAATTGTATGAACCGAAAGTAGAATTGAAATTGAATTTAATTGAATTGAATTTTACCTGAGACATTGATATATATTTTTTTTCAGTGTATCTGTTAATCACACAACGCAAGCCATAGCGAGAGAGGGGGATTTTGGAACGATACTCAAAACACAAAAAGACAAGTAGAAAACTTTAGAAACTTCGTGTATATTTTTATGGCTTAAAAACATCTCACAGGTAAAACTTGTGGCAAGCCTAATGTAGCGTTATGTATTCGTATACTTTAGTACACATTGGCACTAGCTACCTAGGCGACGCGGAAACGAATATTAAAATCGATTCCGGTAACAGATGTGCGCCGATAGCTTTACGATTGGCGAAGCTAATAACGAAAATCATTAAATTAAGGTGAACCATCGGTGCACGTGGAGATATTAAGGGTTCTACGTTCATTTTATTATTTAAGGCTCAAATAAAAACTGTCGACTGTGAATGGCTTTGAAAAATGGTTAAGTGCGAGGGTCTCTTAAATAATGCTGTAATATTCCCATACTAGCACCACTCTTGACATTATTTTTCGGAGCTTTCACGCAATCATACCTAGGTGTGTATAGTAGGTATGTGCGAATATTCAAAAATTTTAATCATTCATCATGAATTCAATATGAATAATTTGTATTAGAATATTCAAGATATTCGAATAATTTTAATATTTCAGTATATTCGAATGATTTTAATAGTTCAAATATTCCAATTAGGTAATCGAATTATTCCAACAATTCGAAATATTAATTTGAATTCATGATGGTCATTATACGTAACGTGATGAAAAATGCGAATTAATTTATAACAGAATTTGTTGTATATGTTTGATTGAGCTTTGATAAAGGGAATAACTTACAACCGAGCGCAAGTTCTTCAGCTTCGTAGTAATCGAAATTCTTCATTCGATCTATACAATTTATGTGCTCAGTTTCACTGTAATAGGAATTTCATCATTCGAATATCCAATTCATAAAAATTATTCCAAATATTCGAGTGTTCGTAATATTCATGAATATGCGTATTATTCGTTTTTTAAAATTATTTACACATATTCGAAATACACGAATTTTTAAAAATATACATGAATATTCAAATTATTCGAAGTTTCTAAATTATTCAAATTTTTGAATATTCAATTCAAATTTTGAATTGAATATCAATATTCGAATCAATTCAATTCAAACGCTATTCGTACACGCCTAATAAATAACAAGGGGGACAAATATTTTTTACAAGAGTTAGTTAAGTTGCGAACTATGGGAATTTAGGTCGCTTATTCATAACAACCGACCTAAGTGTCACAAGTTCGTAGATTAGGACACTATTAGCATTTAACACATTGACATTACGTGCATTTACAACGCAAGATTCCGGTTGCGACCTGTTCGTAGACCACTTGCAAGCGCACCCGCGAAATCGTTACCAGCACAAAACGAGTGTCCACTTGCTCTCAGCACGCCGGTTGCCCGACCGAAGAATAATAATTCACTGAACACACAGAAAATATTCGTAAGGTGGGCTGAATTTATCATGCAAGACTTCGCGCGCCCTCGCCAAATTTACAACTCTCTGGACCGTAGATGGTAATATTTTTTGTCACCGGTTTTATTTTTTATTTTGCTAAACTATTTATTTCTGACAGGGTTGCACAAGTTCGTAGATTAGAGACATGATTAGCAATTGGTATATTGACATTACATACAACCCAAGATTCCGGTTGCACCCCGTTCGTAGACCACTCGCAATCGTCGCCGCTCCCAATCGTCACCGCCCGCAATCGTCACCGCTCCTCCTAATCGTCACCGCCCGCAACCGTCACCGCCCGCAACCGTCACCGCCCGCAACCGTCACCGCCCACAACCGTCACCGCCCGCAACGTCTCCATCCTCAATCGTCACCCCTCGCAATCGTCGCCCCTCGCAATCGTCACCCCTCGCAATTGTCACACCTCGCAATCGTCACCCCTCGCAATCGACACCCCTCCCAATCGTCACCCCTCCCAATCGTCACCCCTCCCAATCGTCACCCCTCCCAATCGTCACCCCTCCCAATCGTCACCCCTCCCAATCGTCACCCCTCCCAATCGTCACCACTAGCAATCCTTACCAGCGCAAAACGAGTACCCACTTGCAATCGTCACCAGCGCAAAACGAGTACCCACTTGCAATCGTCACCAGCGCAAAACGAGTACCCACTTGCAATCGTCACCAGCGCAAAACGAGTACCCACTTGCAATCGTCACCAGCGCAAAACGAGTACCCACTTGCAATCGTCACCAGCGCAAAACGAGTACCCACTTGCAATCGTCACCAGCGCAGAACGAGTACCCCCTTGCAATCGTCACCAGCGCAAAACGAGTACCCACTTGCAATCGTCACCAGCGCAAAACGAGTACCCACTTGCAATCGTCACCAGCGCAAAACGAGTACCCACTTGCAATCGTCACCAGCGCAGAACGAGTACCCACTTGCAATCGTCACCAGCGCAAAACGAGTGCCCACTCGCAATCGTCACCAGCGCAAAACGAGTACCCACTTGCAATCGTCAACAGCGCAAAACGAGTACCCACTTGCAATCGTCACCAGCGCAAAACGAGTACCCACTTGCAATCGTCACCAGCGCAAAACGAGTGCCCACTTGCTCTCAGCACCCCAGCTGCCTGACCGAAGAATAATAATTCACTGAACACAGAGAAAATATTCGTAGGGTGGGCTGAATTTAGCATGCAAGAGTCCGCGCGCCCTCGCCAAATTTACGTGGAGTTCTCTGGAGCGTAGATGGGATGTCGGGGCTCGGTTGCAATATACAGTCACGATAGCCGTCGTTCTTCTGGCAGTTGGTAATGGTACAGCAGCAACACCAGCAGCAGCAGAAAGAGTCAGTAGAGGGCCAAGCACACGGCTGGGTCAGACATCTAGAAGGGATGTATAAGTTCTACCTACCAGCCTCCTATTACGGACGACCCTAATTTACACTCATTTAAATTTTCAGACTGAACCTTCGCGGTTTATATCCCGAACAGCATGCACATATATGTGCATGTATATTCGCGGAGACTTGCTAAGCACGCAAATTCATTCCTGGTGCACTCGTTTCGCTTTGGATTAAGATTCGTTCGCATGTCGTACGCATATTCTATTTGCATATACTTATTTCAATGGACGTGGACGAGAGCTTTCGCATTAAAAAGATCGTCGAGGTCCCGAATCTTCGTAAACATTTTTTTATTAGAAATTAGGTCTTAAGTCATAGAACAGTAAGGTGGGTGGGTGGTGAAACATTTCGTATGACTAAATGTAGAACGGTCAATATGTGACGTAAAATATTAAAATAATGAAAAATGAGTTGTTCGTAATTTTTGTTTCCGACAGACTACGAAATCGAGTAACTGTTTTCCGAAATGATATTTCTTTGCAGACTCACTTTTTGGTAAAACCATTTTGACAACGTTACTGACTTTGAATGGAATTAAGGTAGATCTAGCGGGGTAGAGAGGTGGGGATTGGCAGCCTGGCTCGCGGTGTGCGGGGAAGGTAGCGAGCGAGAGACAGGTACGTGTCAGCAAAATTCATACCTGAAGCAACAATGGCGACATTCAGTTTGTCATATCTCAAAAACTAAGTGGTGAATCGCTTTGAAACTTTACTGTACTGCTTCTTGAAATACTTTCTTGACAAAGATGTTTTTTTTTCGACATGTCTTTATCGAGTTTTTCGTAACGGCGGTTTATATGCTGAAAAAATTGGTTCTTCCATGTTGATCATGTTAAGTAACTCAACTCCAACAGCTATTATCTCCGGAACTAGATGGTGATCTATTTCAAATTTGGCACACACTGAAGTGAGTTAATCAACTAGAACATATCCAAAATTCAGTTAAAAATCTCTGAATCGACCTAATGCTTGAGCTACCTTAGTGTAGTTTCGAATGATGTCGAATGTTCATATTTTCCGAAAGAGAAGGTGGTGAATCGCTAAACCTTTGAACAGCCAATATACCTAAATGAAAGCTGTCGAGGACATTAATTCTAAATGAGTAATACGTAGATAAGTAAAATATCGAAGGATCGAAATATCGAATGTTAAAAAAGGCGAATGTGAAAAGGCGAATCTGAAAAAGACGAATGTAAAAAAGCGAATGAGAAAAAGTAAATGTAAAAAAAGCGAATGGGAAAAAAGCGAACGTGAAAAAGGCGAATGTGAAAAAAGCGATTGCGATAAAGGCGAATGTGAAAAAGGCGAATGTAGAAAAGGCGAATGTGAAAAAGCGAATGTGAAAAAGGCGAATGGGAAAAAAGCGAATGGGAAAAAAGCGAATGTGAAAAGGCGATTGGGAAAAAGCGAATGTGAAAAAGGTGAATGTGAAAAAAACGACCGTCAAAAAAGCGGCCTTCAAAAAAGCGAATAGAGGCGGTCGCTACTAGCCTCCTGCTAGCAGCTACGATGTCCTAGCTCAAGGAATGAGGAATATGTTTTTAACATTTCGTAAGACCGATCACTTTGGTCTCGTGATTAGAGTACTAGCCTCGAGAAGAAGTCGGGAGGTCTCGGGTTCGAATCCCGGTGACATAGTTTTGATGGCAGAAAAATATTGTGACGTGACATAGCTCCTGGCATCTATGGTGCGATAGCCGATATATATGTCAGGAGATGTCCAATGTTCACAGCCATTAATCGACGTGACGTAGTTCCGGCGCCATGAAGCAAACCTAGAAGACCGACTGTTACTGACATGCAAAAGTACAGTTAACGTTCCCAGGTGCGGTTTTAGAGCCGGGCTGACGTTGTACCAACTATAACCGCCTGAGTGTGAAAGTCAACCAGACTCTGGTGGCCAATGTAGGCTTAACTACCAGTTAACATTGGGGTGATAACATCGGCCCAACGTTATCAAACGACGTTGCCCCAATGTTGGCTGCCGATGTCCAGCCAACGTTGAATGGAAAATATTAATGAGAAATAAAAAAAATGTATCGATCTGCGCGACTTTTAAATGCTGTTTTTTATCATCCTACCATTGCTTTTTTCTAGTTTTTTTTTATCTTCAAACATTGGAATGATCAGAATAAATTTTTTAGTCGGTAACGTGCGCTCGAACCAGTGATCCTGAGACTACTAGTCGACGCTCTTACGCACTCGGCTATGCTCACCTTGAAGATATTCTTTTCGAATTTTATATAAAAGCTGCATGTCTATTGCATCTCTATCTAATATTAACTTACCAATTACTTTAAATTGTAAAGCTATGGTAGCTTTAATATTAATAAAAAGATTAGTGGTGTTATAGGTGAATGAATGAAATAAATACTTGCTTCGGGGCGCAGAAATAATAATTATCACAAAAACATTACGCCAAAATTTCCATTCTCGGCCAACACATCCATTTATTATAATATAAACATTCTCTTCCGATCAATAAACACAAAATAGCCGATAATTTGGTATAACATTAAAATCTCACACGTGTAGAATTTAGTTCACCGCCCATAAATGTAGATTCGTCATTCCATTTTCAATTTCATCAATAATCGTCAATCAATTCCTTTTCATTCGACTTATTTCTTAATAATTTGTAAAATTCTGAATAAAAATCTTTGGTTTCGCCATGTCACATTAAAATACATTTATCCTTCTTGGCACACCCATTCATAGCACTCACATTACGGCATTACGCCGAGGAAAATTCGATCACATGAATACAATAAATAATCTCGTATTACGCTACTCAACTTTGTTCGGGGATGAGCTTCCACGTTGGCTCTTTCGTAAATCTCTGGGGCTCGCAGATATAAAGTTGTGAATAACCGGCTGGCCCAGCACGGTCGAAGGCGTCCGACACGAGGTGCACTCGCTATTCCTTCTTGAACGGATCGTGAATCACTCACGTCTATCGTCCGTCAATCCCGACGTCCCCAGAGCGAAAGAGGTCGAGTCAGAGGCTCACTCATATATAATAACACCCGAATTTCGTGAGAACATCAGACATGCGCAGTTGTCCCTTGCGTATCGATATTTTATATCGATCTTCGTCAATTTCGTATTTTCCGCTACTTCTCATTCAAATTCGATTCATATTCTCACAAAATTGTCTAAATTTTATTATTTCATTTTTGTATTCACACTTTAATTAATAATATTGATGAAACTTAGGCTGTCTCCACTACAGTGCTGTAGATAAAACTGTAATAAAGGAATCTGGAATAATAAAAATGGATTCAGCAGCTTAAAAAAATTTTCATTGCTTATAAATATTTGGTGTTGGACGTTGGCCGAACGTCGCTTGCGGGTGCTGGGCCAAAGTCGGTTCGACTTCGTGAGCGAACGTCCACTTTATATCGCCGAACACGCATCATTACGACAATACGCCAGCGCCGGCTCAACTCTGGTAAGCAGCGTTTTGCCAACTATTGGGCCCAACATTGGAATGGTTGTCAATCGACAGTTTAGCCAATGCTGGGCATTCGTCGAGATCCGATCATCGGCTGCCAACTTGCTGCCGTCTAAAAGCTAATCGTCGGTCATACTCGGAGCTTCGGCCATCCGCACCAGGGTTCACTCGTATTGGGTCACCCCCAATGTGGTACGGTTCCTACTAAAGGAAAAATAGTAGGTCCCTTCGCTAATAACCATAGCAGTTGATGCGACGTTAAACGGGGGTCAACCCGATCGTACACATTTTTTTGTGCACGACGGGATAGGGCACAACACTATTAAGCACAAGACCTTGGACACAAAAATTAAGGTGCAAGCAGTTTTGTGCACAACCCCGATGATTTAGAGCACATACATTTTTGTGCATGAAATCTATAAAGCGGCTGCTGTTTGGAGGACCACTTTTTTTGGGAGGGTTGGGGCGGGGGGGGGGGGGGGGGGTGGGGGGTTTCTTCCTTCTTTGTTTTTTTTCTTAGTTTGTCGGGTTTTTTTAGGTCGCTATTAAGTGACGGTGGTAATTTTGTGCATAATAGCGTTGTGCACTACCACGCAGTCGTTGTGTACTAACGATCTGTGCACTATAATATTGTGCTCAATACAGGTGTGCATTCATTTTTTTTATATATTGGCATGTGCAGTATAACAATGTACACAATAAAGCTTGTGCACCAAATAGCACAAAAAAGTGCTGTTTGTGTAAAATGTAGTCGTGCCCAAAAAAATTGTGCCACAATTGTGATGTGTTCAGTAATTTTGTGCACTACCAAAATGTGCACAAAACATATGTGTCAGTTTTCGTTGTGCGCAATAATTTATGTAGGATCGGTGCCCTCGCAGCCCTTGGAATTTCACACAATCTTACATTTGTTTTCGACATAAATTTATTTCGATACTTTTATGCTCGAAAAAATAAAAATAAAAATTCAAAGAAGCTCACAAAATTAGGCTTTATACATATGCGCTTTCGCTGACTTGAAAATTCGAGATATCGGCAATTCCAAATGTTCGTTGTTCAAATTTTTTGCCACCACCTCAATCGACTCTGAGAAACAGTGGCGAATACTTGTTTGAGGTTGTAACAGCGGTGCACTTCGCTCAATCAATACTTTAAAAATATACAATCATTATTTGTAATTATTAACTTTTCTATGCCTTATATAGAAGTTGAGGCGAGCACATAATATGGTTTATTAAGAGACGCGACAGCGTCCCGAGACAAGTGCATTTACGCTGCCGGCAACCGCCCGACGAGACGCGACCCTCTCTTTTACTCGAAGGATCGCGGTGTTCAGTTTTTCGTGAAAAACAATATTTTGATTTTTTTCTGAATATTGCAATATATGGGGCATTCCACCGGAAATTTTCATGCTTTGACCCTGACCCCATTTAATAATTTTGCCAATTTTTTTCGAAAAGTATTTCGAAAAAGAGAAGACACGTGTTTTTTTATTTGGGCATACAATTAATATTTTTGAAGCTATAATTTTTACAAAAATCGAATTTTTATTGTAAAATAATTTTCTGTAACATGTATATTTTTGAAGTTTTCATTCGTATCAAAAAATCTCTCAGATAAAAGTTGTTCAGCTTGAAATGAACTAAATTATGCGTATTTAGAGACAAAAAATGTTCAGTCTACAGTTATGTTATGCGAAGATAAAGTGAAAAATATCGGTTTTCATCAACTTCGTCATGATGAAAATTAAATAGATAAATATATAAAAATTCTTTGTGAAATTACACAACTTTTGAGACTAATTACGGAATGGCAAGATCTTTTTTCGAGAAGTTCTACGGGATTGAAATATTTGTAATATCCAGTATTCGTAATTACTGGGCTAGTTGAAGTGGATCGGTTCTTAACTGATTAAAAACATACGTTTTGATGATATATATTAATTTAAAAAAAAACACATTTTTCAGCAACATATTTTATTATTGGCATTCAAGATGGAGGCGAGTCGAAATTATGTTTTTATTTTTTATATTAAAAAAAATGCAACCCGCATTTTTTTATATACGAACCTGAGGATTTTTTTAATATCACAAGAACATCATTGCGAACAAACAATCGCATGGGATTAGCGATCCAATGTTATATAACATGTATAAAAAATAAAATAAGACTATCGAGGTCGAATCTACCGATTCGACCCCCACTAATCGCGCCTTCAACTATTCAAATTTAAATAGTTAAGGATACGATCGGTAGAGGTCGGTTCGGTATAGCACTACTCTGTTTTTGTGATATGAAAAAATCCTCAGGTTCGTATATAAAAAAATGTAAGTTGTATTTTTTTAAATAGAAAATTTTTAAACATTTCTTCGAATCACCTCCATCTTGAAAGGCAATAATAAAATATGGTGCTGAAAAATGTGTTTTTTAAATTAATATATAACATCAAGAATTATGTTTTTAATCAGTTAAGAACCGATCCACTTCAACCAGCCTGAGTAATGACGAATTCTGGATATTGCAAAAATTTCCATCACATAGAACTTCTCGAAAAAATATCTTGCCATTCCGTAATTAGTCTCAAAAGTTGTGCAATTTCAGACAGAATTTTCATATATTTATTTATTTAATTTTCGTCATGTCGAAGTTAGTGGAAACCGATATTTTTCCCTTTAACGTCGCATAACATAATTTTAAACTGAACAGAATAAAAATAACGCATACCTTAGTTCATTTCAAGATGAACAACTTTTATCTGAGAGATTTTGTGATACGAATGAAAACTTCGAAGATATTCATGTTACAAAAAATTATTTTACAAAAAAAAAAATAGTTTTTTATAAAATTGATACGTTCGAAAATATTAATTGTATGCCCAAATAAAAAATACGTGTCTTCTCTTTTTCGAAATACTTTCGAAGAAAAATTGCCAAAATCATTGTACGGGGTCAGGCTCAAAGCATGAAAATTTCCCGTGGAATGCCCTATATGTTGTTTTAACAATGTAATCAGATGTATTTTTTACGAGCTATCGACTGCGACCCAAATTGCGGCTGTAGCTATAGGCGTACAGGTAATATTGATTATTGTTCGTTTCACCGAACTTACTTTATTTTATTCAGTAGTCGTCGTCTTCGCGAACCTGCCAATGGCTGTACTATCCAATGTGCCAATTACGGGCCGGGACTGGCGGCCTGTAATTGGCACACTAATCAAAAATACGGTTGTATCAAATAAGATTCGGGCAGGGATGCTAAGAAAATTGCTTAGTTCAACAATTCGTTGGGTGGTTGCACCAAAATATTTTTGAGCCATTAAATCGCCGGTAGCGACCTCTAAAAATGCATTAATTTTGGGGACTCTTTGCTCATCGCATTTTTATTTCATACCTCATGATAATACGGGCTGGCCCCCAAAAAATTCAAAAAATTTCAATTCAAGGACCACCCTACTAAATACCTTTCTAATGGTGGGGCGATAATTTTTTTCTAAATAATTTAATTTATTTTATTTGACGAATTTCTCCTTCTTTTACCGATTTACATTAAAACCAATACAGAGCTCTGAATATAATACTATAATATAAAAATAACATTTAATTTAATTTACAAAATTATAATATAAAATAATACTAGACTTTAGACTTACATAAACAATTTATTATTTTAACAAGACTAGCCCTGCCTTCAGTTCATTTCTGTATTCTATTTCCCCAACCTATTTTACTCATAATTTAGCACTACGGAAATTGCTGCCCTTTTAAAGGCCCCGAAAGTTGATCCCGTAAAATTCAACATCTGAAATTCGTTCCTAAGTCGTCATTTTTTTTTTTTTTTTTTTTTTTTTAATCACCGTTATTTTTATTCTCTACTCTGGTATTCGGTACTCTGTCCGAATCACGGGTATCGCGAGACTACGAACGTGAACTGATAAAAGCATCGTAAGTTAGATCGGCAAGGAAATGTAAAGGGCGGGGTGGATCCTTGAAAGCCCTCTTTTATCGAAACATCGGGGTCAAGTGTTTTTATTCCATTACCCACCAAGCTCTTAACCACTTACTTAACCCGGAACCTTCAATGCCCCCGGTCTAATCTTGGGGACGGCTGTTTCCCCTTCCTTTCCTTTTTCCAGTCAACATCCTTCACTTCACACTCTATGGGCTTGGAAAACTCAAATACTGTCGGTAGTCTTTCGACCCTCCCATCCCAGTGAAAACATGAACAGTAGTGGTCTAACACCATCGGGACGATATGAAGGCAGATGGTAAGTCGATGGATCACGATAAATGTTGGCCACTCTCAGTAGAAAGACTGAACATCGAATGACATTGACATCAGACATCATTGATTATTCTTGAGCCATCCCAGCTCTCACTCTCCACCCGTCTATCGCTTTCTCTACCACGCCCCTTGGCTAAGATTCCCATTAACTACCATTGAAAATCCCATTGATTACCATTAACTATTCGTTAAAGGTATTTCAATGGGGTTTTGCCAATGGTATCGTTCCCACTTGTACTGCCATTTGATATACCATTCAATATGTCATTCAGTTTCCCATTCGTTGTATGGAATTTTTATTCCACTGGCATTCCCATTTTGGGAAAAATAGACTGTATATAATTATCCACTTATTTACCAAATGTCTAATAGTATAGAAATACATAAAAAATAATCTGAATATATAATATTCTCTAGCTTTTTACTGTTCGATTCAGTTTCCATTTCTTCCGAATGGTAAGAAATACCATTTCAGCCGTTCCAGGTATGCTCCAATGGACTACCATTAATAACGAACCGAAGAATCTACCACTTTCTTCGATTTTACGGTCTAACACCACCGGGACGATATGAAGGCAGATGGTAAGTCGATGGATCACGATAAATGTTGGCCACTCTCAGTAGAAAGACTGAACATCGAATGACATTGACATCAGACATCATTGATTATTCTTGAGCCATCCCAGCTCTCACTCTCCACCCGTCTATCGCTTTCTCTACCACGCCCCTTGGCTAAGATTCCCATTAACTACCATTGAAAATCCCATTGATTACCATTAACTATTCGTTAAAGGTAATTCAATGGGGTTTTGCCAATGGTATCGTTCCCACTTGTACTGCCATTTGATATACCATTCAATATGTCATTCAGTTTCCCATTCGTTGTATGGAATTTTTATTCCACTGGCATTCCCATTTTGGGAAAAATAGACTGTATATAATTATCCACTTATTTACTAAATATCTAATAGTATAGAAATACATAAAAAATAATCTGAATATATAATATTCTCTAGCTTTTTACTGTTCGATTCAGTTTCCATTTATTCCGAATGGTAAGAAATACCATTTCAGCCGTTCCAGGTATGCTCCAATTGACTACCATTAATAACGAACCGAAGAATCTACCACTTTCTTCGATTTTACGGTCTAACACCACCGGGACGATATGAAGGCAGATGGTAAGTCGATGGATCACGATAAATGTTGGCCACTCTCAGTAGAAGGACTGAACATCGAATGACATTGACATCAGACATCATTGATTATTCTTGAGCCATCCCAGCTCTCACTCTCCACCCGTCTATCGCTTTCTCTACCACGCCCCTTGGCTAAGATTCCCATTAACTACCATTGAAAATCCCATTGATTACCATTAACTATTCGTTAAAGGTAATTCAATGGGGTTTTGCCAATGGTATCGTTCCCCCTTGTACTGCCATTTAATATACCATTCAATATGTCATTCAGTTTCCCATTCGTTGTATGGAATTTTTATTCCACTGGCATTCCCATTTTGGGAAAAATAGACTGTATATAATTATCCACTTATTTACCAAATGTCTAATAGTATAGAAATACATAAAAAATAATCTGAATATATAATATTCTCTAGCTTTTTACTGTTCGATTCAGTTTCCATTTCTTCCGAATGGTAAGAAATACCATTTCAGCCGTTCCAGGTATGCTCCAATTGACTACCATTAATAACGAACCGAAGAATCTACCACTTTCTTCGATTTTACGGTCTAACACCACCGGGACGATATGAAGGCAGATGGTAAGTCGGTGGATCACGATAAATGTTGGCCACTCAGTAGAAAGACTGAACATCGAATGACATTGGAATCAGACATCATTGATTATTCTTGAGCCATCCCAGCTCTCACTCTCCACCCGTCTATCGCTTTCTCTACCACGCCCCTTGGCTAAGATTCCCATTAACTACCATTGAAAATCCCATTGATTACCATTAACTATTCGTTAAAGGTAATTCAATGGGGTTTTGCCAATGGTATCGTTCCCACTTGTACTGCCATTTAATATACCATTCAATATGTCATTCAGTTTCCCATTCGTTGGATGGAATTTTTATTCCACTGGCATTCCCATTTTGGGAAAAATAGACTGTATATAATTATCCACTTATTTACCAAATGTCTAATAGTATAGAAATACATAAAAAATAATCTGAATATATAATATTCTCTAGCTTTTTACTGTTCGATTCAGTTTCCATTTCTTCCGAATGGTAAGAAATACCATTTCAGCCGTTCCAGGTATGCTCCAATTGACTACCATTAATAACGAATCGAAGAACCTACCACTTGAATTTTGCCAGTCATTTGGAATTAGACTCTCATTAATAACGAATGGGAAAGTGTACCACTTAAAATTTCGCACTGATTTGCCAGTGGAGTCTCATTAAGAATGAATCGTAGAAAGTACCATTTCAGTTTTCCCCATGAATTTTCATTGGGGTCCATTGATTACCTTTCGATATCATTCATTGCCATTAAACATTCAATGGAAAACTTTGCCAAGGGCCCGCTTAACGTACCCTGGTGAAAATAACTCTCTGGCAATTTGTCTGAAAATCTCTGAACGGACCACTTATTGAAGTACCACTTATTACCATTCCAGTGACTTTCATCGATTGTCCGAAATTTTTCTCTCATTTTCTCTGCTATATGTCAAATATATTGCCATTTTCTCCGCACGACCTCTAGCAGACATAAGTATATCAAAGGAATTCAGAGTATTTTGAGAAAAATGGTGGATACCTCTGATTTTGTTCTGATAAAGTACGATAAGAGAAAATACGAGTTGTCTTTAAGATCTACTCATTCCGTTACACGAACGTACGATAGGCTTATTCAGAGAAAATATGATTCATTTTCTGAAAAACTCTGCTTCTTTCAGATAAGTTGGGTTTAGAGAATTTCAGACAACTTACGAGTTCACTTTAAGATCTGCTCTTTCTGGTATTCGTACGAATAGTGAACTTTCGAGTTCGTGTTCGTACCAACAGCAAACAGTAAACAATAATTCATGCATACTTTGTATAAGAAATTCAGCAAAAATTAACCTTTTTCAGAAAATAGTTTCTGAATATAGAAGAGAAACAGGCTTAGAGTATCAACAAAGTTTACAGACAAGTTGGCAGGTAAAATCTGAGATTTTCAGAACAATTACAAATATCTAGATTTAAAACAAATCTTTGACTTTCTCTGAAAAGTGCGAAAAGTGAGAGAAGTTCAGAGGACTTTTCAGAGAAATTTTCCGAAACTTTTAGATGTATTTTCAGAGATATTCAGAGAAATATTTTGACAGGGGTACGAATAGTAAACTTTCGTGTTCATGTTCATACCAACAGTAAACAGTAAACAATAATTTATGTATACTTTGTATAAGCAATTCAGCGAAAATTAACCTTTTTCAGAAAATAGTTTCTGAATATAGAAGAGAAACACGCTTAGAGTATCAACAAAGTTTTCAGACAAGTTGGCAGGTAATAATCTGAGATTTTCAGACCAATTACAAATATCTAGATTCATAAAAAATCTTTGACTTTCTCTGAAAAGTGCGACAAGTGAGAGAAATTCAGAGAACTTTTCAGACAAATTTCAGAAAAATTTTCCGACACTCGGATATATTTTCGGTTCTAATACCCCGAGAGCTTAAAAATTATCGGGTATTTCCCGATTGTTTCGTTGCGTAGCAACGAGCGAGATAAGTTTTGCTTAAAAAAATCCCGAGCGCGCAGCGCGAGGGATTTTTGAGCAAAACTTATCTCGATCGATGCTACGCAGGGAAACAAGAGGGAAATACCCGATTAATTTTTAAGCTTGAGGGGTATTCGGCTGATTATTTTTTCAACCTCAATTTCGACCAATGAGATTGTGGTATTTAACATTTTCCTGACAAGGTTTTATTTCGAATTTCTAGAATATTTTTATATTTAGGGTTTCATCTGAGGTTGTTGCATCCAGCACATATTTTTTCTCTGTACAAAATCCAGTAAATTGGGCCCAAATCGACTTCTTGCTCTTCTCTGTATTAGCCGGGACATTCTGTTTGATTTTTTTAGAGATGCTCTCTAGAGATTCATCACCAAATCGCTTTCTTCGCTCACTCATGTCCATGCTCGTGAATGGCAATTTGACGTTTAATCATTCGCATAGGTTACAAGTGACAGAAAAATTAATGTTTATCGCCTAGCAACCTAGCCGGAAAATTTTCGAAAAATTATCGATATAATTTAGACCTAGTTGTACCACGTGATGTCAAATACCGCGCTCTCATTGGTCGAAATTGGGGTTGAAAAAATAATCGGAGATATTCCCAGAACAATTCTCACAAGAATTATATAAACGTTTTGTAATCTTTCAGACACGATTTTTAAGCTGCCACTAAAAGGCATGAGCATTTACCGTAAGCCTAAGAACATATCGATAACCCTGGCAGCAAACGAGTCGCAAGGTTGACTCCAATGAAAGGGGTATCGTATTCGGGAACTGCGTGGAAAGCGGTGATCTCGGTGTGCTTAAGCGGCAGGACTGCGACTATCTTGGCCAGGTAGGGGTGGCTTTTCCCGACGGAGGCGGAGCGACGTCGCGCGTCGGAGCTTTTGCAGACGATAGGGCGTCCTGCCCCTGTGGACCATGGAGGGGCAACGCCGAGTTCGCAGTTTCCGTCGAAGCATCGACACGAACTCACGCGATATCACCGGCCTCTCCAACTCGGAGCTCGTCGCGCATCGTGCACGTGTCTGACAAGACGCGCGGTCCGGAGTACGAACAGTCCGTCAGCCGTCAATTACTCGTTCTTAAAATCAATCGTTTCGCGATAATAAATCACTTGGTTAATTCACTCAAAGGAAAATTCATTTTCTTATCGCAAGGCTATTTTTTTTCAACGATGGATCAAATAAAAATAAATAAATGTCTCAGATTAAAATTCCTCGTCTTCGCGTGAAAATGCTCGGTCCGATCATTTGACGTTGAATAAGAACTCTGTTTTTTTTCCTTGTTTTTATTTGCTGGTTTGTTTTACTTTTAAAAAAGTGCGGCGAGTGTCAATCGTGAAATGAGTTTGTTCGACAGTGATTTCTTGTAGAATGCATTTGTCTTGTCTTTTGGTGCGCTATTTTAGTTTTACAAAGTGTTGCGTTGTAGTCGTGTTTGAACTTATTTGACATTAAGGGTGATTGAGATTGGACAACACACGTTATTGTTGTGCGGGTTTTTTTTTGTTATCTTCGTAGCGGGACGAAAATTAGTCGATAGTTTTTTTGGAAGAAAACGAGTTTTCGAGGACAGTGTCTGAGATGTGCTTCTGTCAAAGAACATTTTAGGTCTGACGAGAAAGATTGGATTACTTCCTCATTATAGCAAGAGTAAGGTGAGTAAATATATCATTTTATTTCAGCCTTGATAAAACCAAGTAATAGATTTTTTTTTCGTTCTAAGGGAATTTTTAAGTCGTACACGTTTTTAAACCAGCTTTATGTAAATAAAAAACTTCGATGATTGATACTGTATAATTAACAGGGCTGGGCAAAGTGCCGAGAAGTACTCAAAGTACTGAGTACCGCAAGTACTTTGCACAGTAAAAAATATTTGAACATTTAACAACCCTTTTTTGACCACAAAAGTCCACAATTTTTTTTTTATTTTACAAAAAATATTCGTAAAATTGACAGACATTTTTGTAAAATGGATGAGATTTTTTTTGTAAGATTAACGAGAAAAGAATTGTGGACGTTTGTGGACAAGAAACGTTGGTACCGATTTTACTATGTAAGTACAAAGTAATTTCAGTACTTAAAGTAGGTTTATAAAATACAAAGTACAAAGTTTTTTTTCTTCTTTATGGCGATTTTCTTCGTCATCGCGTTTGGATGTGTGTCGAGTGCGAAACAAAACAGAGGAAATAAATATTGCGCAAGTAGTAAGATTAGGCGCGAGGTGCAGCTAAAAATGAGTTTTATGATCGTATGATAAAAAAAAAGTTGACATTTTAGTGTCAGAGTACTTAAAATAGTTGGAAAAATCGAAAAATGTGATTTTTATGTATGTGTATGTGTTTGTGAGAGAGACTTGCATCGTTTAAGACGTCTATAATTTGGAAACGGTTCGAGATAGCCAGTTTAAATTTGGTACACTAGTACCAAATTAGTAGACTGGTCACTAAACCACTAGTCACTAGAACCAAATTCACTAGTGCCTAATTAGTAGACTGGTCACGTCTCTTCATTAAGGGGGAAAATACATAAAAATGGTCAAAAACGACGAAAAATTTCGGGATTTTTTTCCAACGCAACTACTCGACCAATCGTTTCGGAATTTTTTGTCCCGGAATAGCGGAATAGCTTAAAACAACTATAAGGTACCACAAACTTTTATTTTTCTTTACCCGAAACTTTAAACGGCGATTTACTCAAAAGTACATTTTCGAATTTTGCGGCAGCGTTGAAAAAAAACTATTCACCCGATTCATTTCAACCAAAGGTTTTTAGACACATAATTGCAAACCCTCGTCGATAAACCTCCAGATTCAATAAAAAATTAATTTAACAATCATTTTTCGCATAAAAGTTTTCGGTGAAAATTCCATCATTTTTCTCTGGGTGCCGCCATTATTACAATATTCAATTTTGTAAACTTTTTCTTGGTTTATCGACAGCGTACTTTCATATAGAATTTAATGGTTTTTGATTTTTTTTTTTTCGATAAACAAAACTATAACTGCCGCAGTTCGACGTCGCGGGGAAGTTCGTTCAGCTACAATTAGCTGCAGGCTGCTGATGAACATTTATTACCGATTAAAAAAAAAAATGTTTTTTCATGCCTTCTAATGTACAGTCAAATACTCTAAAAATTTCAAAACGATTGGTCGAATAGTTGCATTGGAAAAAAAACCCGAAATTTTTCGTCGTCTTCGACCATTTCTATGTATTTCCCCCCTTAACTGCAATTTTCATGAAGTTTGGGACCAAACTGAAGATTTTACGGGATTTTGAAATTTTTTTTTATGTCCGTGGTATTTCTAATTTGCGTAAATTTTGAGCTATTGTATTAAAACTGCATACGAATATAATATTTTGATCAAAGACCTTTGGCATTGAATGTGGTCAAAATCGAAGCGGTCAGATTTTATGGCATTTGGATTTTTTCGAAAACGGTCTAATTCGAGTAAACATGGAGGTATCGACCTTAAATTTTGTACGGAAATGGAGTAAGACTGTATAATCTTTGGTTTCAAATTTGGCGAAAATTGATCTAACCCTTTAAATTTTATTGAATTTTGAACATTATTCATTTTTTGAAAATTTGTTTTTCACGTCGACACGAGTTTCTGAATCAAATATGCTAAGTGTAAAATGAGTTATAGTTTTATAATCAACGGCGAAGAATAGACGAACATTTGCCTCAAGACGACGAAATCTGCAAATTTGAATTTGCGATTTCCTACGATAAATTTCGTGGTAAATTTTGACGGCTTCAATTTTATGAGAAATAAAAAAAATTATGTTACAAAAAAAAGTGCGAAGTAATTTACACATAGCTTCCTCATATATTATAACCATGAGCATAATTTCCACTTTAAGGAAGCCAAAATCGATCAACGAACTTTCTGATAGAGAAAGCTATGCGTAAAATTGTAACAAATGAGGAAGCCTTGTGCAAATTACTTTGCACCTTTTTATATTAAACATTCCAAATTGGAACATTGGCCTAAACGTGCGTGGGAAGAAAATAGTACAAGTACTTTGGTCTCAGTACTTTATAAAAGTACCAAATAAGTACGAAAACTATATTAACATATAAGAAAAAGCAATTGTGTTGAAAAGAATTTGCATTAAATGCTATTACAGAAGAGAGCGTATACATGACATTTTAATAAAACAATGAAGAGTCTGTTGAATAATATCCTACGAATTTCCTTACATTTCGAAATTTTAGTGTCAGAGTACTTAAAATAGTTGAAAACGTCGAGAAATACGATTTTCGGCAGGCCTTCGGATGAGTGTGTGTGTACGATGAGTTCAGGTCGTTTAAAATTGCTATAGCTCACGAACCCTTTGAGCGAGCGAGTTGAACTTTGGTACACAAGTAAAGTAGTCTCTTCCCTTCAGTCAGTGTATTTTATAAAACAATTTATTACCAACATGAGATTCCCAGAGATTTTGCATTTTTTAAAAATGATATGGTTACTAACTCATACATTTTGAGCTACAATCTTAAAACTACACACAAATATAATATACCGATCATGGATATTTTGTAGGGATGTGCGAATATTCAAAAATTTGAATAATTCATCATGAATTGAATATGAATAATTCGTATTTGAATATTGGGAATATATTCGAATAATTAAGAATATTTAAATTATTTTTATAGTCCAAATATTCCAATTAGGTAAACGAATTATTTCAATAATTAATTTGAGGCTCTATAATGGATCATAATCTTCATTATAAATAACGCGATAAACGATGCAAATTGATTTATAACCGAACTTGTTGTACACTTTTAAGCTTTGAGAAAGGGAATAACTTGCAACCGAGCGTAAGTTTTTCAGCTTTGTAGTCATCAAAATTCTTCATTCAATGAATACACTTTATGTGCTCACTTTCATTGTAATCGAAATTTCATCATTCGAATATCCAATTCATAAAGATTATTCGAAATATTCGAATTTTGTAATATTATGAATATTCGAATTATTCGAATTTTGTAATATTATGAATATTCGAATTATTCGAATTTTGTAATATTATGAATATTCGAATTATTCGAATTTTGTAATATTATGAATATTCGAATTATTCGAATTTTTTAAATTATTCACATTGTTAAATATCCAATTCAAATTTCGAATTGAATATCAATATTCAATTCAATTCAATTCAAACGCTATTCGCACACCCCTAATATTTTGGAATTGCTTGTGGTCAAAATCAATTTTATGAAAATTTGAGTTTGTTTTCAATTCCTAAAAACGTTCATGCACGAGTACAAATGGAGGTAACTTGCTCAAATTTGGAAAGTGAATGGACGAACACCGTACAATCGCTGATACTACATTTGGCAATAACTGATTTAACAGTTTAAATTTTATAAGATTAAAAAATTTCTGAATTTTTCGAAAAATTTATATTTTCATTCGAACTAGAGTTTCCGCATCTAATATTGCCATAGGAGTAAAGTAAGTAAAAAATTTGCGATCAGCATCGAAAATTACATTAGACATGGTCTCGAAACGCCGAATGACGAAAATTTGAATTGGCGATATTTTACGATACATTTTGCGGAAAGTGTTGACGATTTAAATATTGAGCTAAAAGTATTTATAAAACATAGTTGTGAGGATCTGCGATCAGCAAAGGTGATTGTTTCGAAGGACTGAAATTGTTCAAAATATTGCTTCTGAAAATTTGTACAATTCACTTACCAGATTAAATCGTCTCCATTTTCATTTCACATAATACTTTTTATTAAATTTATATGCTTTCTTTTTAGTCACGACACTTTTCTGTTTAAAGTATCAATTTCTGACGAGGTATAAAAGTTCCGTCGTGAGATATTTTCAAGTTTCACGGAATTCGTCGTAACAATTGTAAGAGTCAATTTCGAAACAATTTCCGCAATTTTACAATCAATTAATTTTTATCGGTCGTTACTTGCAGGGCGAGCGTTGTATTCTTCGGTCGTTACGTGCCGTTTCCCATAAGATGCTCTCATTACAAGCCACTTTAACCATTATACGCCGGTTATAAGCGTGCTCGGAATAGTAGGATATACAATAGCCGTTGTCAACAAGTTTCTGATTATGCAATCTCTAATTTCGTGGATCTTATTAACGCCTGCGAAGCCAAGCGGTTTGTCGACACACAGCCTAGCGGAGTAGTTAAACGGAACCAGATGGCTTATTTTGCAGAATAGATTTAACCTAGTTTTTTTTTTTATCATAAGGTAATACAGTAGAACCTCGATTAACCGGGTGCGGATCAACCGGCCGGCGGTTTAACCGTGCCGAGCTTCGTTCATTTTTTTTGTTTCATTCTTTTTTATTCTTAATATACTTTTATACATCAGTCGTTGAGTTTGTAATAGTCTTATCCTATATCTATACACCCAGAGAAATGATTTCTTTGTAACAAATACAATTTATTTTCGTCAAATAAATTATTTTCTCTGTATATCTGCCTACCAGCATTTTACTTGTATCGAATATAATTTTATATTTAACTACATATGTATTATCTACTTAGTGTCTTTATTTGGATCTAATACGCCGTTGTAGTTGAAACAAATATATTGTTAATTTATTGTAACTAAATTGTGTTCATTGAATTTTTCTTCTATTCCTCCATAAACCCTTTCTTTGCTTTTGGCGAAAATCAAATAAATAATGCATTACATAATTAAATAATTTTTATTTCAAACTCTGCATTGTACAGACTTGATCTTCATTACTCATTTAATTACGTAAGACATATTAGCTCATATTATATAATATGCAATGTATCTAATGCCGGTCGTGCCTCAAACCTCGCGGAATGTAAATATATTTCGTACAAAAATAATGAGAAACTATAATGTAGTTACGTACGAAGATCTCCCGGTTGCTCTTTAAGCCCGTGTTGGTTAGAAAGACCACCGTTTCATCTTCCATTCTTCTCGCACGACCTCTCGTTAATCGTTTTCGCAACACTGTGACGCGAACGTGTCGAGGGCGGATATATCTGTATGACGCAGGGTAGCTGAAGGAAACGCACAGCGCGCTTGCTGCCTAGTCTGGGAATTAGCGACTTTCATAATCTAAATCTCGCATCCATTTGATTGAAAGAAACGCTTACTTAAATTTTTTATTTTAAATATCGTGACTAGTCGATATTTACAGAAATTGCTTTTGCGCGTAGGTAAATAAAATTATTTAGTTGAATCAAGTAATTCTCATAAGTGCATATAAATAAAAAATGGTTTCGAACAAATAAAAAAAACATTTCATTTGAATAAACAGAATTATAATGCATTGATTTATTTAAATCTAATAAACCATTTCTCTGGGTGCAGCGCGCCTGCTGTCTAGTCTGTGAATTAGCGACTTCCATAATTTAAATCTAGTATCGATTTGATCAGAAGAAAGGCTTGCTTAAATTTTCAATGTTGAATATCGTCATCAGTCGATAGTTAACGAAGTTGTTTTTGTATATCCAGCTATAGATAAACAAAATGATTTCGATGAATGAAATAATTCTCATAGATGCACATAAATAAAAATTTATTTCGCACAAATAAAAACAATCCATTTCAATAAACAAATTTCTAATACGAAGATTTATTTAAATGTAATAAATAATTTCTCCTGGTGTGAACGCGGTTTTTGAGACTCACGCAGCAGTTACTTACCCAGTTTCTGAAACTTCGCACTGTCAATTGAAATGCATCGAATTCCATTTTTATGTAATGTTAGTGTTAAATTTCAGGTAGAAACAATGGAAAAGATTTAATTGGTTTAAAGTGATTATAATTCCATTAGATTTGTAGAAAAATCGAGGTTCAGAAACCTAGGCACAACCTTAATTATGTGACGGACTGATTGACACCGCGAATTTAACGAAACAACTGAACAAAAATAGGTTTTTTTTTTCCCGTCAATAAAGTTCTTGCTGACCATTGTGATATAAGTTTCAAGTGTTTGAATATTTACTTGAGATTTACTTCCGAGCCGACTGAAGTGCAAGTCGCACCATTCGCGGATAAATTTAATTACCAAGCATTTAATACAAAAACTATGTGTGTCCAATTAAACAACAATTAACGCTTTTCAATTTGCCAGTAATTTAGTTAATTTTTGGACGAAAACTGAATTTACAGCAGACAAAAGTGTGCCGTCGGGGTCACGAACTGGGACGTTTACCTTACCGAGAATTGAAATAAAGGTGAGCGCTTGCGCGCGATCGCGAGCGGATATGTATTGGCAGAAATTCGATATGTACAGTCGGTGGCGTGACTTTGATTCGAGAGAAATTAAAATAATAAAATAAATCGATCGTGGGAACGATCAGCCTGCGAAAATAATTTAGTGAGAAATAATACTTAACAAAACAAATTAATTACGCAAACATAATAGCAATGAAGCGCAGGACGCAACACATTAATTCAATTATTATTATATACTTCGTTGCCATGTACGAGGCATTCTTTATCAACCGGGCCACTTTTTTCGGTCGACCTCTCGGATGGTTTTTTTTAATTTGTCATTTTGTAGTACTACTTGAGAGGGGCTTTTGTGAGTTTTGAAAAAGATTTTTAAAGTACATCGTTCAGGATTTACGTTTTTTTTAATATCAGAAAATATAGGTCGCTCAAATATTCTTGGTAACATTAACCTCATAATTTTTCGTCAGCTTTCGAATGATCTTGGAGTCATAATTTTCCCGATACAGGAAAGTCCATTTTTCCAGACCAGTATAAAAAAATTTTAAGAATTTTTTTTCAACTAAAAACACACCTTCGATTTTGATCCCAATTTTACACGGTATTTGGCATTGTATGTCGATTTTGAAAAAAAAAAAAATTCCAAAGTGGGACCTGCGATACTTGCACCCAGAAAAATAATTTATTTGACGGCCTTTGTTTGGTTTAAGGAAAATATTTATTTGATTTAAATAAATATTTATTTCATTTAAGTAACTATTTACGTAATATAAATAAATATTTATTTAAATCAAATAAATATTTTACTTAAAGCAAATAAACGGTGGCCGTCAAATAAATTTTTTTTTCTGGGTGTGCATAGTAATAAATGTACCCAGCAGAGGGCAAACCAGCAGAGGGAAATAGATCCAACAATCTTTATTGAAAGAAACTCTGTTTCAAAATAAGTTTTCCAACAATGTGAGTCGAAGTTACCGACTACGGGCAACACCTTTTATTTATCTAAATAATAGTCGATTTTATCCGAATCTATATAAATTGAATTTTTTATTTTAAAATTTTTTTTTACTACGCCAGTGTAGCAAATCCCACTTTGTGATTTTTTTCGGAATCTTTATACAATGCCAAATATCCTTTAGAAATATGACCAGAATAGAAGATGTGTTTTTAGTAAAAAAAATTCTTTTAATGTTTTTTGTATGAAAAATGGACTCTCCTGTAACGGAAAAATTATGATTCTAATATCATTCGGAAGTTGCTAAAAAATTAAAAAGTTAATGTTCCGGAGAATTTCTTGAGCTACCAATATTTTTTGAGATATACTGATATTAAAATAAACCTAAATCCTGAATAGTTTTTCTGATTTTTTATCTTCCTGGATATTTTGCTCTATGTCTTCACGGGGTCGAAGACATCCATCAAGACATCCACCAAGACATCCACCAAAACATCCACCAAGACATCCACCAAGACATCCACCAAGACATCCACCAAGACATCCACCAAGACATCCACCAAAACATCCCCCAAGACATCCACCAAGACATCCACCAAGACATCCACCAAGACATCCACCAAGACATCCACCAAGACATCCACCAAGCATCCACCAAGACATCCACCAAGACATCCACCAAGACATCCACCAAGACATCCACCAAGACATCCACCAAGACATCCACCAAGACATCCACCAAGACATCCACCAAGACATCCACCAAGACATCCACCAAGACATCCACCAAGACATCCACCAAGACATCCACCAAGACATCCACCAAGACATCCACCAAGACATCCACCAAGACATCCACCAAGACATCCACCAAGACATCCACCAAGACATCCACCAAGACATCCACCAAGACATCCACCAAGACATCCACCAAGACATCCACCAAGACATCCACCAAGACATCCACCAAGACATCCACCAAGACATCCACCAAGACATCCACCAAGACATCCACCAAGACATCCACCAAGACATCCACCAAGACATCCACCAAGACATCCACCAAGACATCCACCAAGACATCCACCAAGACATCCACCAAGACATCCACCAAGACATCCACCAAGACATCCACCAAGACATCCACCAAGACATCCACCAAGACATCCACCAAGACATCCACCAAGACATCCACCAAGACATCCACCAAGACATCCACCAAGACATCCACCAAGACATCCACCAAGACATCCACCAAGACATCCACCAAGACATCCACCAAGACATCCACCAAGACATCCACCAAGACATCCACCAAGACATCCACCAAGACATCCACCAAGACGCAAGGAAATCCAAGCATTCATGAACAGCAGTGTACAGTAGTCTGATGTGCGGTGTCGAGATAATGAACCCAGGGTATGGATCTTAGCTGATGTTATAGAACGGTATGAATATGATACGCTAAGCTTCGCTTAGCGTAATATACAAAATTGGGATTATTGTAACGAATAATAGATAGGTAAATAGATAGACAAATAGATAGGGAGGTAGATTGATAAACAGATCATGACTGGGATCTGCCACTCATACGCCGTCGCTCCATCTACTTAGTGCAATGCATAGCTCATCATGGTGGAACTCGCAGAATATACGTCGCTATGCATGACATTCGTTGTCGAATTAACCCCAGAGGCGGAATCCACAACTAATTTTATGCCGCTCTAACTACCTTAGCGTCGCTATGCTTTAGTAGTACATACATAATAAAAAATAATTTCGTAAAATCGGAATACGAAGTTTCATAAAAATAATTTTGTTAAATAAGTGATAAGCTCGTTTGCTCGGATTCGAATGTACAAACCTGTCCTTTTATTTGCCGTGTCATTAATAATTTCAGTTTGTACTTTTGTTCGTGAAACTAGAGCTGGATGCTGCGATCCGATAATTAAGAAATATATATATATATATATTGTGAACGTTTGTAGACAATATTTGTTGCAAAAAGTAGAAACTTTTTTCTACTGTTCATGCTGCGGTAAGCTACTCTATTTTTTAACTTGCGACTGCCCGCTAGAACAAAAAGACCGGAGTTATGAGTTTTACTGAAGCCCCTCGATTTTGGTTTCGTTGTCTTCAGTGGTTATCGGAACGGCTCAATCGGTCAAACGGTCTCTTGACAGAATTTGGCACACTAGTTCTGTGGATGTGCGATTGTGTTTGTAGCTATGGATTAGGAAAATAAATGTGAAGTGGTACGTATAACTAACTTTGAAAAAATCTCGAAAGGCGCCCGCCTTTATCTACTATTTGCTTTGCGATTATTTGTCGTCTGCTATAAAAATGCTGTCGTCTGTGCGCTATACTATAGTGCATTGAATTGGGTCGCGTCGCGCGTGGCGCTGTGTCTATGTTAATTTGTTTATATATATATAATTAGTAGACTGTACAAAAAAAATTACTTTGCACCACTTCAAACCGTAGTTTATATCATACTATTGAAAGTTGTAGAAGGGGAACCCTGGGCGACTTTTCTGTGACCGCGCGATGGGTTTTTCTATTTTCCATTTAATTAACACGTAAAGAAATCGATGTCACCACTTTATACGGGATTATTAATTTTCGTATAGAATGGACGGCGATAAAAATCATGGCATCGTATAGCTTGTTCAATTGTCTTCAAATCAGCCCGTCGCAAAACATTTTTGGTCGTCTCGAAGATATTCAACTTTGAAAATAGTCTAGCCTCACTTTAAATAAATGTGCAAAATTTGCGTTCTTTGCAAATAACTTAGCTACAGTCAATCTTACGGTCATAATACTTATGACGCTTATTTTTACTCTTAACCCCTTCGCTGTCAAGGGCCCCTATAGGGGCCTCAACCTATAGGAAAATAAATTTCTCTGACATTGAAGGGGTTAAAAAGAATAAATTTATCTACAAAACTCCAAAAAATTCATTTTTTTTTAGTCAATACGTCATGTTTGTTTTTTCTTTAAAAATTCTAGAATATACTCTCATGTACGTAGAGTGATCTCATATTTTTAAATGAACTTTTCAAAACACAATTAAATATTTTTTTTGAATGCAATAAACGTCTATTTCTATGAAAAATAGACTCAAATATTTTTTTTTTCATCCAATAAGTCATCTTTGATTTTTTTTTTATTCTAGAATATACTCTCATGTATGTAGAGTGATCTCATATTTATGATTGGATGGGCAAGACTTCCGTTTAATAGCTGTGTTCCGTTTAGGATCATTATTTAAAAAAAAGAGAGAGATATTACTTCCCATTAATTTTATAAAAATTATGATACTATCTACAATAATGGAAGTTAAAAGATCAAATAAAAAAAGGGTTTGGGGATTTTTCATAAAAAAAGGGATTTTTAAAATGAAAAATCGATCTTAAACGGAGCACAGCTATGAAACGGATGTCTTGCCCATCCAATCATAAATATGAGATCACTCTACATACATGAGAGTATATTCTAGAATTAAAAAAAAAATCAAAGATGACTTATTGGATGAAAAAAAAAAATTTGAGTCTATTTTTCATAGAAATAGACGTTTATTGCATTAAAAAAAAATATTTAATTGTGTTTTGAAAAGTTCATTTAAAACTGCAATTTTTAGGGTTTAAACATTTTTATGTACGACTAACAGTTTTTAAGATATAGGGGGGTTTGCAGAAAGTTCAATTTGTCAAGATCTCAAAAAATACGATCCAAAAATTCTGAAAAAAAAAAAATGACAAAAACCCCCTGTAAACAATCATGAATTGTGGTGAAATTACAACTTTTTTGGAGAGGTTTGGGTTTTTGACCGTTCGATTTCACACGAAATACCTCATATATTCTAATAATATTTTGAAATATTCCATCAAAATATTCCAACAAAAGGTTTCCGAAATATGTCAGAAACATACTTAAATCTTTCAACACATCCGAAATATTTCTTAAACATAGTGATAAAATATTTACAAATATTTTTCATTTCATGTTTGACCGAAATGTTTCTACCAATGTACCGTGTCTATGCAGGTGTATGTCTGCAATTTAGATTGGTGACGCAATATTTCACATTTCGCTGAAATGTTCAAAAAACATATCTGAAACATTTCAATCTAAGATTTATCGGCGGCCAAAAAAATATTTTCAAAAATGTTTCAAAAACATTTCACAAATATTTTTTAATATTGATAAAATATTTTTAATATAAAAAAAAACATATTATCGGTACGTTTCAAAAATATTTCCGTCCTATGTGGGTAAGGCGGAGGGTGGCTAGGGTCAGTGAACCATTGGTCGAAATGAAGGAGTTTTGGGAAAACTCGTAAATTAGGGATGACACGTGCGGGGGAGTGTGAGCGGACCAATAATCCTGTGGTACCGTGCAGCGTAGCGCCCCGCGATGTTGCCGGATCTATAGATTCTGTGTCGGAAGAACAGACATATTAGTACTACCAGGTATAGTGGCTTGCGTGTTTCGGGCGCTAGTAATAATTTTGTGAAATAATAGTCTTATATTTACCTCCAGATGGTGTTTTTAAATTATTTTTGTTACGATTTTTTTTGTTATAATATAAATTAACAAAATACCAGAGCTGGGCAAAGTACTTAAAGTACCAAGTACTTCAAGTACATTGTACTCAAAATCTTATGTACTTTATGCCTTAACAAGTTCTCGGTACTTTAAGTACTTAAAGTACTTTAAGTTTTTATAAAGTACAAAAAAAAATTGTATTTCGTTGTTTATCAAGTAACGAAAAAAATTGTTATAACGAAAAATCATACAAATAAAAATAATGCGGCGATAGAATTTATTCGAAAAATAGTAGAATTACATGATACTCTGTAGATTTCCGAATTATTTTTATTTGGTCGAATTCAGTATAAGGTCAATAATACATCATAGAACGAATCAACGAGGTCAATGGTACATCAACGAATCGGTGAAGCCAAAGCAATATTATGCTCACGTTATAGAGGTATATGTCGACGTGGAAACGAATAAAATAAGGCCTCTGCAGATACCTGAGTTTTCAAATTTTATGTATATGTCGATATGAACATTTGTAAATTTGAGCTTCTAAAATTAACTCAGTAGTAGGAGTGAAGACGATACGAAATAGAAAACGATATTTTCAAAAAGTCCGCCGTGTCTTTCATCCAAAAACAAATAGAATAAAAGAGATAAATATGGGCCACTGCGATTGGGACGTAAATTAATAAAATATGGGTCGGTCCATATTCACCTGTTTCACGCAAAATGTATAAATTATAGTTCTATCAGACTATTTTTAAAGTTATATTAGTACAAAGATTTTCACGTTTCACGCAGTCTTTCACATGAACGTATTTGAAGTAATGGAACAGAAATTTAAGTGCGGTATTTAAAGTACATATGTACTTTAAGTACTTGGAAAAATGGCAGTACTTAAAGTACACCTGTACTTAAAATCTCGGAATTGAAGTAGCAAATAAGTACATAGTACTTTAAGTACCGCGCAGCTCTGCAAAATACTTATTGTTAAGTAACATTGTAATATTTATAATTTCGAATTGATAATATTTTTATTTGAGTGACATATGAATGACAATAATAAATTAGATATTCATGGACGATCATAATAAATGAACTGACATTAATTTTCCGGCAATTGCAGAATTAAATAAAATTGCTGAGAATCCTCTCGACGAAAAATTCGATTTCGGTAATAAATTTGCGGACCAAAACCACACATAAAAAAGTAGAAAATAAATTTTCCTCTCCAATTGCAGATCGTAGATTATTAATTCACACATGTATAATTGACCTCTCGTCGTTCGGATTTTTTATACAGAGACAAATCAATAACAAACGAATAATATACAAACAATAAACAAATAATAAATAAATAATAATCAAATAATAAACAACTAATAATCAAATAATAAACAAATAATAAACAAATGATAAAAATCTTGCACAGTGTTACTCAGCTCAAATTTCGTCACGGGTCGTCGTTGGCTCTTTCCTTTTCTTCCGGGCTTCGCAGTCTCCGTCACTTTCGTTCGTGTATTGAAAATCGCGCCTGACCAGACACGATGTGGACGTCCAACGCGAGGAATATCTCCTTAAGTTCCGTGGAGAAATAATATTGTGAAAGTTGTTGTAAAACTTTCAGATTCTATTGCCAATAAACACACACAAAATATTTTTTTAATTGCCCAGACACAATGTAAATAATTTAAGAGCCGAAAATGATGAAATAGCCAGACCGACACATACACAGAAATAAAAACGCGGAAAGTTACCGGATAAAATTTATTGATCGTTCTATCATTGGTTATCGAACGTTTTAATCCTTGTTTTCTGACGGAGACGGTTATTGCGCACAATTTGTAGAAATTAATAAAATCAACCGGTAAATGAGCTCTTCACACACAAATAGGGAAACATTTTTTATAAATATAAACCCATTCCAATTCATACAAAATTCCTCCACTCGTAACAAGATAAATCGCTCACCAGAAATCTCCTTCTTCTCTGAATATCAGATACATATTTTTCTCCTGTCCGTTATTTACCCAAAACAGGCCGGAACAGGGACACAGCGATATAAATATAAAGATGTGACAGGAAATTTTAGATGAAACTTTCCTCGACGTCAATGCGCTCATTTTAAGGTAGTCCTTGCGAATGGTGTTAACTTCGCATAAGTTTCAGAGAATTGAGAGGGAATTGTAAACACTTCTCGATGGTATAAAAATCTGAAAAAAAATCAAGCGTATTAAAGATGCCGAAAAGATTAATTTTGCATAATAATGATTCCAAAATGTTATTAACAAATTGATTAAAAATTTAATTGTTCAACAAATCTTCCGGAAACATAACTTTTTTTTAATGAAAATTATTCGTTCATTTTTCTGAATACGTATGAACTTTTTCAGATTTTTAAATTCACTTTGAATTTTTTGTTTCTATATAGGAAAAACGAGTTAATGGTACTCAATGGGAGACTTAGCCACATAGGCACACACAACCGGCATGATTTGACGCATATGTGTAGCATATTAACAATTCTAAGTCGGAACTGAAAAATTGTCTAGGTCCGTCGGTAAAACAGGTAAAGCGGGTAAAAAAACAGCTCCAGCATCCCTTAAGGGGAAGTGAAATATCGCGGTCGGTAATGGAAGCTGTAGTGAACTTTTCTCAAGGGTAACAATTTTTTTGAGGAAAAAGAAAATTCGAGCCGGATTCACACGGTAATTTCTCATCCGGTCAGAATTCATTTTTTTCTCAAAAAAATTAGCGCCATTTAATAAAGTTAATTTGAAAATTGCAACTATCTCTCTCACACTCATGGCCCCGTCACGTGACTTTCATTTCCCCTTAAATATTAATTCATTCGTTGATTTTAAAAATCACAAAAGTAAAGAAAAGTTTAGTAAAGAAACGTATTCCATGTCAAGTGACAACGAACTGATGGGGAACACGGCGGCTTTCTGTACCGGATGTCGGGGGAAGAGAGACGGAGATCGAGACGTAGTCAGCAGTAACCCAGAACGAGATAATAGTCCCGTCATTGTACAGTTCTGCTATCGGGGCAAATCCACGGACTCGTTCACCCAAATTATATTACGTGTGATCGAAACGAATAATTTTAACGTATTATTATCCTCCATTCTCTCTTGGTTTAAATTTAAATTATATGGGCAGAAGTTTATTTACAGATTTTACAGTCGCATGGCCGAATCGTACAGAAAGTATATATAATGAGCATTTATCGTAACTTAAAAATTATTCTGCCCACATAGCACGGAAATATTTTTGAAATGTTTCGAAAATATATATTTTTTGAAATATTGAAAATATTTTACTAATATTACAAAATATTTCTGAAATATTTTTTAAACATTTTGAACATATTTTTTTGTCCGCTCATAGATATTTTGGACCACGTTCTACATTTCTCTACGGTACATTATTCATTTTTTGCTTCCTCATAGGGGAAGCTGTGTTATGGTGAAAAAATATATATTTCGAGATTTTAATGAAAACATATTCAGAATGTTCCAAAACATCGAAAAATAACATTTGGAAAAAATGTCCGGATGTATGTATGTGTGTGTATATATGTGTGTATGACTCAGACGCGAAAAATTCAAACCGCTATAACTCAGGAATGCCTCAACCGATCAAGCTGAAATTTTGCACACAGTGTTTGTGTGAGATCAATCGTCAACTTTTCGTCACAATTTCATCCAAAAATGTTCCGTTGTTTTTTTTGTACGCCATTTTTAATTTCTTCGAAAATGTCTGTACGCGCTCTAGCGCTCACCATTTTTTAGCTATTGTGCTTAAAACGCACACACAGATGGAATATGATCTTCCGATGATCCCATTAAAATTTCATGAAAATCGATCGAACCGTTTAAATTTTATGTCATTTTGAATTTTTTGAATTTCATACAATTTTTTTTTCGAGACGCGTTTTTCGTATTAAATATTCATCTATAAATAAAAAAATACAGTCCGGAGCGAAAACTAGCAAAAACGTTTATCGGGCATTTTTATAGCCAAAATTGCAAAAATGAGTGATTTTGAGTATTTTAAAACAGCGATTTCTTTGCTTTCCGAGGGCATCGCGAAAAACCCCAGGTGTCTATTGTGACCTACAGCAAGACATACACAAGACGATGGATATGATCGGGTTGAAAAAGCTAGATAAAGAGACATCGCTTGGATTTCTTGAGTAAAAATCGAAAGTGCAACAAAACAAAATTCAGGAGTGCATAATTCCAAGCGCAGATCCGACAAAGCGAAGCGTGACGATGGAGTATTTTTACGCGCTGAACCTGAACCGGCCAGCCGTTTTGCATAAAAATTTAACGAGACGTTGATGTTGTCAAAAGTTGAAAATTAAAATTTTCATAGCGCTTCCTCATAAAGTTGAGAATAAAAAATTGTCAAATCGTTTTCGTATGGTGTTCCTTTATTCGCCAAGCTCCCTCTATAAGGAAGCCCAAAATACAGAAAATGCTTTCTCATAGAAGAAGCTTCGCGAAAAAAGAAACATCATAAGAAAACGATATGACAATTTTCATTCCCAACTTTTTTCAAACTAATGTGTGCATACATGGCTCCGATATATTGAAGCGTTTCGGTTTTTCGTGCATGCAAGCGAGAGGTACCTGGAAGTCTTGTCGTCCAGCTGGGCGCTCTTATCGTATGAAAATCTTTGTTATTCTCGGATATCAAGAGACACGGTACTGTCTCGCCGCCAAGTACTTAAAAAAAGATTTGTTGAATTTCTCATTACGCGAATAATCGAAATAAAATTTATGTGCCGACCGGATGTACGTTCGAGCACTCGACACTTGGACACTCTGCTGAGGAGTTATTTATGGAATTAGGGTGCATATACTATGTATGCAATTAAATTTAAAAAATTGATTTTAATAGGACGTAATTTCTCACATTTACCGGGACTCAGCAGGGTTCACTCCAGTTCTTGTCAATGAGTGCTTGACCCTTAATCCTAGGGACTTTGCTTACTGAAGAATTTAGTACTGCCCTTCCAGATACGCAGGCCTAAAATAATAATTAACCAAACGTTTGAAGTTTGGAAATTTTACGATTCGGGGAAATGAAGTTCGGTGGAATTTGTATTCGGAAAAATGAAGTTCGGTGGAATTAGTATTCGGAAAAATGAAGTTCGGTGGAATTAGTATTCGGAAAAATGAAATTTGGTGGAATTAGTATTCGGAAAAATGAAGTTCGGTGGAATTAGTTTTCGGAAAAATAAAGTTCGGTGGAATTAGTATTCGGAAAAATAAAGTTCGGTGGAATTAGTTTTCGGAAAAATGAAGTTCGGTGGAATTAGTATTCGGAAAAATGAAGTTCGGTGGAATTAGTATTCGGAAAAATAAAGTTCGGACGAATTAACGTTCGGACAAATTAACGTTCGGAGCGCTGCAGTGCGTACAGACATTTTCTAAGAAATAAAAAATGGCGTACAAAAAAAACAACTGAACATTTTTGGATGATATTTTGCAGAATTTCATTTGAATTTCTGCAAAATATAATAAAATATGAAAGTCATTTGAATTTTTCGCGTCTGATTCACACACACACACACACAAACACACACGCACGCACGCACGCACGCACGCACGCACGCACGCACGCACGCATGCACGCACGCACATCCGGAAATGTTTTCTAAATGTGATTTTTCGATGTTTTGGAACATTCTGATCACGTTTACATTAAAATCTGGAAACATTTTTTTTCACCATAACAAAGCTTCCTCTATGAAGAAGCAATAAACAAATAAAAAATTTAATTCATATAGCAGAGAGCAAAGAGAGAGACACATCCAACAAGCTTTATCGAAAGAACCTCTATTTAAAAAAAAATTGCAACAAGCCTAAGGGAAGACCCCTTTCATTTATGTAAATAACAGTCGATTTTATACGAATCTATATGAATTAGATTTTTATTTGCTTATTTTTTTTAGTATACACCAAGAGTATGGTTTATTAGATTTTAATAAATCAATGCATTGGAATTCTGTTTATTCAAATGACATGTTTTTTTATTTGTTCGAAACAAATTTTTATTTATATACATTTATGAGAGTTACTCGATTCAACTAAACAATTTTATTTACCTATAGCTGTACGCGCAAAAGCAATTTCTGTAAATATCGACTACTCACGATGTTTAAAATAAAAAATTTAAGTAAGCGTTTCTTTCAATCAAATGGATGCGAGATTTAGATTATGGAAGTCGCTAATTCCCAGACTAGGCAGCGTCATACAGCTACATCGGCCCTCGACAAGTTCGCGTCACAGTGTTGTGAAAACGATTAACGAGAGGTCGTGCGAGAAGAATGGACGATGAAACGGCGGTCTTTCTAACCAACGCGGGCTTAGAGAGCTACCGAAGATCTTCGTACGTAAGTACATTATAATTTCTCATTATTTTTGTACGAAATATATTTACATTCAGCGAGGTATGAGGAATGACCGGCATGAGATACATTGCATATTATATAATATTAGCTTATATGTCTTACGTAATTAAATGAGCAATTAAGACCAAGTCTGTACAATGTAATGTATAAAATAAAAATATTTTAATTATATAATGCATTATTTATTTGCTTTTCGGCAAAGCAAAGAAAGATTTTATGGAGGAATAAAACAAAATTCAATGAAAAAAATTTAGTTACAACAAATAAATAATATATTTGTTTCAACTGCAATGGCATATTAGATCCATATAAAGATACTAAGTAGATAATACATATGTAGTTAAATAAAAATTTATATTTGATACAAGTAAAATGCTAGTAGGCAGTTATATAAAGAAAATAATTTATTTGTCCGAAATAAATTTTATTTGGTGCAAAGAAATCATTTCTCTGGGTGTACGTAAGAATCGCAAGTACCACTTTGGAATTTTTTTTTAGAATCTTCATACAATGCTAAATATCGTGTAAAATTGGAACCAGACATGAGGGTGTGTTTTTAATGGAAAAAAATTATTTTAACTTTTTTTTTTTACGAAAAATGGACTTTCCCGTATCGGGAAAATGATGACTCTAACATCATTCAGAAATTGACATCGAACGCTGATTCATTGCTGCCTAGCGAAAAGAATTTCGACCCGAAGGCCCGAGAGATTGAATATGGGGTTGAAGTCGATTTCTTTTAATATACACACGATATTGCCATATTAAAATATTATCCTTTAATAACACAGAATCACATTAACCAACTTGTAATACAGTATATTTACAATTTTCCTTGTCTACTAATATTATTTACGCCGCGTTACAGCGCACGTGGTGATTATTTCTTAACAATAGTTACAAGATTTTACAAGAGCGAAGTAAATTGTACAAGTTATTTGTTAATGATATTTTGAAAATTTTATAAGAGCGAAGTAAACTCTATGAGTTTTTTGGTGCGATTAATGCGAACCGATTAATGCGACATGCGAAATGTAAATCGCCGTAAATATTGAAACGTCAGCACGTACATCACCACATATCGCATATAATATTTTGAAATCATTTTAGAAACATTTTCAGTCTGTCAAATCTTACGAAATATTTCTGAAATATATGAGAATACATTTTTTTAAGTATTCTATCAAAATATTCCAACGAAAAGTTTCTCAAATATTTCAGAAACATAATTAGTCCTTCAATACATCTGTAATAACAAAGCTTCCTCTATGAGGAAGCAAAAATGTCCGTTCTATGTGGAACGAGTCAGTTTAGAAATTGCACTCTCACACTCACGACTCTAGATTGATAACAGTGAACCATTAATTCGACAACGAAGGTGACGGTAGCGCATAAGTGTCCAATTCCAAGAATAACGAAGGCAAATGCCACTTCCCCCAATTCAATGATTTTAAAATTCACGTTTCCTTTGACATCTTCGTCAATGTCGTAATCCGTAAATATTGGTGGGTTGCACTTTACGTCCCACTGTTCGAGCGTACTAGTTTCGACCATTGTTAAGATTATTTTATTGACTCGGTCTTTGAGAGGCCAATACAATCGCGTTGGGTAAGAAGTATACACTGGCGCGATGATTTTATTACCTACATGAAGCTTTTCCGCTACCGCCAAGTCAATCGTACCGTCTATCATGATTAGACAAGCAGCTGATGAATCGTTCTTCAGGAGGTATATACATTCAGCCATGTTCTTGACAGGTGTGAAACGCTCTTTGATGTACGGATGATCGATGACAGTCTTCACATTGTTAACAGAATAAATTTTCTCATAATGCAGGTCTACAAGGTCCTGCATTGTATTAACATTTTTCAGAGGAATTATTGTTGTCAGTAGGGCAGCGAACTTACCCTGATAAATGCCTTGGATCGTTACAACAAAAAATAGTAGGCCGGTTAAAAATGTTCTCGCTGCCGTGTTATTGGGCATGTTTTCAAAACCTGTATCACAAGTTATACGTACAAGATTAAGTAACGCCGGAACGAGAGCCTGATGCACGAAAAATTTCAAGAAAATCAGAGTGATCAAATAAACCACACCTATACCGTACCGGGTATTGACATCGACGACAGTGAGGATTTTGTTCAACTGTGATTTGTTACCTCTGAACTTGGTTACAATAACGAGTCCGGACAGTTCGTGCGGATAGATTCGTGAGGTAGAAGAGAGTTTAAAGTTTATCCCCATGGGATTAAAACGTATACCTCCCTCATAGACTATATTTTCAATTTCGGGGCCCAAGAATTTCGGCTTTGCGTGCAGAACATCAAGAATAGTAACCATAATTCTGTGATTAGTAGTAAAAAATTTATACGAGAACGGACCACCTATTTCGATTGGGTAATCACCATCTATGTTTATCTGGTATCTGTGTATATGGAAGTCGGAGCCGCCAAGATCCGTCGTTTTGTCGAAATCCAAATTCACACACATTGTCACATCTTTTCGAAAACTTTGATAGAAGACGGTGAAAGGATGGTCGCTTTGTAACTGATAAACGCGAATCCGTTCCCAAGGAAGTGGCGCCTGACTCGTAAAAGGATTGAAACCTACGATCTTTGTTTTACTATCATGGGATTTTAAGCATATCAGTTTTGCATTGATTAGGTTCAGTTTCCAGGCAACGTACAAGAACATTCCGAGGAATTTACATGTGGGTGAACTATCGAGTATAAAATACGAGGCCATATAATCCGACCATATAGCATAATTCATGTTTGCTATGATGATGTCGTTGAGATGGTCGACAGAGGAGGCTCCAACTATAAAGACCCGTAGTTCGTGTCGAAATTGTGGATCTATGACTCTCATTGGAACCAAGCTCTTTGCATTTTCATCGATCGAAGCTACGGGAATCGAATGCTCGGCCAATGCCCTTATGAGATTATCAGGCACATTTCCAGCAATGCCTACGCCATCTACGTGGTCTCCGTAGCAAGATTTCACGATGTTGACCTGAAACCCATTGAATAGTCGTCAATTGTCGTTTTATTTGTATTTATAGTATGGCTACAATTGCCCATGGGGTTGTTACGGTACAGTATAAAATACAAAACGTATCATAAACTTGATTTACTCGAAAGGATCTCATTACAATAACGGATACAAATATTTTTCATCGTTTCTGAAAACCAGCATTGTTTTGCAAATGTTAAGTCTTTTTATATAACGGTTTTGAATTGATAATATTGTTAAATTATGATAACAAGAATATTTGCGAATTTTACTTCGCAGTAGCGAGGAAGATTTGTTTTCACGGGGCAGAATCGAAGTTCCGGATGGTGAATATTCAAACGGGCCACATTAACGATTTTTTTTTACAATGTATGAAATAATCGGAAAATCCAGTTTACCGATATTTTAAAAACAGAAAAGTCAGTCCCCCGAATTAAAAAACTAAAGTATAAATTTCATAATGCCCGACAAAACGATTGAAAAGTTTACCGACAATAAATAATAGCTGCGGCAAGAAACATCGAATTTCAATTATTAGGAAGCTTAAAACTCCGAACACGGTCGCAGCGCCGTAGAAACTTATTGGTGAATAGCCAATTGTTCAAAGATTTAATACTCCAAACAGAAAGTAACCGATTTCGAAATAAATTATCAGAAAGAGTGAAAATACGAGTGATTTTTTAATCAACAAACTGAATGTACGAAATGCCAAAAAATCGAAAAGTTAAATCTCGGAAACGTGAAAACCAGAAAAATTAAAACTACGAAACCGGTGAGTTTCGTAGTTTTTATTTGACCACCGGTGAGTGAACTTTCGGAAATTTGGTAGTTCGGGTTCGGGGGATTGATTTACGGAGTCTGAGCTTCCAAATTGAATCTCATCGAAATCCAAACTACGCGTACGCGATCGTTCTTTCAACAAAATTTCTAGAATTCAGGCTTCCGAAATATTCCCTTTTCCTCAAAGTCAATATCGAATTTCTAAATTTTTCTGAGTATCAAACAGTCTTGTTTTCGAATATCGTCACTATAGTTTGTTGGGAAATAAGCATGGAGAATTTAATTAACATTTTAATTTTTTTAATTTTCTATTTTTTATTTTAATTACTTTTTTGGGAATTTAACTTCGTATTATTTTTCCTTCATAGCCATAAACGTGATTCGCTTATTTCTATTGATTAATTAGACTTTCAGTGGATTGACTTGTCACAAAATTTATCGAATGAGATATTTCGTACTTTTATTACCAAAAATGGATATTTTTTTACACAAAGCTGCAGTTATCCGAGCCAGGTTTATAGAGATCGTGCGGAAAACGTGAATTTTTACAGATGATAGATTTTTCACACGGTAATGACATTCGAAAAATTGATATCTTTTTTAATCACATCATCACACCACTAAAAAAACACGCACCCTAATTTAAAATGCTTTCTCATAGAAGAAGCTTGGCGAATAAAGGAACATTATGAGAAATGATAGGAGAATGTCAATTTTTAGCTTTGATGAATAAAGGATATGAAAATTTCTATTTTCAACTTTTTCTCAAAAAGACTTCACAAAGATGGCCATCTCATATGTCAGTGCCGACGATAGGATGTAAAAAAAGAGATAAAAAGACACAGTATCATAGATCGCGGGTACGCGCGCGGTATTGGCTAGTATATGTATATTTTTCAAAACTATGAAAAAAATTGCTGTGCTACGTGCGTCGGATATGAAACTTTTCGATTTTAAAACCATTTAAATTTATAAATTGACCCACAATGAAAACACCTCTAGTGCGTCTATTGGCTAATGCCGAAAATTCTTACCAAGTCTCGAAGGGCTGGGGCGAGGTGTTGACTGTCAGAAATGACAATTTCCGATCGCGATGTCGTCGCCAGAAGAATCGAAGCGACAACCGAGTACATGTATAATTCCATGGCTTTACTATTATTACTATAATAATATAACTTGAAGCTCCCACTGCGACGGTTGATCGAAGACTGAACTGAATTATCGCGCAATGGCCCTTTTATAGGGCACCTTTGACACGTCAAGCTATGCGTGTTTGCAACGTCGCCTTTTCTTCCGATTAATTATTAATTGGATTCTATTTTTTTACTATATGCAAAACCGATTGTAAACAATGATAAACGATGGCTATGTGGGGTTGAATAGTGAATAGCCATAGTTCAACCAGGCATAGGCATCAGTATGTTGGTAACCGTGGCGTTGATAGAGAACACACAGTGATATAATTTGGGACTCGCGTGAATCGATATATGATAGCAATATACTATCGCATGCCTGCATCAAATAGAATTTTAATGAGCGTTTGGAAAAAATGATTGCGATCGACCTTGATACAGGGTGATGCGTTCTTCGGTGTAAAAAATCGAAGTTGACACCGAAGGATTGCCTGTCCTTTCCACTTCTTCGCTACGAATTTAAGGGTGGAATTTTAAGACACTGGTTTGAAGGTAAGATCGGAATTTGGCCCGAACTTCATTGCGTTCCTAAGTTTGTTCTTAAGTTTGGACTTGAGTTTAATCTTAAGTTCGGGCTTGACTTTGATCTTAAGTACGATCTCAATTTCAATCTAATGTCTTACAATTCGAAATAATAATAATAATAATAATAATAATAATAATAATAATAATAATAATAATAATAATAATAATAATAATAATAATAATAATAATTGGGCTGAAGGACTCCGGTCGATGGCCCTTTGGCAAAGGAAAACACAAAAAAGAACATTTGTACACATCCGCTTACTCATGTAAACATTCCGAACAATAAAATTCTTATACTACTACTAATAATAATAATATTATTTATTGTGGCTGCTCAAGTATACACATTGCTTTGTTTTGTCCTTTTTACAAAAATAATATATAACTTCATATAGTTGGTTTGAGTGGATAAAAAAAATCTCAGAAAAATTTTGTAATATCGGTAAAATATTTTCAATATTAAAAAAATATATATATTTTCGATACATACCAGAAATATTTCCGTGCTATGTGGACGGATATAACACTAGTTCAAAAATTGGATGGCCGCTTGATGAGCGTGCAGTGATATACATTGTGTTCACCATCGAGCGAATCGATATGATACCAATATAATACCACGTGCGTGCATCAAGCAGAATTTTAATGAGCGTTTTTTTATTTTTTAAATTTTTTATGAGAAGGCTTTTACAAGAGCCGTCGATAGTACACTGGAGCAGCGATGCATTTTAAATGCGCCCGTCGCGTGGCGTTCGTAACAGCCGCCTGCAAAAACGATTGCGATCGACCTTGATAAAGGACGACGCGTACTTCGGTGTAAAAAATCGAAGTCGACACGTGCCTGTCCTCTCCACTTTTTCGCTGCGAATTTACACCTACGTTTAATTTTGCTACGAATTTAGCTAGGGCGCGAAAAGCCTGAGTCAAAACGACCTGCTACGCATGTAGGAATTGACCATCGGACCAGTCCTGGTTGGATGTTGAAGTCGATCGGCTGACGCTCGGCTGCCAATGTTGGGCCAGCCTCCTGAATGTGACGCGTGGCTGATGCTCAATAGCCAACAGTCGGATACCAAGCCTGCGTCGACGATGGTGTTTCTATCGGCTCAGTCTCGAGGCAACATTTTCTGCGGGATTTGTGAAGTCGGTACGAGACGTGTCCACGAGACGGGTCCAACGAAACGTCGGACCAGCACTCGATGCCAAGGTTGGGCTTACGTTTGTTCGAAGCCGGGCCGGCGTTGAACCAATTAAAGAAGCTTGGGCTTGAAAATCGGTCTAATTCTTTGCACTAACGTCGATCCAACGTAGGTCCAACGTTGGAGCAAGGTAAGACGTAGCAATAAATAAAAATATGTACAAAAAAAAACACTAATAATAATGGATACGCATATATTGACCTTCTTATAGTTATCATTTGTTGTCCCTGCTATGATTAGTTAATATTTTTACATTATTTGAGAAATTGAATTTTTGCACCCTAGTGGGACTCGAACCCCGGACCTAACAGTTTCTAAACTAGCATTTTACCCTTACGCTACTATCGATTATGACTATTAGTCCGTTTGATTGTTGTCTGAATCAATAGCCAGTATTCTACCGTGCTTCGACAGTACAGAAAAAAATATCAAATGGTGATTATTTCGCGAAGATGCGGACAAGCTTGTCCCGAGATTCGAAAAACAATCGGCTCGCATATTTTTTTAGGAATTTGCCGTTGCTTAAACGAATGTCAATCACTCTCTGAGCCATTCTTGGACGGTCGCCTGGTTGACCACACCCAGAGAAATGGTTTATTAGATTTAAATAAATCAATGCATTAGAATTCTGTTTATTCAAATGAGATGTTTTTTTATTAGCTCGAAACAAATATTTATTTATACACATTTATGAGAGTTACTCGATTCAACTAAATAATTTTATTTACCTATAGCTGTACGCGCAAAAGCAATTTCTGTAAATATCGACTACTCACGATATTTAAAATAAAAAATTTAAGTACGCGTTTCTTTCAATCAAATGGATGCGAGATTTAGATTATGGAAGTCGCTAATTCCCAGACTAGGCAGCAGGCGCGCTGTGCGTTTCCGTCAGATATCCTGCGTCATACAGCTATATCGGCCCTCGACAAGTTCGCGTCACAGTGTTGTGAAAACGATTAACGAGAGGTCGTGCGAGAAGAATGGACGATGAAACGGTGGTCTTTCTAACCCACGCGGGCTTAGAGAGCTACCGAAGATCTTCGTACGTAAGTACATTATAATTTCTCATTATTTTTGTACGAAATATATTTACATTCCGCGAGGTTTGAGGAACGACCGGCATTAGATACATTACATATTATATAATGTTAGCTTATATGACTTAGGTAATTAAATGAACAATTAAGACTAAGTCTGTACTATGTAATGTTTAGAATAAAAATATTTTAATTATATAATTCATTATTTATTTGCTTTTCGGCAAAAGCAAAGAACGATTTTATGGAGGAATAAAAAAAATTCAATGAAAAAAATTTAGTTACAATAAATAAATAATATATTTGTTTCAACTGCAACGGCATATTAGATCCATATAAAGATACTAAGTAGATAATACATATGTAGTTAAATAAAAAATTATATTTGATACAAGTAAAATGCTAGTAGGCAGATATATAAAGAAAATAATTTTTTTGTCCGAAATAAATTTTATTAGGTGCAAAGAAATCATTTCTCTGGCTGCATTATCTTATTGACGCTTGGGCCAATCTCGAAAAGTGAGACCCGTCCGCCAATGCTGGCCCGCGGCTTAAACAATTGTCCGAGAAAGGCAAGGGATCGACATTTTTACATGGGTTATGTTGCCAATTGGTCGACTGTCTGTTTCTGTTTTCCCAGACATCGAACGTTGCTCCATTGCTGCCTAGCGAATAGGAATTCGACCCTAAGGCCAAAGAGATTGAATATGGGGTTGAAGTCGACTTCTTTCAATAAACACACGATATTGCGATATTAAAATAATGCGCTTTAATAACATTCAATCACATTACCCAACATGTTTTACAGTACTATTACAATTTTGCTTGCCAACTAATATTATTTACGCCGCGTTACAACGCACCTGGTGATTATTTCTTAACAATAGTTACAAAATTTTGCAAGAGCGAAGTAATCTCTACGCGTTTTTTGTTGCGATTAATGCGAACCGATTAATGCGACACGCGCACTCTAAACCGCCGTGAATATTGCAACGTTAGCTCGTAAATTACCACATATAGAACACAATATATTGGAATCATTTTAGACATATTTTCAGTCGTTCAAATCTTACGAAATATTTCTGAAATATATGAGAATAATACTTTTAAAGTATTCTATCAAAATATTTCTACGAAAAGTTTTTCAAATATTTCAGAAACATGCTTAATCTCTTAACACATCCGAAATATTTCTCAAGCATGGTGTTACAAAATTTGATTTTTTTTTATTTAGTGTTTCATCGAAATATTTTCACGATTGTTTCTGTGCTTAGAGGCGGTTGTATGTATGCAAATTGGACCGGTGATGCGATCTTTGATACTTCACATAGAATGCTTGAAAAAAAAACATTTCGCAAACATTTCAATGCAAGATTTATGAGCGGACAAAAAAGTATTTTCACAATGTTTTCTTAAAACATTTCACAAATATTTTTTGAATATTGGCAAAATATTTTCAATATTTCAAAAAAATATTTTCAATATTTCAAAAAAATATTTTCAATATTTCAAAAAAATATTTTCAATATTTCAAAAAAATATTTTCAATATTTCAAAAAAATATTTTCAATATTTCAAAAAAATATTTTCCATGTCCTTTCGAAAAAAATGTTCGTTCTATGTGGGACCAGTCAGTTTAGAAATCGTGCTCTCACACTCACGACTCTAGATTGATAACGGTGAACCATTAATTCGACAACGAAGGTGACGCTAGCGCACACGAGTCCAATTCCAAGAATAACGAAGGCAAATGTCAGTTCGCTCAATTCTATGTTTTTAAAATCCACGTTTGCCTTGACGTCGTCGTCAATTTCGTAATCCGTAAATATTGGCGGGTTACATTTCACGTCCCACTGTTCGAGCGTACGACTTTCGACCATTGTTGAGATTATTTTATTGACTCGGTCTTTGAGAGGCCAAAACCATCGCGTTGGGAAAGAATAATACACTGGCGTGATGATTTTATTACCTACATGAAGCTTTTCCGCTACCGCCAAGTCAATCGTACCGTCTATCAGGGTTAAACAGGCAGCTGATGAATCGTTCTTCACTAAGATCATACAATCCATCGGGTTCCTGACAGGTATGAAACGCTCATTGATGTACGGATGATCGATGATAATTTTCACAGATTTTGTAGCATAAATTTTCTCATAATTCAGGTCTACAAGGTCCTGCATTGTATTAACATTTTTCAGAGGAATTGTTGTTGTCAGTAGGGTAGCCAAGTTACCCTGATAAATGCCTTGGATCGTTACAACAAAAAATAGTAGGCCGGTTAGAAATGTTCTCGCTGCCGTGTTATTGGGCAAGTTTTCAAAACCTGTATCACAAGTTATACGCACAAGATTAAGCAACGCCGGAACGAGAGCCTGATGAACGAAACATTTTAAGAAAATAAGAGTGATCAAATAAACCACACCTATACCGTACCGGGTATCAACATCGACGACCGTGAGGATTTTGTTGAGCTGCGATTTGTTACCTCTGAACTTGGTTAAAACAACGAATCCAGACAGTTCGTGTGGGTACGTGATTCCCTCAGTAGAGATTTCATGGTTTATCCCTTTGGGAACAAAATGTATACCTCCCTTATCGATTATATACCTAATTAGTGAACCAACGAACTTCGGCTTTGCGTGCAGAACATCAAGAATAGTAACCATAATTCTCTCATTAGTAGTAAAATATCTATATGAGAACGGACCACTTATTTTGGCATAGTCATCACGGCTCATGGGGCGTCCGTGTATATGGAACTCGGAGCCGCCAAGATCCGCCGTTTTGTCGAAATCCAAATTCACGCATATCGGCTCATCTTTTCGACAGCTTTGATGGAAGTCGGTGAAAGGATGGTCGTTTCGAAGGTGAAAAACGCGAATCCCTTCCCAAGGAACTGGCGCCTGACTCGTAAAAGGATTGAAACCAAAGATAACTGTTTTACCTCCACGAGGTTCTAAGCATACTACTTTTGCATTGATCACGTTCATTTTCCAGGCAAGGTACAATAAACGTGCGTTGTTTTCACATTTGGGTGAACTATCGAGTATAAAATACGAGGCCGTATAATCCCACCATATAACATAATGCATGTTTGCCATGATCATTTCCATGAGATGTGTGGCAGAGGAGGCGCCAACTATAAAGACCCGTAGTTCGTGTCGAAATTGTGGACCTGTGCGGTTTATTGGATGCAAGTTCTTTGCATTTTCATCGACCGAAGCTACGGGAATCGAATGCTCGGCCAATGCCCTTACGAGATTATCAGGCACATTTCCAGCAATGCCTACTCCATCTACGTGGCCTCCGTAGCAAGATTTCACGATGTTGACCTGAAACCCATTGAATAGTCGTCAATTGTCGTTGTATTTGTATTTATAGTATGGCTACAATTGCCCATAGGGTTGTTTCGGTACAGTGTAAAATACAAAACGAATCATAAACTTGATTTACTCGAAAGGATCTCATTACAATAACGGATACAAATATTTTTCATCGTTTCTTAAAACCAGCATTGTTTTGCAAATGTAAAGTCTTTTTATATAACGGTTTTGAATTGATAATATTGTTAAGTTATGATCACAAGAATATTTCCGAATTTTTACTTCGCTATAGCAAGGAAGCTTTGTTTTCACGGGGCGGAATCGAAATTCCGGATGGTGAATATTCAAACGGGCCTCATTAACGATTTTTTCTACACTGTATGACATAATCGGAAAATCCTGTTTACCTATATTTTAAAAACAGAAAAGTCAGTGGCCCGAATTAAAAAACGAAAGTATAAATTCCAGAAAGCCCGACAAAACGATTGAAAAGTTTACCGACAATAAATAATAGATACGGCAAGAAAAATCGAATTTCAATTATCAGATAGCTTAAAACTACGAACACGTCGGAGCGCCGTAGAAACTTATTGGTGAATGGCCAATTGTTCAAAGATTTAATACTCCGAACAGAAAGTAACCGATTTCGAAATAAATTATCAGAAAGACTGAAAATACGAGAGATTTTTTTAATCAACAAACTGAAAGTACAAAATGTCAGAAAATCGAAAATTTAAATCTCCGAAACGTGAAATCCAGAAAAATTAAAATTACGAAAGGAAAAATTCCGAAAGCAGTAGGGAAAGCTCTTTCAAGTATACTGTACAAATTCGGGGATTTGCACGATCGGAGAAATCTACATTCCTGCATTCGAAGATTTGAGCACTCGGCGAGTATACTTTCGGAAATTTGGAATTCCGGGGATTGATTTACGGAGTCTTTGAGCTTTCAAATTGAATCTCATCGAAATCTCAAAATTTCTGGAATTCAGGAATTTTTCTGAATATCAAACAGTATTGTTTTCGAATATCGTCATTATAGTTTGTTGGGAAATAAGCTTGGAGAATTTAATTTACTTTTTAATTTAATTACTTTAATTTTTTAAATTTGATATTTTATTTTAATTACTTTTTTGGAAATTTAACTTCGTATTATTTGTCCTTCGTAGCCATAAACGTCTTTCGATTATTTCTATTGATTAATTAGACTTTCAGTGGATTGACTTGTCGCAAAATTTATTTATGACATATGTCATACTTTTATTACCAAAAATGGATATTTTTTTTTACACAAAGCTGCAGTTATCTGAGCCAGGTTTACAAAGATCGTGAGTAAAACGTGAATTTTTACAGATATATTTTTCACGCGGTAATAACATTCGAAAAATTGATATTTTTTAAAATCACATCACACCACTAAAAACAACGCACCCCAATTTAGCCATATTTAATTATGCGCATGTCGAAATGGTCCGTAACACCCCACATAGCACGAAAATATTTTTGAAAGCCTTCAATAATATATATATATATATTTTTTAATATTGAACGAATTTCATAAATATTTAAAAATATTTCCGAAATATATGGAAATAATATTTTGAAATATTCTATGAAAATGTTTCAACGATTGCTGAAGGACTGCGGTCGATGGCCAATTAGCGATATAATATATACGTAAAAAGAGATAAGTATGTAGGTATCAAAAACTGTTACATGTTATGTATTGACAATAAATTCGCTACTACTACGACTACTACTATAATTCCGACGAAAAGTTTCTTAAATATTTCAGAAACAAAGTAATAAAATATTTCTAAAATATATTTAATTTCATGCTTCACCGAAATATTTCTTACGAATGATTCCCCGTTTATGCGGTTGTGTACATGCTGATTGAATCGGTGATCTAATCTTTCACACCTCAGCTAAACATTTCTGACACACTTCAATGTACGATTTATGAGGGAAAAAAAAAAATTTCTAAATATTTCTAAAACTTTTAACAAATATTTTCAATATTTATAAAATATATATAAATATTTTTCAAACCTATGAAAAACATTGCCGTGCTACGTGTGTTGGATATGAAACTTTTCGATTTTAAGACCATTCAGATTTATAAATTGACCCAAAATGAAAACACCTCTAGTGCCTATATTGGCTAATGCCGCAGATTCTTACCAAGTCTCGAACGGCTGGGGCGAACTCTTGATTGTCCGAAATGACAATTTCCGATCGCGATGTCGTCGCCAGAAGAATCGAAGCGACAACCCAGTACTTGGTTAATTCCATGGCTTTACTATTATTACTGTAATAATAAAACTTGAAGCTCCCACTGCGACGGTTGATCGAAGACTGAACGGAATTATCGCGCAATGGCCCTTTTATAGGGCACCTTTGACACGTCAAGCTATGCGTGTTTGCAACGTCGCCCTTCCTTCCGATTAATTATTAATTGGATTCTATTTTTTTTACTATATGCAAAACCGATTGTAAAAAATGATAAACGATGGCTATGTGGGGTTGAGTAGTGAATAGCCATAGTTCAACCAAGCATAGGCATCAGTATGTTGGTAACCGTGGCGTTGATAGAGAACACACAGTGATATACTTTGTGAATCGCGTGAATCGATATATGATAGCAATATACTATCCCATGCCTCCATAAAATAGAATTTTAATGAGCGTTTGGAAAAAATGATTGCGATCGACCTTGATACAGGGCGATGCGTTCTTCGGTGTAAAAAATCGAAGTTGACACGTGCCTGTCCTTTCCACTTCTTCGCTACGAATTTAAGAGTGGAATTTTAAGATACTGGTTTGAAGATAAGATCGGAATTTGGCCCGAACGTGATTGCGTTCCTATGTTTGTTCTTAACTTTGGACTTGAGTTTAATCTTAAGTTCCGACTTAAGGTTGATCTTCAGTTTGGAATTGAGTTTGATCTTGAGTTCGAACTGAAGTGTGATCTTAAGTACGATCTCAAGTACAACCTAATGTCTTAAAATTCGAAATAATAATGATAATAATAATAATGGTGGGTTGGTTTTCGTTTAGCGATACGAGCACTCAGTCCAGCTGGACCATTGTACTCTGGCCCCATGGGGCACTCGCACCACCCTAATTGTCCACGTTGTGTTCCTCAGACGCGGACCACAAGCCACAGGCGTTCCACGTGGTGTTATTGACTTCACTCGCACCTACTTCTGCGACTTGACACCATTTTCATTAGGGATTGCCGGTTGCTCAGGGTATCTTGGTCAGTCCTCCGTCCCCCAGCAACCCTTCGTGGGCTTAACGGTTGCTCAGTGGATCTGGTCCGTCCCCCGTTCCCCAGTATCCCTTCTTGGAGTTGCCGGTTGCTCAGGGTATATGTGGTCAGTCCCCCGTGCCTCAGCAACCCCTCGTGGGCCATTACCGGTTAAACAGGTTTCCTGGGTCAGTCCTTCCGCACCACCGCATCCCTTCTTGGGATTGCCGGTTGCTCAGGGTATCGTTGGCCTAGTCCCCCGTCCCCCGGTATCCCCAAATGTAGTCAGCTAGGGATCATGGTCGGACTCTTCAGAGCCCCAGGTTGAGGAGGTAAGGCTGAAAGTCTTCTAGGATGTCGCCTGGTATACCTAGAAGCATCGTTATAACGCACCATACCCCGGTGCCATGAAGCCCGAGCACGATAGCTTACACTCAGGCCAGGGGTAGATATTGCGGAGCATGGAGTCTGATACACAAACTCGGCGGCTCGGGCGATGGGTACGCTATGTCCCCTACGCCGATATAATAACATTAATAATAATAATAATAATAATAATAATAATAATAATAATAATAATAATAATAATAATAATAATAATAATAATAATAATAATAATAATTGTGGCTGCTCAAGTATACACATTGCTTTGTTTTTTTCCTTTTTACAAAAATAATATATATTGTCATATAGTTGGTTTGAGTGGTTAAAAAAACATTTCAGAAAAATTTTGTAATATCGGTAAAATATTTTCAATACTAAAAAAATATATATATTTTCCATACATTCCAGAAATATTTCCGTGCTATGTGGGCGGATATAATACTAGTTCAAAAATTGGATGGCCGCTTGATGAGCGCGCAGTGATATACATTGTGTTCACCATCGAGCGAACCGATATGATACCAATATAATACCACGTGCGTGCATCAAGCAGAATTTGAATGAGCGTTTTTTTTTATTTTTTAAATTTTTTATGAGAAGGCTTTTACAAGAGCCGGCGATAGTACACTGGAGGAGCGATGCATTTTAAATGCGCCCATCGCGTGGCGTTCGTAACGATTTTTCTATAACCAACCACAAACCAACCATCGATTGGTGCGCCAAACCAACCATTATTCCAACCTCCCGAAGGTTGATTTTGGGTTGGTTCGTCAAATCCAACCATCAGCCAACTATTCTTCATTCGACAGAGTGAAGGTTGATTCACCGTTGGATATTATAAACCAACTCTATTTTCGACTTTCAGCCGAGAATAGTAGTGGTTGGCTTATGGTTGATTTTTCAAAACCAACCGTAAACCAATCGCTGGCTAGGTCGTAGCCCGAAATCGTTGGTTTATGGTTGGTCTCGAAAAAAACAACCACAAATCGACCATCACTGTAGTCACCTGAAAGTCGGAATGAGGGTCGTTTTATAATAACCCACCATGAACCAACTATTTACGCTGTCGGAAAATGGTTGGTTTCCAAAAACCAACCAAAAATCAACCTTCAGGCGGTTAGAATAATGTTTGGTTTGGCGCACCAATCGACGGTTGGTTTGTGGTTGGTTATAGAAAAATCGTCCAAATTTCAACCATTGTTTACGGTTGGGTGGTCCGCGAGGGAATTATTTGAAGCCGGGCCGGGGTTGGGGCAATTACAGAAGCTTCGGCTTAAAAGTCGGTCTAATTCTTTGCACCAACGTCGATCCAACGTAGGTCCAACGTTGGAGCAAGGTAAGACGTAGCAATAAATAAAAATATGTACAAAAAACACTAATAATAATGTATACGCATACATTGACCTTCTTATAGTTATCATTTGTTATCCCCGCTATGATTAGTTAATATTTTTACATTATTTGAGAAATTAAATTTTTGTACCCTAGTGGGGCTTGAACCCCGGCCCCAACAGTTTCTAAACTAGCATTTTACCCTGTGGTGCGGAAACCCAACGGCCGCGAACCTTAACTCTTTCCCCTTTATTTTATTTATGGGCGCCAGGCGCGTCTCTACGCGCCGGGGAAAGATCGGATGGATGCCCAGCTCGCTGCTGCCTTTCTCGAGGGTAGAGCAGGCTGGTTACGGGCGTTCGAGCTCACTCGAAATAAATCCTTCGAGTATGCACAATCTGGGAAGACCAACAATTTTATTGAAATGAAATCACGACTCTACTGAGAGGAAACCGGGCAAGCCCGGGGGAAAACCTCTCACAAAAACAATTCCGGCGGTGACCGACACACTCGTCGGCCCACGCACAATACAGCCGAGTAATTATTGCCGACTCGACAATCGCTTTCCCTCTCGACAAACCGAGAGTTCGCCCAACGCTCCTCGCACCCACACACTCGCACAGAATGTACCGCGGCGCGAGACGGTCCTCGGTACGGCCGGCTCGAGACGATCCAGAACCAAAACTCAAAAATCCCGGAATAAAATAACTTTCCAATCGTGCATGAATCGCCGGTGGACCGCTCGCGAATCCCGATATCCCGTAGGCAATCCCCGTGGGCACGATGCCGAGGTGAATAACGCGAAATTAATTCTTAAGCGGACAAATTAAATGTGACGGCGCGTCTAGGATACAGAACTGTCTCTAACTCAGCGGGTGTCCGCGAGGCCGACCCGTTATTCCGCACTACAGCCTAGAGACCCGCTTCCCCTCGGAAAATCCGACTCCCGCGCACGCCAACGGATACTCAATTCTAATCTCCAAGAAAACAACGGCCAAAGACTCTATACAAAATTACAAAATAATAAACTGCCCCTGGGACGGACAAGCTCACCGTGATCCCGCGGTAAGAAGATCCGGCCTCGGAAACCGATGAATGTCGGATTCGTCTGCGCTTCTCGGTCTCCCCGAAATTTGGCGATTATGGCTGATGGTTCCCGAAAGCTCGTCCGTACGTCGTCACACCTCAACGAAGATTGCACCGAGTCCTCGATCGCGCTCGCTCCCGCGGCCCTTACCCCCACCCGGCCTAATCGCTACCGTTTCCGCATCCTCGGTAATCGCCATCATCGACCGTCGATCTTCGGCGCTCGCGCGCGCGCTGATACGCTGCGGCCCGTCGCGCTCGGCGCAAGTGTTTCACACGCCGGCGGCAAATTCGGTGGACAATTAATGCCACCGGACGAAGGATCCTTCCTTCGACGATCGAGGAGTTTTCTTCCACGACTACTTCGGCGATAATCTCTACTGAGGTGCAGCGGCTGGGCCCGATGATCTTCTCGGGACCTGCTCGACAATCCGGGAGGATATTTTTCCCCGGACCCGAAATTTTCTCGCGACTCCGACAGCCGGGCGGTAAGTATGCTGCAAGCGACGACGACTCGGTGTGCGTGATTTCGGCGGCGTTACTCGGGACTCCCGGCAGCTCTTGGTGCAGCCGATGCCGCAGCTTCTCGATGCGGGCTCCCTCGACCGCCCAGGGTTACATAAAAATAAATATTTAGGCCGTAAATAATTATTCTATTTCCTAATGATTGAACCGGCGGAGCCACCGCTGAGCTGCGACGTACGACGGACGGCCGTTGACTAATTGACTAACAATAAAAATGAGCGTCTGACTTTCCGAAGTAACGTGGCCATTTTTGCCACTTTACAACTCCTACGCTACTATCGCTTATGACTATTAGTCCGTTCGATACTATTAGTCCGTTCGATTGTTGTCTGGATCAATAGCCAGTATTCTACCGTGCTTCGACAGTACAGAAAAAAATATCAAATCAGATGATTATTTCGCGAAGATGCGGACAAGCTTGTCCCGAGATTCGGCCAACAATCGGCTTACATATTATTTTAGAAATTTGCCGTTGCTTAAACGAATGTCAATCACTCTCTGAGCCATTCTTGGACGGTCGCCTGGTTGACATTTGTTAGTAGTGTCATGCCGAATCCTAGCTTATTGACTGGCCCAGCAACGTTCCATTATCTTATTGACGCTTGGGCCAATTTCGACAAATGAGACCCGTCAACCAATGCTGGACCGAGGCTCAAACACATGTCCAAGAACGGCATCGGCATTCTTAGATGGGCGGTTGATAAAGAATGCCTCCCATCTGTGAGCTTACTCGTCATTCGAGACTAAAATGCACCTAACTCAAAGATCGTCAAGAATGTACTTGCACCGTGTCGTTATTTAACTTCGCTCCACCAATTACATTAATTCCCGCAAGGGTCGCAGCTATGCAAGATCTAGAGCTTCTTTATCCTCACCACATGATCCAACTTCCTGGCGCTATGCAGGGGTTTCACATACCACGAGGGCCCTGGCTGAAGTTACCAAGAAGTTGCTGGACTTTCGACCTTAAGGTACTAAAACCGAGCGGAGGTTCGGCTCGAGCGTAGAGAGACGCTGTTCAACGATGTCCACCGTACGACTGAGGACGAGTTGTGAGCTCGGGCTGGTTTTATTATCTTGGTATTTCGTGGTGAGCAGTAGTCGTAATTCTGGATCGTCACGTGCGCCAAAGTTTCGGTACAGGGATTCCGTTTTTGAGACTGTGGGGACTTCTAAAGACGTTAGGTTAAATCGCCGATGAGGAGGGAAGATGGCGGTTGAGCCACGGCCTGGTTTTTTCGAGGTCCAAGATTTAAAAAGCCTTGGAGTGTTACTAAAATATCTTTGAACTGCTTTGTCAGCCAAAAACAGGGCGCTGTTACGCCAGAGGCGTTAATAATATTCTGTGTTTACTGTTACCAGTAAAGTGAAAATATTACGGTCTAGTACGGTATCGTAACCTCACTCGGGGCAATGGGACACGAGCCTGGCCCTGACGGGCCTATGGCCAACAATGTTGACAAGAGTATCGATGAATAGTCAGCGATGATGCAGAAGAACTGATGGAGTATTTGGGTCAGACCCAGGAAAGCACAAATCTAGCATTGAAGTACAAGGTAGGGCTGTACAAATAGGCCGGCCTAGCCGGCTAAAGAATCTTATCCGGCTAATGGATTTTATAGTTTGGCCGGCCAAACCCATCTTAGCAGGCTAAACTATTTTAGCCGGCCATGATGGGCTAAAATAGTTTGGCCACATTGTAATAGCAAAATCGAGTCTTCCCCAATGAGACATTTACGCGACATGTAATAAATTATTATATAAAAAAAATTATATAAAAAATGTCGTAAGTGAATAAAACTAACCGTATTACGCCAAATATATATTGTTACGAATATGTAGCTGACTATTCGTTGAGGCACACGATATTAGTTAGGTTTGACAAGAGACGAACGAACGGACGATCGATAGAAGATCGATCGTCATGTAAAACAGTCTTAATCGGACTTTCAGAGTAAACAGACGTTTGACAGTTCGTGTTTGAGATATTTAGCTGCCATTGTACATAATAATATCCGCCCCAAAACCTAATACGCGCGTTATTCATTCGCCTGGACGTAACCATATGTCCAATTCATTTTATCATTTTAATTGTAAATTTTGAAGAAAATTGATATACGGCTATTTGTAGCCGACGAAGACGGAGTGAACAGACACAACAGATGAATTGTTTTTACCCGACCCAGACGGAGCTAATTTTTGGCCGGCTAAACTGTCTTGGCCGGCTAAAACGGATTGGTCGGACGAAAAGGATTAGCCGGCTAAAATAGTTTGGCCGACTAATAGCTTAGCCGGCCAAACTATAAAATCCATTAGCCGGATAAGATTTTTTAGCCGGCTAGGCCGGCTTTACTGTACAGCCCTACAATCAACACCTACAAACATTATACTTGCGGAAGCAAAGGAACCTCCGTTAGAAATAAGATTTAAATATTTATGTAGAAATTATATTACAAAAGTGTTAGCAAACCCGAACGACAGGCTAATGCCGGTGTTGCAGTACTTGGATCAAGCCAGGAAGTATGCTTGTAGAGTGAGTAAAGATTCAGTGCCTCTCATTGTACAATCTTCCAAGAACAAGATCGTATTAGACATATCATTGCACATACAGTTAAACCACATTGTTACAGTTATGACTACGCATCCCTGTTTCACACACTTGAAGTATCCTCTAGAGAAGGAGGAATCATACAAAAGTCTGTGATAACATTTCAGATGTTCCGCGCGCTCCACGTCAGACACACGAAGAGACCCAGAGACGTACCAATAATTGCGGATACGAGATAGATAAGTGGGAGGCTGACGTATACTCTCACCTCTCGGAGAATTAATTTATCTATCGCGGACCCTTCTTGTTTGGCTGCCGCAGTAACTAGTTCTGGAAAATATCTTCCAGCTATCTGATTGTATAATTTTTCGAAATTGACGTAACTTATAGGTCGAAATTGACGTAACTTATACGTTATACTAAACAGTCTTAGAGTATCATCAAAGTTTTCAGAGAAATTGGCAGGTGAAAATCAGAGATTTTCAGAACAGTTAGAAATATTTAGATTCAGAAAAATCTTTGACTTTCTCTGAAAAGTGCGAAAAGTGATAGAAATTCAGAGGACTTTTCAGAGAAATTTCTGACAAACTTTCCGATACCTTCAGATATATTCAGAGAAATATTTTCGCAAGGCTCTCTCGATGCTTATTAGCGCTTATTATATAAAAAATGTGAAAAAAAATTTAGTAGGTCAAACATAATAAAAATTGTTTTATTGTAGATAACACGATTAACGGACAGTAATTGGGCCACGGTCAGTAATCGGGCCCTTCAGCGTACAACAGCCAATACCAACCTCCGTGTTAGTCCCGGCACATCAATTCACAATAATCAACGCGACTCAAACTTTTCCGATGATTTTTTCAGTCCGTCAATTAAGGACTTCCAACGGCCTGGGTCTTTCAGCTTCTGTGGCATTCAGGCTTTGTTCTTCGCAGCATGGGCGCAACAATCACGGTGCGTTTCCATATAGTATCAGACGCGCCAAGCCAAACCAGGCAGGCTGACCGCCTCGCCAGTGGAACAAGCGTATGGATTTGCTGTTCGGTCTGGCCAGCTCGTCCATTCAAGTCTGGCCTGGCGCTCTCCGAATTACCGTGCTGAAGCCGCCATTCCCTTCTATTCCTCGCGCTAGCGGCTTGCGCTCTTCCCTTTATCTCTTCCTTTGTCATTTCCTCTCACTCGACTGTCCCGCACTCTGCCGGTTCTACGCTTACGCTACGTAGCCGATCGCTTCAGGCTAGATTTCCCGCTCATGATCTGCGAACAATTGTCTTCCCTCTTTCATTGTCGCTCGCGCCTCTTTTGCACTGCGTATACATCGCCACTGCGACCTGCTCTCAGTCCAATTCTCGTCGTATCCCAGGACGTGATTTATTCAGCGCCAACGACCTTGCATTATCCCTCGCACTGAAGGTGAGCCGTGCATGTCGCAAAAGCGTCCGCACCCAGAGAAATGGTTTATTAGATTTAAATAAGTCAATGCATTAGAATTCTGTTTATTCAAATGAAAGGTTTTTTTATTTGTTCGAAACAAATTTTTATTTATTTACACTTATGAGAGTTACTCGATTCAACTAAATAATTTTATTTACCTATAGCTGGAAGCGCAAAAGCAATTTCTGAAAATATCGACTACTCACGATATTTAAAATAAAAAATTTAAGTAAGCGTTTCTTTCAATCAAATGGATGCGAGATTTAGATTATGGAAGTCGCTAATTCCCAGACTAGGCAGCAGGCGCGCTGTGCGTTTCCGTCAGCTATCCTGCGTCGTACAGCTATGTTGGCCCTCGACACGTTCGGGTCACAGTGTTGCGAAAACGATTAATGGGAGGTCGTGCGAGAAGAATCGACGATGGAACGGTGGTCTTTCTAATGAACGCGGACTTAGAGAGCTACCGAAGATCTTCGTACGTAAGAACATTATAATTGCTCATTATTTTTGTACGAAATATATTTACATTCCGCGAGGTTTGAGGAACGAACGGCATTATATACATTGCATATTATATAATATTAGCTAATATGTCTTACGTAATTAAATGAGTAATTAAGACCAAGTCTGTACAATGTAACGTTTGAAATAAAAATATTTTAATTGTATAATGCATTATTTATTCGTTTTTCGTCAAAAGCAAAGAAAGAGTTTATGGAGGAATAAAAGAAACATTCAATGAAAAAATGCAGTTACAATAAATAAATAATATATTTGTTTCAACTGCAACGGCGTATTAGATCCAAATAAAGACACTAAGTAGATAATGCATTCGTAGTTAAATAAGAAATTGTATTTGATACAAGTAAAATGCTAGTAGGCAGATATACAAAGAAAATAATTTATTTGTCCGAAATAAATTTTATTTGTTACAAAGAAATCATTTCTCTGGGGTTGTATGGAAATCAACGAGTTACGAAAGTTAGAGACCGTTATGTGGAAAGTGGCGAAGTGTTCGAGTAGCTGCGCCGCGTGCTCGAGTAGCGGCACGGCCGAACTTTGAACGCCTTTTTATCAAAACGTGATTTTCAAAATCGGCGACACTGATATCTCAAAAACGGCTTGATGGATTTTTATGACAATTTTTACCGATTTAGTTCTATAGATTCTTTAGTACTTGACGGTTTCATATTTGAATTTTTTTTTTTATGATTCAAAGCAGAGCTGGGCGGTACTTAAAGTGCATTGTACTTACTTGATACTTTGATTCCGAGACTTTAAGTACAGGTGTACTTTAAGTACGGCCATTTTTGCAAGTACTTAAAGTACAAACGTACATTAAGCACTTGGAAAATTACACATATGCACTTTAAATACCGCACTTAAAGAACTTTTCCATTACTTCAAATACGTTTATGTGAAACACTGTGCGTGGAACGTGAAAATCTTTGTATTAATATAACTTCAAAAATAGTCTGAGAGAACTATAATTTATACATTTTGGGTGAAACAGGTGAATATGGACCAACCCATATTTTATTAATTTACGTCCTAGTTCTACCCAGGAAAAAAATTGTACAAGTATGTTGGTCTTAGTACTTAGTAAAAGTACTTAAAGTACCGAAAAGTAATTTGTAACTTAAAGTACGTACTTTGAGTACCAAATAAGTACTCATGTACTTTAAGTACTGCCCAGTTCTGATTTTTATAAATTGGATATTCGAATGATGAAATTCCGATTACAATGAAAATGAGCACATACATTGTATTCATAGAATAAAGAATTTCTATTACTAGAAAGCTGAAGAACTTACGCTCCGTTGCAAGTTATTCCCTTCTTCAAAGCTTAAACGTGTACAACAAATTCTGTTATCAATCAATTCGCATTGTTTATCGCGTTATTTATAATGACCATTATGGTCCATTATAAAGTCGCAAATTAATATATCTAATTATTAGAATAATTCTTTTACCTAATTGGAACATTTGGAGTATTAAAATCCTTCGAATATTCTTAATTATTCGAATATATTGAAGTATTCTAATTGTTCGAATATTTTGAATATTGAAATACGAATTATTCATATTCAATTCATGATTAATTATTCAAATTTTTGAACATTCGCACACCTATAATGCATACATGTATATAAAGTGAAGACAGTATGTAGGGGAGAGTGGGGCAAAATGGGACAGTGGGGAAACAACTCGATTTTCCAATAATTTTTGGATGGTCCATTTTGTGCCAACGATGCATGCGGATTTTAAAACGCGTTTTGCCCCATGTTTCCATGATTCAGTATAATGGATTGTTGGAAATTTAGTCTGCTAGGGAATGCCCGTTCTACATGCTTAATTAAAAGAACCGAGGAAATGGATGATGTCCAGTCCTCTTTTTCGGCTCCGAGAAGCTGTGTATGCACTGAGAAACAAAAGATTAGAATTCCACTCAAAGGTTGCTGCGAATAACGTTGTCCCTTTGTGTGGTTTTCATGAAGGCAAAAACAAATTATTTACCGTAAGTTTTAGTCGCAAACAAAAATTTTGTTTCAAAATAAGGTAAACGGCCCAGTTTGTGACCCTGTCCCAGTTTGTGACTCTGATGGCACATTTTTGTCTGCGGTAAATTCAGTTATCGTCAAAAATTAACTAGATTACTCGCAAATTGAAAAGCGTTAAATGTTGTGTATTTTGGCGACACAGAGTTTTGTAATTAAACGTTTAGTAATTAAATTTATCGATGACGACGGCTCGGAAGACCTTTGCTAGACGTAACTCACTAGCTTCGGCAGTTGCAGAAAAGTGCGTTTTCAATCCCAAGTAAATATTCAACCGCATGAAACTTATATCATAATGGTCAGCAAAAACCACTGTATTGATGTGAAGAAAAAAAATCCTAATTTTGTTCAGTTGTTTCGTTGAATTCGAGGGGTCGATAAGTGCGTCACATAATTAAGGTTATGCAGCGGTTTCTGAACCTCGATTTTTCTACATATTTAATGGAATTATAGTACCTTTAAGCCAATTGAATCTTTTTCATCGTTTCTACCTGAAATTTGATACTAACATTACATAAGAAATGGAATTAGATTCGTTTCAATTGGCATTGACCTGGTGAAAATAATCTCTGAAAATATATCTGAAAGTCTCCGAAAATTTCTCTGAAAGATCCTCTGAAATTCTCTCACTTTTCGCACTTTTCAGAGAAAGTCAAAGATTTTTCCGAATCTAAATATTTAAAATTTCCTGAAAATCTCTGATTTTCGTCGCCAACTTCTCTGAAAAACTATAAACTTTGTTGATATTCTAAACCTGTTTCTCTTCTATGTTCAGAAACTATTTTCTGAAAAAGTCAAATTTTCGCTGTATTTCTCATACGAAGTACATAAATTATTCTGATCAAGTAACAGAATGAGTTTCTTAGAGAAAACTCGTAAGTTCTCTGAAGTTCTCTGAACCAACATGATCCGGGAAATTATAGCATTTCCTGAAAATAAACAGTATTTTCTCTGAAAATGTCTAATCTTGGTACGAGTAACAGAATGAGTAAATCATAGAGACTACTCGTATTTTCTCTTAGCGTACTTTATCAGAAAAAATCAGAGGCATCCAGCATTTTTCGGAAAATAGTCTGAATTTATCTGATATATTGTGTCTGCTGGAGGTTGTGCGGAGAAAATGGAAGAGACATTCAACATATAGCACAGAAAGTCAAAGAAAAATTTCGGAAACTCGATGAAAATCAATGAAACGGTCCGTTTAAAGTGTTTCAGACAAATTGTCAGATAAATATTTTCACCAGGGTATCTCTCAAGCATTATAGTAATTTGTACTAGATCCTTCTCTCAGTCTACTAAATCCACACCGCTGCTCTAAAAGTGTCACAAACTGGGCCGTTTACCTTAAGTTGCAGTTTCTGATCAGGGAAAAATTTATCAGACATCATGAACTCTAAATGATAAATTACGAAATTTCACGTAGTGAATTTTCACTATAAATTTGGATCGTAAAAATGTTATATTATGAGCACACTTTCCCCTATGGGGACACGAAAACCGGTCTGCGAACTTTCGCATAAAAGGAGCAATGTGCCAATTACTTTCCACCCTTTTAATAGAATACGTCGAATATACGGGCGGAAATAAAAAGCCGTAGGTGAATATATATAGTGCAGAAAAGCAGACTCGACGGTAGAACAAGTTTATATGTATGGCTCCCTGGAGAGGTATTAAGAGCAGGTGACCGGGCCAGGATTGCGAATCCAATACGTTACATGGAGCATGCCTCGAGGAACGCAAATAACAAATACTTTCCTTCCGGTCCGCCGTGAACAGGCGGACATGCGGCGGTGCACACAAACTCGATCTCTCTTCTATATCGAGTGAAACGTGCTCCGACTTTTTCGTTGTTTCCTACACCAGACCATCCAGCTCTCGTATTTCTTTCAACTCTTACCTGCCCTTGGTTAAGAACAAAATCTTTTCATTCAAGCTCGACTGACTTATACCGCCGTTATTGCGAAACTGCTTTCCTGTATATTCGAATAATAAAAAACACCATGAACCGTGTAGAAAAACAAGCACATTTCCGTGAGACATCTATATCTCTACAAATAGTTGTCAAATAAATTGAAAATTCCCAAGTATGTAGCTTCCTATGTATTAAGTAGGTTGGGGGATGACTCCGCGTTTCTGAGCATTGTGTCCTTTATCTTTGTTACATGAATTATATTATATTCTGTTATTTTCTGCCTGTTGCTATATCTTCTGTTATATTCTTTTCTGCTTATCATCTTATACTAGCGGATATGTTGGCCCGCGCGCTTCGCACGCTCGCTGTGTCTATACGAATTCCTGTGATTATCTGTATCTGCGAGTAACCATGAGAGTTCCGTGAGTATCCATGAGTATCCACTCCGGCACTTTGGCCACTCCGGCACTTTGGCCACTCTGGGACCTTAGCCACTCCAGGACTTCCGCCACTCCAGGAGCTTAGAAGTCCGTCACTGTGGGACTTTAGCCACTTTGCAACTTTAGCGACTCCGGGACCTTGGGCGGGACAAACAAACAAACAAACTAATCAACAGTTTTAAAAAATAAATATAAAATTATTTTCATATTATTATTTTATTTTGTATTTTTTTTGCGTTGTAAGGAGTCTATGCACTGGTATTTTGGCTTTGTCACGTTTTGCTTCCTCATAGAGGAAGCTTTGTGATGGTGAAAAAAAAAATTTCGAGATTTTAATGAAAACGTGTTCAGAATGTTCCAAAACATCGAAAAATCACATTTAGAAAAAATGTCCGGATGTGTGTGTGTGTGTGTGCGTGTGTGTGTGAATCAGACGCGAAAAATTCAAATGGCTATATCTCGGGTACGCCTCCACCGATCAGGCTGAAATTTTGTACACAGCTTGTGTGATTAATAGTCAATGTTTCTGCCAAATTTCATCCAAAAATGTTCAGTTTTTTTTTGTACGCCATTTTTAATTTCTTCGAAAAAGTCTGTGCGCACCGTAGCGCTCGCAATTTTTTAGCTATCGGGCTAAAAACGCATACACAGATGGAATATGATCACCCGATGATCCCATTAAAATTTCAAGAAAATCGATCGAGCCGTTTAAATTTTATGTCATTTTGAATTTTTTGAATTTCATGAAATTTTTTTTTTTTTTTTTCAAGACGCATTTTTCCGTATTAAATATTAATCTACGAATAAAAAAGTGTCAGATTCGTGATCAGCGTGAAAAAATACTTATAATACAATCCCGGAGTGACGGCTAACGAAAAAGTTTATAGGGCATTTTTATAGCCAAAATTGCAAAAAAGAGTGATTTTGGGTATTTTCAAACAGCAATTTCTTTGCTTCCCGATGAATACTCTATGATACTCTATGTATTTTTTTGCCTCGAGTACAGATTCGACAGCCGTTTTGACCAAAAGCGTAAGGTTGGTTTTTTTTCGCACTAAACCTGAGTCGGCCAGCAGTTTTGCTTAAAATTTCAATACGACGTTGATATTGAAAAAGCTGAAAATTGAAATTTTCATATCGCTTCCTCATAAAAGTTGAAAGTATAACGTTGAAAGTTGAAAGTTGAAATTTTTATATCACTTTCTCATAATGGCCCTTTATTCGCAAAGCTTCCTCTATGAGGAAGCCAAAAATATAGTAAATGCTTTCTCATACAAGGAACTTTGCGAATAAAGGGCCATTATGAGAAAGTGATATAAAAATTTCAACTTTCAACGTTGAACTTCCAACTTTTTTGTATCTTGTTGCACGGTGTTCTTAAGAGGCTTACGCCCCAGAACCTGTCATAAACGAATTTATCGATCTATATACCAAATAGACGAAGTGTAAAAATTATTATTATTACTGAGGCCAAACCTATAACGAAAAATCTGTTTCACATCCTAACGGATGCAATAGTTTAACGCTACCTTTAAAAAAGTATAATATAAAAATGAGAGTACAATTTGAAAAAAAATATTTATCTCCGCAAAAGAGTGTACATAAAAATTACATTTGTCACTTGTAAATGCAGCGATTTAATTTTTTTTAATCGTCCAAAAAGGTTGAAATAAAAAACGATACAATATTATTTTTTTTGGAAGCTTCCTCAGTTCTGGTCAGTCAATATTAAGTCTTAATCAGTAAAATATTAATATGTATCGTCAACTTTGATTAATAACTCGAAAGTATTATAATTATTTGGTTACTCACTACTGCCGGACGACGTCTCTGCAAGCCAAAACTGATCTCTCTGCAACAGTCTCTGCAAGCCAAATGGTTTGTTGACACGAGAACGTGTTTCGACTGTCGTAAGAGAACGAGTAATTAAAATTCATTCGATAAAATGAATTAATAGCCAAAGTTGACGATGTACACAGTGAAAAATAATTTCGTAATATTGAAATACGAAGTTTCGTAAAATAAATATAGTTAAATAAGTGATCAACTCTTTTGTTCAGATTTGAATATACAAATCTGTCCGTTTAGTCCCCGTGTCATTGATAATTTTAGTTTGCACTTTTATTGACAAAACTAGAGTCGGATGGTGCGATCGGAAAATTAACAAATAAAAAATTGTGGCAGTTCGTGGCAAATAAATTGAACCGAAATACCCGGACAGGCGAATTGCTGTTACTTATTATTTAATGTTGTCGTTCCCGTGACGTGGATAATTCTCTGAAATCATCGAACAGTTTTCGAAAATTCGCGATATCCAAGTGCTATTTTTACAGAGAATTTGATTAAGTGCTGGATTTTTTACCATGTAGCAAATTATTGATTTGTAGATTCATTGTTCATACAAGAGGGCTGACCGTTACTGACCGAGATAGGTCAATCTCGAATCTGTTATTGAACAGGTTAGTTTTTTCTCCTTATGGATATATTTACTAGAAACGCGAATGGGGGGGGGGGGGGGGGGGGGTGAGCGGCACCGCTGAACGCGGTAGTCACTGATTGAGAAAGAAAGGTACAAAGTAAGTGTGATGGAAAGCCATGGACGATTCGTTTTTTTAACGGCAGTTGAAAACAAGACGGTAAATCTTTTTCAAATTTGGACACTATCTATAACAAAGTACGCTCTTCAGTTGATTAGTTTTTCATTTCAATTGAACAGAAATTGGTGGATAAACACGCTAAATTCTATCCTTTTTGAGGTTAGACCCGATCCTTCCCATGTTAAAATACCTATCTTTGAAATTACGTAGCAAAAAAACTAGACCGTCAAAAAATCTTTAAAAAATGCCAACAAATAAAGCGTGTTTTTTTCTGTGGACCACGTAAGTTTGATCAGGATCGAACAGAAACAACTTTTTCAGATTTTTAAGTAATCGTTGATTTTTGTTCTATAAAAAAAATAAAAAATCAACGATTACTTAAAAATCTGAAAAAATTCATACGTATTCAGAAAAATAAACGAATCATTTTCATAAAAAAAAAAGTTTTGTTGCCGGGTAATTTGTTAACCAATTAATTTTTTGATGAATTTGTTAATAACGTTTTGCAATTATTATTATGCAAAATTAATCTTCTCAGTACCTTTAGTATACATGATTTTTTTCAGATTTTTACACCATCAAGAAGTACTTGCAATTTTCTCTTATTGTTGTCGAACTTATGCGAAGTCAGCGCGCAGCGAGATTCCCTCCTTAACACTTGGTATTGGCTGGGTCTGATTATCATGGACTGGTGGAAGAGCAGTTCGACTGTTTTGTTCGGAGTTTGAGCAAAGACTTGTGAGCCACTTGGATGAGAAACTTAGACTCACTGCCTTAGGCTGTCGGTAAAAGACCGGTCAATTCGAGAGTTCGATGTAGACTGATTAGTTCGGCCGATGCCAATTGCCGTGAAGTAGCCAAAAATACTGAGCTCGCAGGCCACGCGCGAGCATAGAAAAGACTCGAGAAAAGTGAAATAAAATAAAGCGAGCGGATATGGATTGCAGAAATTTGATATCAGCGTCCGGTCGAGAGAAAGAAAATCGAAAGACCGGACGCAAAATGGAATATGCATAATTCGAGAACGGAAGTGGAAATAAAATATTTTAATTCTAATTTTAGCGGAAACGAGATTCGTGAGAAGTTATTAATTTATGAAAATTGAAGTATTGCTAATCAATAAAATAATACTACCCGAGTGGCAGGACGTAACAAGAATGAAATGATTTTTTATTCATAAAGCCGCTACGACGTGATTTAATCTTGGAATAATCCCTTCGATATTATTTTTTATTAACATAATTATTTTACAGCGACCTCGTTAAAGTATTTTTGCTTATTCAGCAAAGTCTTATAGATTTTTTTTTTTTTTTACTGAGCCGCATTGTTAGCAAATGAAGCAGCAATAAGAATTCTGAAGTCAACTGGGGACATATTGTTTAATTTTTGCTGAGTTGGTGAGAGTGGTTTTAGAGCGACCCAGAGAAATGGTTTATTGCATTTAAATAAATCAATGCATTAGAATTCTGTTTATTCAAATGGAATGTTCCTTTCTTCGTGCGAAATAAATTTGTATTTATGTGCACCTATGAGAGTTACTTCATTCAAATAAATTATTTTATTTATCTATAGTTGTATACGCAAAAACCACTTCATTCAATATCGACTGATTGCGATATTCAAAATTGAAAATGTAAGTAAGCGTTGTGCGTTTCCGTCTGCTCGTCTATGTCATTCATCTATATCGGCCCTCAACACGTTCGCATCAGTGTTGTGACGTTTTCACAACAATTTACGGGATATCATGCGTGGAAAATGGACGAAGAAACAGTGTTGTTATTAACCAACGCGAGCTTGGAAAGCCATTGGGAGCAAATTTGCCAGATTCGACTCCCTTAAATCTCCGCTGATTCTTAAACATTTATTATATATCTAGGTATGTGCGAATAGCACTTGAATTGAATATTGATTTTCAATTCAAAATTTGAATAATGCGAATTATTCAAATGTTTATCAATATTTCATGAATAATCCGAATTATTCAAATATTCTGAATAATTCCAGAACTGGGCAAAATACTCGACAATATTCAAAATACCAAATACTGTCTGTATTCAAAATACGAAATACTTTTTGTACTTAAGATACATTTATAAGCACTTCGTTTAGGAACTTTGATTTTTACAAGGTATTTTAAAAAGTGCTTAAACAAAGTACTTATAAATGTATTCTAAGTACAAAAAGTATTTTATAATTTGTACTTTGAGTATTTACGAGTATTTTGCCCAGCTCTGATCGCATATGGTCTTACACGTTGATGTTCAAATTATTCATAAATATTGAACTTATTCATGAAAATTCATAAAAATTTGAATTATTCGCAATATTCGGATATTCAATTCAAATTTCGAAACGAATTATTCATATTTAATTCATAATTAATTATTCAAAATTTTGATTATTCGCACATCCCTATTATATATATCCTTAAGACGTATTATAATTTAGTATTTACCAATACATTGTATATTAGACAATATATACATGTTGGACCGACGACCTTAAGTGATTAAGACCAAGTCTGTATAATTTAAAGTTCAAAATAAAAATATGTTAATTAGATAACGTATCATTTACTTGATTTTCGCCTAAAACAAAAAAGAATGGAGAAACCCATTTTTTTCAAAAAAAAAATATAGTTACAAATAAAATATACATTTTATTCGACGAAAAAATATATTTACTTTAAATAAATAATGCATTTGTTTCAACTAACACGTCGCATTAGATACAAATAAATGCACTACCTAGATAATAAATATGTAGTTAAATAAAAAAAAAAATTTGTCAATAAGTGTTGTAAAAAGTACAAACATTTTCTACTGTGTAGGCTTGCATAGGTGAGACTCGCGGACACACGTGAGTGTCCGAGTTTCTAGCGGTCTTGTACTTTATTGTTAAGTACATTTTTCTACAATTTTTTTTTAACCTCTCTATTTTTTATCTGTTTTCTCATATACATTTTTGTGCTATCCGAAGTTTTTAAAAATTTGTAATTAATTTTATTTAAATGCTGAATATTAATATCATTATTCTAATAAGTGATATTATACTCGCCTTATAAAAAAACCTCCTATATATATATAAAAAAAAAAAAAATAAAATAAAAAAAAACGGGAGTTTCCAACTCCCATCCTGTTGACTCATCTTTCCGAGGGTCGGCGAAGCGAAGGAAATAATAATACGACAGCTAATAAAATAAAGTCCTTCGCATGATGAAAAATGACAGAATAATTGTTTATTTTTTATTTAGTTACTTTATACGACGGATTTTTCCTTTACAATGATTGCAAGAATGATTTTGAGTTGAAGCTGTCGATGTCAATTTGTGATAAGGTAAAACGGGTTAAAAGGCTCGTAGGCATCGGCGCGATCTTCGGAAACATAGTGTAAAACAATTTATCCACGTAAGGGTTGTCTTCGCCGTAGTTACAGGGATGGTTAGACGAAACCGGACATAGATGAAGGGGCGCGCTGGAAGGAGCCTACGTAATGGCCGCGATTTGTGGTGCTTTGCTGGTGAATGTCGAGAGCACTCCGGAGAGTCGGAATCGTTTAGCACGCGATGTTCTCGTAATTCTACTCTCGGCACGCTAGTGGAGTGTATCGATATAACTACCTCGGAAGGCGTCTACGATAGCCGATTCTTCCTCCCTCGGTTTCTTCGTTCGTTTTTCACGTTTGTTCCCATCGTTCCCATAAAAATTCGCTTTGCTCTCAGAGGACTAAGTGTTGTGTCTGTCTTATCTCCGCTGGAGTCTTGGCAGTCACAAATAGACACTAAATATCAGAGCTCGGCAAATGCAATAAATTCTTGAAGTACGTATTGAAGTATCAAGTACGGATTTAGTGGTCAGAACTTCAGTAATTTAGTTCTGTAAGTACTCAATACGTCATTATTCCAAAACTACCTAGCACTCAGTACTTCAAGTACTTGGTACTTCAATACGTACTTCAAGTACTTGGTACTTCAATACGTACTTCAAGTACTTGGTACTTCAATGCGTACTTCAAGTACTTGGTACTTCAATACGCACTTCAAGTACTTGGTACTTCAATACGTACTTCAAGTACTTGGTACTTCAATACGTACTTCAAGTACTTGGTACTTCAATACGTACTTCAAGTACTTAGCGCATTTGCCCAGCTCTGCTAAATATACTAGGGTGGTCCTTAAATTGAAGATTTTTGAAGTTTATGCGGGTCACTCCGTATTATCGTGAGGTATAAAATAAAAATGCGATATGCGAAGGGTTCCCGAAATTAATGTACTTTTAGAGGTTGCTAGCGGCTATTTGAAAAATTAAAAACTTCGGAACATCTAAATTTAAAGCCACAATTAAATATTCGAGATTTCCTTCGAGCCACCCTGCACTTCCAAAATGTAACGAATAAGAAAAAATTCTGCGCAGTCCCCATGAAATCGAAGCATTTTTAGAGGTCGCTACCGAGGGTTAAGGGAACAAAGTTTTTAACAAATACAGCGGATCCCTGGGCGAAGTTTTCCATTGAGCGTTTAATGGTAATGAATAGTACCGAAAGGTAATCAATGGGATTCTAATGGAAATTCATGAGGAAAATTGACACGGTACTTTCTATCATTAATTCTTAATGGACTGTACTGGCAAATCAGTAGAATATTTTACGTGCTAAGGTTTCTCATTTATTACCAATAGGAGGCCAATGGCAATTTCCTGGGAAAATGAAACTGGTATTTTTTCCCATTCGTTATTAAAGGGAGTGTACTGACAAGTCAATGGGACGTACAGAGTGTTACTTTTTCCATTTGTTATTAATGGTAGTCCATTGGACCATATCTGGGACAGCCAAAATGGTATTTCTTACCATTCGGAATAAATGGGAACTGAATCGAACGGTAAAAAAGCTGGAGAATCTTTAATGGCACGTCTAACTATTTATAATTCACTAGGAACGAGAATCGAGTCAACAAACAGTAGGGAATTACGTGGGTGACTAATAACTTTCACTTAAATGGTATAAGGGATAATAAATTGCAGACAAATGAGTCCACAATAGTAACTGTGAACTTACGGATCAAAATTATTTATGAATAATAGGAGACTTTTTGCAGCAGTGTTACAGCTTGTTTTTAATTCATTATAAATTTGGATTATTCAATATATATTTCTATATTATTTATTAGATATTTAGTAGAAAAGTGGATAATTATATATAGTCTATTTTTCCGCGAATGGGAATTTCAGCGGGATCGAAATACCATACAACTAATGGGAAACTGAATGACATATTGACATTTGAAGATATACTTAATCTTCCATACATCTGAAATATTTCTGAATCGGTGAAAAAATATTTTTAAAGCAAATATTAGCAGATGTGTACTGAGCTATTTTCAGAAGTAACAAAAAATAAAAAATGCCATGGTTTGCGGATACATTTTAATACGGTTCGACTATTTAATGCGTCATAACACTACTATTATTGGCACTCTCGAACGGGCTCTCAAGAATCCCATAGATGAAGTACTGAAGGCAGTACATATGTTTAAAATAGTGAACAATATCTGCAGCACTAAAACATTGATAATTTCTTGAATATTTCAGATAGATATCTAAACAATATTTTACTAACATTTAAAATAATGTGTAAAATGTTTTAAAAATATTTTTGCCAAATATCGCTGTAACATTTTAATGTAAGATTTATGAACAGACAAACAAAAATTTTCAAAATGTTTAAAAAATATTTTGTAATATTTGTAAAATATTTTCGAAATATTTCCGTGCTATGTGGGTAAAGTAATTAAAAATTCAATACCAAAGCTACGCAAAGTACAAAATTTAGTATCCAAAAGAATTGCAAACACTTCTCGATGGTATAAAAATCTGAAAAAAAATTCCAAAATGTTGTTAACAAATTGATGAAAAATAAACTTGTTCATCAAATCTCCCGGAAACCGCGGATGATTTCGTGGTGAAAAAAATTGTAAGGTGTGCTGAAAACACGAATTAATGTCGTGAAAAGTTCGCAGTTGTACGTTTATTTAATTCGCCAAACAAAAAAAAAACCAAAATAGCGAAACAAAGAGCTTTCACACGAGATGATTCTCTTAATGCGTTGATTTGCCGCGATCTCTGCGGAAGTCTTCCGCTGCTACATAGCGCGAAAACAAGGCTCTTTAATTCACGAAACGCGACGTTAAAGAGTCTCCCGCCCTTTACCCATAACACACCAAAACCCTCCTCCTGCACACTACATTGGCTTAGCAACAGCGAGGCGACGACGCCGCTGACGTCATTGCTTACATTAGAGGTGCAAAAAGGCCTTTGAGGGTCTACCAAGTGAGACCCACCTTTGCCCACGACCTTTGCGATAACGCAGCTGTCGCAGGATTGAATGGTCATCGATGTGCGCGATAAGGCATTTTTCGCAAAGGTTCCGACTTAACCACAGGTCTAGAAACTCCTCCACTTAATTATTGTTATTCCGTACCAGAGCTGGGCACTATTTTAAATATTTGATGTATTTTAAGTATTTTAAATAGGTATTTTAAACAGACATTTTAAATAGGTATTTTAAACAGGTTAAACATTTTAAATACTGAAATACTTTTCTGGTATTGTAAGTACTGTTCGGGCCCTTTAAGTACAAAATACAAAACACTTTTGCTTCTACTCCATATTAGGGCTGCATGGTTAGGCCGGCTATCTATTTGGACGAGATGGATCGACGGAATGGAGCCAAAGTCCAAAATCGATCCATCCGTACTGACTTTTGGAAGTTAAGGTAAATGTCCCAGTAATCGACACGTTATGCAAAATTCTCAACTTCAATAAATTGTAGCTCGCTCATTAAGGCGTCAATAAGTGTCATTGTAGGTTTTAATGAATCACTATAGTCTTGTTAACAAATAAAACGCTTAACTTTGGGTCTACCTTGTCTTATTGTAAAGAAAAATTAACATAAAACTTGCAATGTGCAAATGTACCAGTCATCGACATACTAAAGTCATGATTTGCCCAGTTATCGACCCCTGTATGACCCGGTGATCGACTCTCGTATTTTATCCTTGTGCACAGGAAAATAAAAATGACAAACAGTTTATTTAATGGTATAATAATAACGAAAGAACAATTTAGTACGAAGGCTTTTAGCACTTTTTTAATAGTACTTTGCGATACTAGTACGTAAAAGTGGACTTTCGGCGAAGTTCGGGAGTCCGCTTTTACGTACCAGTATCGCATACTACTTTTTGTGACGAATGCATGAAAGGTTAAGTTGCTGGCCGGGCGCGACAATAAAGGAAAAACAGACAGCAGGCGCATGCGCACAGTAGTACGGCGCATGCGCGTCGTAATCGTAATACTGTGCGCATGCGCACAGTATTTACGATACGCTTTTGCGTTGCATAAATACTCATTACGACACGCTTACTTGAAATTACGAAACGCCTTCTTGAAAAACACCACTTTATATGGCGCCCGGCCCCCACATAAAGCAGCACTTTTCATGCATGAGTCACAAAAAAGTATATAGCATCGTGGTAATATGTGCGGATAAAAAAATGGTGGCGCCATTTCTTTTGTAAAAAAAAATTGCATTACAAGATAGATAGCCCAGTCATTGACATATGTGTGGCCCAGTTTTTGACATGATTTGTTTTACTGTTTAATTATTTATAGAGAACCCAATACCCCTGTCCATAACTACTCCTCGTACAGTTCGATCCATGAATTAATTCTTACATTATTTTTTTATCATCAAATTCATAAAAATAATACGCGATTCTCATAAATTGTCGATCCACGATTTTGTCCTAGTGATCGACAGTAAGTCGATTACCCGGACATTTATAGTATGTTATTCTGTACCAATTATTGACACCCGCGATTTTTTGCGGAAATAAAAATTTTACGACATTAGAATATTCATTTAGTAATAATTGATTCTTCATATGTAATGTCAAATTAAACTTACCCAGTTAAAGTCTTCGTTCATCGCAGAGTTTAACCAAATGTCACGTTTCGCACCTCAACTTGCATATCAACCATTCCGGCAAAATCACGCTCGGCTCGGTCACCACAAGCTTTCCATCTTCTTATTATGACTATTGTGATTTTACAAACCTCAACATTTCGTACAATGTTGTCCTTACTTCAGAGGAAGTGCCATTCATTTATTTAATCGTCGAAAAGTACTCACATTCTTACTTATCGCTCTTTTGTCGCTGACTGGTCGATTCCTGGGACGTTTTTCTTATAAATTTTTTAATTAATAAGAAATCATAAATTTATTTTAAGTACAAAAAGTTTTTTGTATTTTGTGTTTTGAGTATTTTGCCCAGCTCTGTTCTGCACAAATATCACGAATTATAACAATACACACAGGGTTTTGCGCGATGCACTGTTTTAAAGTTTCATGTACTACGTTCTTTGGAGAGATCAGTTTAGCGTCATTTCTCTTCTCGATAAGGTTCGGCAAGGTAAGATAAGGTTTGATAAGGATTTGGTGGTAAAGCTCGGCATTCACCAGAAAAGCACTACAAATCGCGGCCATTATGAAGGTTCCTTTCAATGCGCCCCTTTATCCATGTCCGGTTTGATCTAACCGTCCCAATATAAAAACAATTCAGAAACCTACAGAGCATCATCTAATTCTGTTAGAAATCAAATTAAATTTCGCGCTTCAATATGCCCGCTCTACTCGAGAGCTAGCCTATCAGACGACAGCCTACGATATATGGCTTCTAGAGGACTCACCGTCGTGCATAGAGAGCTCTGGAATTGTACACGCGCTTTTTGTAATCAGCATAGATCCGGTCGCATCCGCGCCATAATAAAAGTCTTTAATCGCAGTGAAGTAAATTTTATAATCTCCTTCCTCGATCCAAGGGTATTCCAACAAATTCTATTATTTTTCGAATAAACTCTATCGCCGCATTATCTTAATCTGTATCATTTTTCGTTATAACAATTTTCTTCGTTATTGTATAAACAACAAAATACGATTTTTTTTGGTACTTCATAAGAACTTAAAGTACCGAGGACTTGATAAGGCATAAAGTACATGAAACTTTAAGTACTTGGTACTTCAAGTACTTTGCCCAGCTCTGGTTTATATTGATGAATGATATAACGTGGTTGATATTTTTAGTAGGGATGTGCGGATATTCAAACATTTGAATAATTCATCATGAATTGAATATGAATAATTCGTATTTGAATATTCAAAATATTCGAATAATCTTAATAGTCCAAATATTCTAATTAGATAAACGAATTATTCCAATAATTGGAAATGTTAATTTGAGACTTTATAATGAACCATAATCGTCACTATAAATAAAGCGATAAACAATGCCAATTGATTTATAACAGAATTTCTTGTACACGTTTAAACTTTGAAAATGGGTATAACTTGCAACCGAGCCTAAGTTCTTCAGCTTCGTAGCAATCAAAATTCTTCATCCAATTAATACAATTTATATGCTGAGCTTCATTGTAGTCAGAATTTCATCATTCGAATATCCAATTCATAAAAATTATTCCAAATATAAGAATTTGTTTGAATTATTCGTAAATATTCGAATTATTCAAATTTTGAATTGAATGTCAATATTAAATTCAATTCAATTCAAACGTTATTCGCACACCCATGATTTTTAGTGCTACGAAAATATAGTGTGAAACAATAGAAAACTTAATTTGCGAGACTTGGGCTTATCGGGTGGGTCTATGCGTTTCGAGAGCGACAGCGATGAAACCTTAAGCATTGGATGTCTTCGCATACTGCATTCCGGTAGGATGAGTAGAAGCTCACGAATGTGGTGCAAACTGTGGTTTAACAGGGAGGGCAGCAGCATGGCACGAGGCGTGCTCGGCTATGTCGGTCGAGCTCGACGGGGTAGCACTCGCATTATAAAACATTCATGTATGTGCCTTGTATATATGACGGTACATAGCGATTGTATACAGCTGTAGCCGCTCAGTGCTATTATCCTTTTATGGTGAAATGGAAAACGCTCGAGGGGCAGAGAAGTATTCACGAATTTTTTAATCTCCTCGTAAAGCGTTTGTCATTCAAAATTAAAACGTTTCTTTTGTTTTTAATTTTTTTTTTTTTTTTTTTTTTGCGTAATAGAACTTAACTTTGTGAGGGCGAAATATTTTATTACTAGCGCTGCCGAAAAAAAAAAACGCGTTCTGGCATTTCATGTTACAGTGAAACTTACGAGAGTCAAGTAATGCATGACGTGCGATAAAAATTCAAAGTAATTTATGTTACCTATTATTATACAATCGCGTTAATGCAGTTGGAAATGTAACAGTTTTGAAGACTTCGTACGACCTGGGCGCGGATCACATGTTTTACTAGTGGAGCTGGTGGCTCGCGCGCTCGCATCCCTTTATAGACTTAAGCCCTTATTATTCTGAGTCCTTTAAGGTAAATGCTCCTATTAGCGGATGGTTTATTACGTAATGGACAATAGCAATTCTTATCGACGCGCCAGCTGCAGTTTTCGATACACCGAAAAAAAGGTTTGGTAAGAAAAAAAAAAAATTTGTTTGAATCGACCAAATCCGGCGGTTGCGGGTGGCGAAGGAAATATTTAGTTAAGTTGACTAAAAAGTTTCATCAGCATTAAAAAGAATAATTTCATTGTCCCAGCGAAGAGCATGTTTGACCGAACAGAATAAGCAATTATATCAATGGAAAAAAAGTTTGGCCCAACTTCAACCTAGAGTCGAGGTCTGGTACTGTTATTTACGTTATTTGTTACTAATTGATTTTATACATTTTAACGTCGTTTTGCCACATGTTATATGTTCAATTGTTATCAGTACAATGGCTACTTATCAATATAACACAATTTCTACAAATGACAATTCAATACATCCTAGCGGGGCGCGATCCCCGAAAGTAACGCATTTTGACCTAGTTTTTTAAATAAAATTGTTAATTGTTTGCTGCATACATTTCATAAGTAATAGGCTTCCATGAATAAGACTTCCATGGATAACCCATGGATGATGTAGACTTCCATGGTTGGTAATAGACTACCATGAATAAGGCTTCAGAGTCGGGTATTTTGAATACCAATGCTTGTTTTCGCTTCCTTGCTCCGTCATGGACTTTAATAAAAACTCGGATTAAATTTCTGAAGACGGCTTTGATCGAGGCCGAAACGTAAAAGGAATAATTTTTTAATTTTCCTACACATGACCGAAACTATTGCCGAAACACTCTTATCTCCATCTCTAAATCGGTCGAAACACAATCTTTCATTCTATCTCAATAAAAACTGCTTTTTAATTGACAAAATTGTGAATCGACGTATGGAATGTGGCAAATAATAGGCACATCAGTGGTCACTAATAGGAACAAAGACACATGTCGATTATTTTAGTCATATTGTGTTTTCAAAAATAAATAATTATACATGTTGGGGGTTTTTGGTTAGCCAAAGAATTACTCTTTCCGATCTAATCTAGTTCAATGACCCGAAATATTCGTGTTTAGGTTACAATCGGTGGCAACTAATACGTACATTGAGTTGCCACTAATGGGTGCAACTCTGTATCGCGGGTGCCCCTAATGGGGACAACGAAATTTATTCACGCGTTTCTTCGTATTCTTTGAATAACAATAAACAATTAAATAAAAAGGGGGGTTTTGCTTAGCCAATAAACTAAACTTTCCGATGGGATCGATATCAGCGACCGGATACCCATAGTTGTATAAATACATTGTAATGTTTCGGACACAATTCTTAAGCGTACACTAATAGGAGCATTTGCCTTACTTCACGGTCTCATTATTAGCTAACTTTATGTCCCGATTACTGACTCTCTGACCCTATTGTTTAACCCTCCGGCCTCAATATTGATCCCTTTAGACCTATTATCGATGCCTGAACCTATTATTGTCCCACCCGACCCTATTATTGACCCACCCAACCCTATTATTAACCCCTCCGACCCTATTATTAACCCCTCTGACCCTATTATTGACCCCTCTAGCCTTATTATTACCTCCGGCCTCAATATTGATCCCTCTAGACCTATTATCGATGCCTGAACCTATTATTGACCCACGTGACCCCATTATTGACCCACCTGACCCTTTAGTTGGCCCCTCCGACCCTATTATTGACCCCTCTGGCCCTATTATTGGCCCACCTGACCCTATGGTTTACACCTCTGGCTCTATTATTGACCCACCTGACCCACCTGACCCTTTAGTTGGCCCCTCCGACCCTATTATTGACCCCTCTGGCCATATTAATGATCCACCTGACCCTTTAGTTGGCCCCTCCGACCCTATTATTGACCGCTCTGCCCATATTATTGACCCACCTGACCCTTTAGTTGGCCCCTCCGACCCTATTATTGACCCCTCTGCCCATATTATTGACCCACCTGACCCTTTTGTTGACCCCTCTGACCCTATTATTGACTCCTCTGGCCCGATTATTGACATCTGATCTTATTATTTACCCCTCTGGCCCTATTATTGACCTCCGACCCTATTATTGACCGCTCTGCCCATATTATTGACCCACCTGACCCTTTAGTTGGCCCCTCCGACCCTATTATTGACCCCTCTGTCCATATTATTGACCCACCTGACCCTTTTGTTGACCCCTCTGACCCTATTATTGACTCCTCTGGCCCGATTATTGACCTCTGATCTTATTATTTACCCCTCTGGCCCTATTATTGACCTCCGACCCAATTATTGACCCACGTGACCGTATTATTAACCCACCTGACCCTTTTATTGACTCCTCCCACCCAATTATTATTATTATCATATTATATTATTATATTATATCATTGACCCCTCTAGCCCTATTATTGACCACCCTCCCCCTCCCGATTCTTGACACAGCCGCGGCGAAATCTTTTTATATTATAGAGAGATATTGTATGTGAGGTTGTCATTCGGGAAAAAAATACAAATGCCGGAGGCATCGTTAAACTGTCTTAGGGGCAAGCGTATACAATACAGCAAGCAGTCCCACCATTCCGACGCCGGTGAGGTACAACGATGCCTCGCAAGGCTGCCAAGTCGGATTTCTTTCGAGAAAAAGTTCTTTAAAGCACCTTGTGAAAAGCGCGTCTCACTTATTATCTATGGAACGAGAAGAACAGGATCGGCGGTTGCGGAGGCCGCCGACGCTCGAAGCTCCCCGTTTGCAATCCTTCGCTTCCCGGGCACCGTTGGTGGTTTTTCCACGAAGCTCACCACAGACCGTGGGTATTCTATGTATCCGCTCTTCTTTTTATCCTCCCTCCTCTTTCCCTTTGAAAGACAAAGTCGGCTGGTTGCGAGCCTTCATTCTTTTTAATCTCCTCTTCGTCCTCTCTTTCCTGCTCACCGTGCTCACACGTACACCGTCTTGCCGATACGTTATGACTGTGCAAAGTTATCCCAGCGGCGCATCGATTGGTTTGGATCGATATCATCCTCAGACCCAGCGTCATCGTCCTTAATTCAATTATTCGGCAAATCGAGAACGTGAGACTAAAAGGATATCTGAAAAATTTATTCTCAGAAGCGTGATAACACGAACGGAAATAGCAAAAAAAAAGGGAATCTTCAATTATCGCGAAAACGTCAAGCGGATGTCTAGCTTCAAAGGGTGTACATTAGCGACTTGTCGAGCAAATGAAAAAGTTCGCGCTAATGATTTATGTCACACTTAAAAACTATATGAGCGGATTTTTTTTTTCCATGAATGGTGTGTATTCGGAACCTGCACCCCTAATTAGGTAACGAATGATTGTTATCAGAGGCATGGGAAAAAGAGATTTCGAAATGTATGGTCCCTGCACCCACAGAAATGATTTTTTTTAAACAAATAAAAATTATTTTGCACAAACAAATTATTTTCTTTGTATATCTGCCTACTAGCATTTTACATGTATCAAATATAGTTTTTTTATTTAACTATATATATGTTATCGACTTAGTATCTTTATTTGGATCTAATATGCCGTTGCAGTTGAAACAAATATATTATTTATTTATTGTAGCTAAATTGTTTTCATTGATTTTTTTTAAATCCTCCATAAACTCTTTCTTTGCTCTTGATGAAAATCAAATAAATAATGCATTATATAATTAAAATATTTTTATTCTAAACGTTACTTTGTACAGACTTGGTCCTAATTACTCATTTAATTACGTAAGACATATTAGCTAATGTTATATAATATGCAATGTATATAATGCCGGTCGTTCCTCAAACCTCGCGGAATGTAAATATATTTCGTACAAAAATAATGAGAAATTATAATGTTCTTACGTACGAAGATCTCCCGGTAGCTCTCTAAGTCCGCGTTGGTTAGAAAGACCACCGTTTCATCGTCGATTCTTCTCGAACGACCTCCCGTTAATCGTTTTCACAACACTGTGACGCGAACGTGTCGAGGACCGACATAGCTGTATGACGCAGGATAGCTAACGAAAAAGCCTAGTCTGGAAATTAGCGACTTCCATAATCTAAATCTCGCATTCATTTGATTGAAAGAAACGTTTACTTAAATGTACGTATCGTAAATTACTATAAAGTACTAAGTGCTTAGCGCCGCAAGTACTTTAAGTACAAAGTAATTTCAGTACTTAAAGTACTGAGCAGAGCTGGGCAAAGTATTTAAAGTACATTGTACTTAGAGTGCTTATGTACTTTATGCCTTATCAAGTCCTCGGTACTGTAAATACTTAAAGTACTCTAAGTTCTTATAAAGTACCAAAAAAAACGTATTTCGTTGGTTATCAAGTAACGAAAAAAATGGTTATAACGAAAAATCATACAAATTAAGATAATGCGACGATAGATTTTGTTCGATAAATAGTAGAATTACATAATACTCTGTAGGTTTCTGAATTATTTTTATTTGGTCGAATTCAGTATAAGGTCAATGGTACATCAACGAATCGGTGAAGCCTAAACAATATTATGTTCACGTTATAGAGGTATATGTCGAGATGGAAACGAATAAACTAAGGCCTCTGCAGATATCTGAGTTCTCAAATTTTATGTATATGTCGATATGGACATTTGTAAACTTGAGCATCCAAACTTAACTCAGTAGTAGGAGTGAAAACGATACGAAATAGAAAATGATATTTTCAAAAAGTCCGCCGTGTCTTTCATCCGAAAACATATAGAATAAAAGAGATAAATAAGGGCTACTGCGATTAGGACGTAAATTAATAAAATATGGGTCGGTCTATATTCACCTGTTTCACCCAAAATGTATAAATTATAGTTCCGTCAGACTATTTTTAAAGTTATATTAATATAAAAGATTTTCACGTTCCACGCACAGTGTTTCACATGAACGTATTTGAACTAATGGAAAAGAACTTAAAGTGCAGTATTTAAAGTACATATGTATTTCAAGTACTTGGAAAAATTGCAGTTCTTAAAGCAAACCTGTATTTAATGTCTCGGAATTAAAGTACCAAATAAGTACAATGTACCTTAAGTACAGCCCAGCTCTGATATTTTTATATCTAATGTATATGTCGTTTCTCATGAATGATGTATACGCAAAACCCGCACCCCTAATTGAATAATTACTTAACGCTCGATTGCTATTAGAGGGTAAAAAAAAAGATTTCGAAATACCGAATCTGTTCCGAACGGCGACCTACGAGGGGCCGCGAGAAACATCTGGAGATAACCCGTGTGATGCGGCAAATAAACGGAAATAAAAAAAAATCTCTAATTATCGCAAAAGCCTCAAGCGGATGATTAGTGTAGACTTATCAAACAAATAAAAAACGTCGCCTTAATAATTTACCTGACCCTTGAAAAATTATATGAATGTATATACATATTTTCTCATGAATTATGTATACTCCAAACCCGCGCCCCTAATTGAATAATTGCCCAGCGCTCGATTACGATTAGAGGGTCTAAAAAAAAAAGGATTTCGAAATACACGCTCTCCGCCTCATGGCGAGCTACGAGGCCGAGAGAAACATCTAGAGATACCCCGTGTGATGCGGCAAATGATCGACAAATGAACGGAAATAAAAAACGAAACAAAACAAAAAATATCTATAATTATCGCAAAAGCCTCAAGCGGATGTTTAGTATAGACTTTCCAAACAAATAAAAAACTTTGCCCTAATAATTTATCCCACACTCGAAAAATTACGTGAATGTGTATATCTTTTCATATCTATATTTTAATTTTTATATCTAATGTACATATTTTATATATAATGTATATCTTTTAGTGTCGACTTATCAAACAAATAAAAAACTTCGCTCTAATAATTTATCTCTCACTTGAAAAATTATCTGAATGTGTATATCTTTTCATACCTATATTTTATTTATATCTATATATTCATTTTTATATCTAACATATATATCTTTTCTCATGAATGATGTATGCTCCAAACCCGCGCCCCTAATTGAATAATTGCGCAGCGCTCGATTACTATCAGAGGGTCGAAAAAAAGGATTTCGAAATACACGCTCTCCGCCTCATGGCGAGCTACGAGCCCGAGAGAAACATCTAGAGATACCCCGTGTGATGCGGCAAATGATCGACAAATGACCGGAAATAAAAAACGAAACAAAACAAAAAATATCTATAATTATCGCAAAAGCCTCAAGCGGATGTTTAGTATAGACTTTCCAAACAAATAAAAAACTTTGCCCTAATAATTTATCCCACACTCGAAAAATTACGTGAACGTGTATATCTTTTCATATCTATATTTTAATTTTTATATCTAGTGTACATCTTTTATATATAATGTATATCTTTTAGTGTCGACTTATCAAACAAATAAAAAACTTCGCCCTAATAATTTGTCTCTCACTTGAAAAATTATCTGAATGTGTATATCTTTTCATACCTATATTTTATTTATATCTATATATTCATTTTTATATCTAATATATATATATCTTTTCTCATGAATGATGTATGCTCCAAACCCGCGCCCCTAATTGAATAATTGCCCAGCGCTCGATTACGATTAGAGGGTCGAAAAAAAGGATTTCGAAATACACGCTCTCCGCCTCATGGCGAGCTACGAGGCCGAGAGAAACATCTAGAGATACCCCGTGTGATGCGGCAAATGATCGACAAATGACCGGAAATAAAAAACGAAACAAAACAAAAAATATCTATAATTATCGCAAAAGCCTCAAGCGGATGTTTAGTGTAGACTTTCCAAACAAATAAAAAACTTTGCCCTAATAATTTATCCCACACTCGAAAAATTATGTGAACGTGTATATCTTTTCATATCTATATTTTAACTTTTATATCTAATGTACATCTTTTATATATAATGTATATCATTTAGTGTCGACTTATCAAACAAATAAAAAACTTCGCCCCAATAATTTGTCTCTCACTTGAAAAATTATCTGAATGTGTATATCTTTTCATACCTATATTTTATTTATATCTAACATATATATATTTTCTCATGAATGATGTATGCTCCAAACCCGCGCCCCTAATTGAATAATTGCGCAGCGCTCGATTACTATCAGAGGGTCGAAAAAAAAGGGATTTCGAGATACACGCTCTCCGCCCCATGGCGAGCTGCGAGCCCGAGAGAAACATCTAGAGATACCGCGTGTGATACGGAAGGGTAGTTCGCGCCGAGGATCACGGATGGCCCGGCCACCTCACTAATATATATTTATGTATTAAACAGACATTATTTATACCTCCGATGAATATGCATTGTTTGGTGCGGTAGTAGCAAGGTGTCGAGTGCAGACCCGTCGCTATCACTGCCTCATCAATCACACACAGTTCCACACACAGCACTCGCCCGTTGCCTTTGCCTGCGTTCCCTATCTCCGCTATCTCCCTCATCCGCGTGGGCCTCTGCGCGGCCGGGCAGCGGCATCCGCTGGCTCTCATCCCGCAAGTCCGCCCATGTCATCCCTCAACCCCCCCCCCCCCCCCCCCGCTTCCTGCGGGCCGCTGCTGCCGCCCGAAGGGTGGACGCCCGCAATTGACACTAATTTACGTAACTTTTTCGCAGTCGCACATGTCACCACGGCGCTCTCCCTCTACCGCTCTTTTCACCGCACCGAGCGTTCTGGCTTCCACCGTATTCATACAGCGGAACGTTACTTCTCTTTTTATTACTCCATCGCGATCTCGCTCTGTCTCTGTCCGTCTCTCTCTCACGGTCTCTTTGGCGAGTGCGATTTATCGCACTCGGTTCGGTCTTCACTTTTAGCCAACGTGCGATACAAAGTCTGTGACGTATCGGATAGAATATGTGTACGTTGTTAATAACTCTATTCGACATTCATCTGATAACGGTAGTATCGGCGACGGATCTCCGTAATATGTCAAGTGCCAGTTATAAAGTTGGTTTTTTTTTTTTTTTTTTTTTTTTTTTTTTTTTTTTTTTTTTTTTTTTGGGTGATCGGTCATTTTCTCTTGTTATTTGTTTGGATCTGCGGGGCGCGCGTCACTGGCGATATTGGTTGAGGTGTTGGAAGATCGTTTACTAATTAAATGGCTTCTTATCATTTTGAGGAGAATTTATTTTCTTCTATTTCACTGTAAAAACGTGAACGTTTTGTGTGTTTGGTTTTATTTTCTTTATAAATAAATATATGATTCTTATTTTTAAAAAATGGTATTTGTTATTCAACATTTTGTGGATTTTTAAAAATGAAACAAAGTGAAGATAGAGTAAAAAATAACCTCAAAACGACGAATTACGAAAATTTCAATTAGTCATTTTTTACAATAAATTTAGTGGTGAATTCTATAAATAATTCTATCCGGCATTAATTCGATAACGGTAGTATCGTCAGCCAATCTTCGCAATATATCAACTGCTACTTATAAAGTTGGTTTCTTTTTTTCTAGGTGATCGGTCATTTCCTCTTGTCATTTATTTGGATCTGCGGTACGCGCGTCAATAGCAATATTGATTGCTATTGACGATACCTTGATACATATCCGGTCAGGTTAGATCGTTTACTAATTAAACGACTTCTTATGTCTGTACATGATGTTTCGAACGGTCAAAAAAATCGAACCTGTCCAAGAAAATCGTAATTTTACGAAAATTCATGATTATTTACAAAGGGTTTTTGAATTTTTTTTTCAAATTTTTAGATCGTATTTTTTTGAGATATCGAAAAATTGAACTTTTCGGGAAAAAACCTGTACCTTAAAAACTGTTAGTCGCACAAAAAAACGTTTAACACATAAACGTTGCACTTTCAAATGAACTTTTGTTATGAAACATAATTTGTTGTAGCACAATTTTGTAGATTTTTTTGAGCGCAATAAAAGTCCATTTCTATGAAAAATATAATAAAATATTTTTTCAGTCAATGCTTCATGTTTCATTTTTCTGAAAAAACAGAATATACTCTCAAGTGCGTAAAATGATATTATTATTTTTAATGGTTGAGACCGTTTGATAGCTATGCTCCGTTTAATATCGATTTTTCATAAAAAGTAATTATATCTAATACTTTCCATCGAATTTTCATAGAAATTGTGACATTATCCACAGTAACGGGATTTAAAAATATATAAAAATAAGGACTGCGGGAAATTACTGAAATATAAACCGTACTTTTTAAACTATTCATTTTTCAGCCACGATGGGTTGTCTCAATCAAGTCTCCAGCAATCGAATATTTTATTAATTTTAGTATGACATCGAAACCTGGTATCACAATTTTTATAAAATTCAATGGAAAGTAATAGATATACCTTCTTTTTTAAACTAAAAACCGATATTAAACGGAGCATAGCTATCAAACGGATGTCTCAACCATCCACGATAAATTGTGAGGTCACTCTACACACTTGACAGTATATTCTGGAATTAAAAAAAAATCGAACATGACGTATTGGTTGAAAAAAATGTTGTATGTTTTTCATGGAAATGAACCTTTATGGCATCCAAAAAAATCTGCAAAATTTTGTTTTCAAAAGTTAATTTTCAACTGCAACTTTTATGTCTCAAACGTGTTTTTGTACGACTGATACTTTTTAAGATATAGAGGTTTAAAAAAAAAATTTAATTTATTGATTTCTGAAAACATACGATCTGAAAATTCGGAAAGAAATTACACAAACTTCTAAATAATTATGAATTGTGCTGAAATTACTTTTTTTTTTTGGAGGGTCAAGTTTTTGACCATTCGAAACTGGATGGAATACCTCATATACAAATGAAGGATCTCAAATTTGATTAATGTTTGTTTGCAGACCTCTTCGATTTGAATAAATTTGTATAAAAAATTAGATCTTGAAAAAATGTTAAAGTGTAAAAAGGTTGTCTAATTTTCCCAAACATACTTATTGCAGCCGATGATACACGCTTATGCAGTTGTTGTACCCCGGGTATTTCAATACCTCGATTATTAAGGCAAGGTCATTGCACCGGAATCGAGGTATGCAGCTGCAGGCGACGACCGCGCGTCGTTGCGAAATAATAACGAAATCCACCGTACAGTCGAGTCAGCATTTAGGCAAACGCGTGTAACTTGACACCTAACGCAGCATTTAGGCAATCGCGAGCGACTCGGCAAGTAACGCATCAGCTCAGGAATTGCTGAGTCAGCTATTGGGAAATTATTGACGATATTGTATTCTACCCGGAAACGAGAATTGTTTAAACAATTAGCAATCTGACGAAATATCTGACATCGACTAAAATTAAGCTGACGTGCCTGCTCTTCCATCCATATATAGGGAACCGAGAGCAGGCACCCACTAGTCTCTTCGGAACTCCTGATTCTGTACGGTTGGTTACGTTTTGCTTGTTACGTTTTGTTAGTTACATTACGATTCACGTGACAATTACTTGTGCAAGGGCACGCAATTCGGTAGTAAGTGATACTACTAGTTCGGACAAGTTCTTCCACGGGAAGACCACTGTACAAGGTGTACTCGATACGATTGGTAATAAACTCTAATTTGGAAGATTTCTGTAATAAACTTTAATGAACATTGTTGTAATAAACTATTTGGAAGATTTCTCTAATAAACTATAATAAATAATAAATCGTGCGATTATAATTCTCTTGGGTTCTAACCCTTAACTGGATAAATCCCGAATCATAAGAGCTAACGGCTCTCCCGCAAAACCCAGAGTAGCTAACTGAGTTTCTGCGGATATAACACAGTGTTGCCTGATCTGAAGAAATATCCCCAAAATGAAGGAGATTTTAAGCCAATGCAGAATTCTTGGGAGTTTGAAGAATTTTCATTAATATCTGAAAATTTTTAAATTTTTAAAAGGATTTTTTCTAATTTCAGCGTTTCATAAAAATGTTTTTATTACACAGGTGACTTTTCATTAAATTACAGAGGGTAATTTATTCAGGATTTTTTTTTCAAATGAACGCGAGGTGCTCGATCGTAATGTTTGAATTCAATTGACATTCGAGGGATTTTTGTCTGATTCGCTCCACTGGCTGACTTTTTGTGCCGCGTCATTTGTACGAGAAACATTTATCCGTTATCTGTTTGTTTGGTGAAGTTGTGCAAGCCCAATTACAAGTTGATGTGCAACCCCAATCAACCGACATAATACACAGTGCAAATACCAGACGCTATAACGATAATAGGCGAAAAATTAATTGACAATTGACAGAGAAACTCATAAAACAATCCTTAATTTAGTCCGTGCGAATGCAAGGACTACATACTATTTTTATGGTTAATACCATAGTAATAAATTTTGAAAAGTTGTAAACATTGTCTAAATCAATTAAACATGACATTCGAAACCATTTTATGCGTAAAAACCATCACATACAGACGCATAGGCGATCGGTTATCCAGTAGCATAAACATAAGTAAGGTTATTTTGTAATAAACAGAAGGCTAAATACACAGATTTATTTTCATCATAAGAAAATTAATGTTCATCACTTTAGATACGAAAACTTTTGTTGCATTTAAATCTCGCTTGGAATGAAAACAATTCAAATGATAGCCGGTAGCGCAGCGGTAAGTTTCCACGTTAGCATGCGAAAGGTTCCGTGTTCGATCCCAACTTTCGGTCATTAGGTTTATTTCTTTCTCCGAAATGCGTAATATAGTATTGTAACCTAAATTGATATAATTTATGATGACAATCCAACAAATTTTTTCCAGTATTACCAAACCTCTTTTCTGTACGTACTAACCAACGTGAAAAGAAATTTGCGTGAATATATATCATGTATATAAATTAAATATGCCACATATATGAAGAATATATATTTTATATATATTTTAAAGATACATCGATATATTATTTATATATCCTGTTTATATCTTTTATATATCTTCGTTATACTTTGCAGATATATACTGAATATATATTATATAACCAATATATGTCTCACGTATATATAAAATATATATCCAGCAATATATTTATGCATGTACTTCATTTCTATGGTGGACGAGTGCGGCATTCACACGAGTCAGAACTCCCTTTTCCACTCCCATGCCATTCACACAATTTTTCCTAACAAATTCACGAAAATCACGCTTTTCGTTACCGTGAAGTGTGCGCAGAAAGGCACTTTTTCGCACTAGTGCTGGAAAAAAGACCATATTGGGTTTGTACGCATGCGCAGTATTTGTCCCGCACGCGATATGACAAAGTGCCTTTCTGCGCATACTTCACAGGAAAGGAAAGCGGGATTTTACGTGCATCTGTTAGGAAAACGAATTTTATAGGCGTTCTAACCAACTGTAGTTGTTAGCACAACCAAGCTCGTCGCGTGTGTCGGACAACGAACTGAAATTGTTGTCGCGCTGGACCGCAGTTGCTGCAAACCCAAGTATGACACTCTTATACAGGCAAGTCAGTTACCATTTTATTAGTATCGGAAATCGTGGAGGTCTACGAGAGACAAGCGGGCTTGATTACTTACCTAATTAATGAACACATATTCTCGTATTGACAGGAAGCGATGGACTAGATTCGAAAAAATGGCAAATTTTGGCCCACGCGCTTAAAAAAAAAATTCTTCGCAACCTACAAATTCTCTTAAAGAATCATCCGTATAACTGGATTGTACGATAATCTTCAAGCACACGTGAATCTTAGGGGAGAGCGGGGCAAAATGGGACAGTGGGACGAAACGGGATAGTGAGTGCAAAATCAAATTTTACAATAATTTTTGGATACCCCATTTTGTCCCAACATCCGGATTTGTCCATACATAAGGATTTTTCCTTTTTTGTTAGTCCAACTAATTCCGTTTTTCCGTGTTAGTTCAGTTAAGGCCCTCATTGCGTGTGAAGATCTTGCATTGTGACGGTAAGTTTGATCACGCCGCGAGGAAGGATAAGCGTTAGATCTTCGAAAGCTTATGACCTTAGTCGGCATTAGTTAACGGACTCTACGAGGCGAAATGTAGAACGCGCGTCGAGCACGTTCTATAAGCGGATTAAGTGCAATTTGGTCCCGTACGACAAGTAAGTTCATGGGTAACGAAGAACCTCCAATAAATAAATTATCGCGATACATTCGAGACTAAGTAACGAAGACGTTCTCTACACCAACGAACACCCGACAGGTAGCAGGTCGTGTGTAATTGGGGCGTGTAGTTGGGCTTATCTTGGAAGAAAATAGTTCATAATAGATCGTATCAATCTAAGTGCAGGGCCTTGCGTGGTCACGTCACGCGTACCGTGCGAATATTTTGTAATGTAGGAAAAAGTGTCTTCACCGGTCATCAGCGACTGTGCGTGTAAGCCTATGAGATTGATCAAGACACAATCTATACTACTTGTATTACGCGCGTAGTTGTAAATATACGATAACACTAACTACAGTAGAACCCCGATTAACCGGGGTCAGATTAACCGGGAAGCGGATTAACTGCGCGTCTTCCGAGGTTTCTTCATCTTTGTTTTTATTGCACGGAACGCGGAAAACTGAAACAGGTGATGGACGAAAATCGAAGGAAGTGCAAGAAGCAAACCAAAGTCACTGAGTACTTAAAAAGAAAAAGGACTAGCTTAGGTACTCTTCATGAAAAAACATATGCAAAGCTTTACATTCTAGTTCACACTACACGGAGAAAATGCTTGGCTGGGTCACCTAACTATTTATTAGGGGTGTGGTACGTTTAACCGACAATCATTTGACCGACACCATTTGACCGACAAATCATTTAACCGACAAGTACGTTTATGTGACAGGTACGTTTGACCGAACAATTCTTTGACCAACAAATCATTTGTTTGACAAATCATTTGACCGACAATCGCGCACAAACACACACGCACAAACACAAACGCGCAAACACAAACGCACAAATACACACGCACAAAGTTGATACACGTGTAAAGCACACTAAAGTTGAAATGCGAAAAGTAATTTCTAACGTTTGACCAAGCATTCAGGCTTCGTTTGGCCGAGATCGGCCATTTTTTCCACGGCCCTTTTTTCTCGGCCATTTTTTCCTGATACCCATTCGAATGACACTCCATTATCCAGATAGTAAAACACCTACAATCCGAGGCGATTCGCATTTTTCGTAACAATAAATCAAACGATTTGTCGGTCAAATGATTTGTCGGTCAAAGAACTTGTCGGTCAAACTTACCTGTCGGTCAAATATTTTGTCGGTCAAATGGTGTTGGACAAATAATTTGTCGGTCAAATGACCGGAACCCATTTATTAGTTGGGTATAAATTGGTTACTATAACGATCTGTTTTATTACAATAACGACCTAGAATTAGGTGAATTTACCATTAACAGATCGTTGACGCGAATAGTGAATACAACTAACTTGATTAGTTACTCTAACTATTAAAACAATATTCAGGATAGACAACGAATTTTATAGGCACCCTAACCAACTATAGTTGTTAGTGCGACCAAGCTCGGCGCGCGTGTCAGACAACCAACTTAAATTGTTGCCGCAACGAACTGTGGTTGCTGCGAACCCATGTATGACTTATACATGCAAGTCAGGGGATATTTTGTTAGTATCGGAAATCGTGAATCCTTACTAGAGACGAACGAGCTTAATTATTTACCTAATTAAAGAACGTACATTCGCTTATTGACAGAGAGAGACGAAGCAGATTCGAAAAAATACATTTTAGTCCACACTTAAAAAAAAACATGTTCATAACCTACCAATTCTCTTACAGAATCACCGGCATAACTAGTCCATACGATAATGTTCAAGCAGACGTGAATCTCATATAGAAGGTTAAAAAATATATTACTCAAAATAAGCTTAGCAGGGTGAATAAGATCGTGGACTGCAAATCGCAGGATTGCAGGTTCGAATCGTCATTACAGACAAAATAATTTGTTCCGAGCTTTCCATGGTATGAAGGTAAAAAAAAACAACGTTGATAAAAAAGCATTTACGCGGTCGCGCCGATCAATATTTTGTATTAATTGTTTATTAATATTTTTGGTAACTTGTGCTGTTAGATCAATCAAGTCGCTTGGTTGCGACACGCCAGTAAATTATTGAACCAAGCGAGTAAATGGCTAATCCAACAATTTCCCTAGCAGTTGACCCAGTTAACAAATTACTTCGTCTAGCGAATGACATATCAACCAACTTAAAAGAGTTAACTCAACCAATTTATTGTCTGGCGCTCAGAGCATTAAGACAATAGGTTGGGTCAGCGATTTTTTTTTCTTGTTAGTCCAACTAATCCGTTTTTTCCGTATGTATAAATCAAGAATTCCAATCAAATTGCTCGTATATCGAAGAGTGATGTTCCGACTATGGAACTTCTCGACAGCAATAACCTCTTCTGTCAGTAGTGCTGATCCACCCTTGGAGGAGCTTCTTTTAACGTTTTGATTGGGGGCGGCCTCGCCATCGAGCTGTCCGTTTCATGCGCGGATGTCCAGTGAGCTTGCAGTTAATCGGCTGGTCCCCTTTCGTGGTGAATATCGATCGGTCTTGACGTCTTCCGTCGCTTATTTTGATTACTGAACAATATAGGATTTTACAATAATTTTCATAATTTTCGTTTTTAATTTTAACCACTTAGAAAAGTAAATGACTTTTCTACGTTGCACCCAGAAAAATAATTTATTTGACGGCCACCGTTTATTTGGTTTATGTAAAATATTTATTTGATTTTGTAACAATGGTCAGGTATGGTCGAGGATAAATAAGATCTGTTGATGCCGAATTATGTTTGAAGGAGATTTATTATGTGAGCGAAGGAGAGTGCGCGTCACAACGGTTCGGGACTCTGAGATGAACTGCATAAAGGGCCTGACAAAAGCAGGGCCCTTGCCCTGCTTTCACACGAGTCAGAACTCCCTTTTCCACTCCCATGCCATTCACATAATTTTTCCTAACAAATTCACGAAAATCACGCTTTTCGTTACCGTGAAGTAAATAATTAAATAACAGAAAAATAATTTATTTGACGGCCACCGTTTATTTGGTTTATGTAAAATATTTATTTGATTTTGTAACAATGGTCAGGTATGGTCGAGGATAAATAAGATCTGTTGATGCCGAATTATGTTTGAAGGAGATTTATTATGTGAGCGAAGGAGAGTGCGCGTCACAACGGTTCGGGACTCTGAGATAAACTGCATAAAGGGCCTGACAAAAGCAGGGCCCTTGCCCTGCTTTCACACGAGTCAGAACTCCCTTTTCCACTCCCATGCCATCCACATAATTTTTCCTAACAAATTCACGAAAATCACGCTTTTCGTTACCGTGAAGTAAATAATTAAATAACAGAAAAATAATTTATTTGACGGCCACCGTTTATTTGGTTTATGTTAAATATTTATTTGATTTTGTAACAATGGTCAGGTATGGTCGAGGATAAATAAGATCTGTTGATGCCGAATTATGTTTGAAGGAGATTTATTATGTGAGCGAAGGAGAGTGCGCGTCACAACGGTTCGGGACTCTGAGATGAACTGCATAAAGGGCCTGACGAAAGCGGGGCCCTTGCCCTGCTTTCACACGAGTCAGAACTCCCTTTTCCACTCCCATGCCATTCACATAATTTTTCCTAACAAATTCACGAAAATCACGCTTTTCGTTACCGTGAAGTAAATAATTAAATAACAGAAAAATCATTTATTTGACGGCCACCGTTTATTTGGTTTATGTAAAATATTTATTTGATTTTGTAACAATGGTCAGGTATGGTCGAGGATAAATAAGATCTGTTGATGCCGAATTATGTTTGAAGGAGATTTATTATGTGAGCGAAGGAGAGTGCGCGTCACAACGGTTCGGGACTCTGAGATGAACTGCATAAAGGGCCTGACAAAAGCGGGGCGCTTGCCCTGCTTTCACACGAGTCAGAACTCCCTTTTCCACTCCCATGCCATCCACATAATTTTTCCTAACAAATTCACGAAAATCACGCTTTTCGTTACCGTGAAGTAAATAATTAAATAACAGAAAAATAATTTATTTGACGGCCACCGTTTATTTGGTTTATGTAAAATATTTATTTGATTTTGTAACAAAGGTCAGGTATGGTCGAGGATAAATAAGATCTGTTGATGCCGAATTATGTTTGAAGGAGATTTATTATGTGAGCGAAGGAGCGTGCGCGTCACAACGGTTCGGGACTCTGAGATGAACTGCATAAAGGGCCTGACGAAAGCAGGGCCCTTGCCCTGCTTTCACACGAGTCAGAACTCCCGTTTCCACTCCCATGCCATTCACATAATTTTTCTTAACAAATTCACGAAAATCACGATTTTCGTTACCGTGAAGTAAATAATTAGTAGTAGTAGTAGTGGTTTTATTGACAGTGCATAACATAGAACAGTTTTTAATACATATCAGACTTCAATCACCAATGTGCTGCCAATTGGCCATCGACCGAAGTCCTTCAGCCACGGTTTTTCATCTTTTTACAGTTATTATTATTATTATTATTATTTTTTCTTAATAAGTATTGGTACTTAAAATTAAGAAACTCAGTTTATTTCTTCGTTGAACATACGTTCGAGATGCTGATAAGTTGTAAGTGTTGGGTGTTTGAATGTGTGTATTATGTTTGGTGTGGGTTGTATGCATAATGGTTTGATATTTTCTATTTGGGTCGCGGCGAATCGTTTGGTAAGTTCTCTGGTTCTCGTTCTTATGGGTGTGATTCCCGTTGCTTCGTAAAGCAGCGTATTGCGAGGGTTGTGAAGCGGATTATCAGGATGTCGGATGCGTGTCAGACGTCGAATGGCACATGTTTCCGCTGTTTTTATTTTTTTAATTGCTGTTTCTTTGCAATTAATGAAGATGGGATGGCCGTATTCTATTATTGGTCTACAGATAGATTTGTACATTTTTGTTAAATGGTTTATATGTATAGCGCGCTGCTTAAATGTAATTTTCCTGAAGTGTGAGGCTCTTTGTGTGATTTTGTTTTTACATTGTTGTAGGTGGTGATTAAAATTTAGTTTGTGATCGATATTTATTCCTAGGTATTTAGCGTGGGGTACAGCTGATAAGTAAATAATTAAATAACAGAAAAATAATTTATTTGACGGCCACCGTTTATTTGGTTTATGTTAAATATTTATTTGATTTTGTAACAATGGTCAGGTACGGTCGAGGATAAATAAGATCTGTTGATGCCGAATTATGTTTGAAGGAGATTTATTATGTGAGCGAAGGAGAGTGCGCGTCACAACGGTTCGGGACTCTGAGATGAACTGCATAAAGGGCCTGACGAAAGCGGGGCCCTTGCCTATTGCTGCGCGCGACACGATATTCCTACGCGCGATGAGACCGTGAGAGTGTTAGCGTTCGCACGGAAGATGCTGACGGTATAGAGATTAACGCGGATGATATAAAATGTTTTAACTTGAGTTTCCTGTGAGCAGAGATACTAATTCGAAATACGGGACCGGCACAATTTAAATAAATATTTATTTAAATCAAATAAATATTTTACTTAAACCGAATAAAAGGTGGTCGTAAAATAATTGTTTTTTTTTTTTGGGTGTATATCTATCGAAAGTTACGACTCTGATTGATTGACTTTGTTTAAGTATTCCCTAAAAGTTCCTGATCTTCGACGGATAATTATTTAACTTCGCTTGAACGAAAATAGAGACACTAAATATTTATCTTGAACGTTATCGATTAATTCTCCGCTATTGACAATTCTTTTAAAATATACGATTCTGATATATAAATAATTTCCCTGCTTTTCCAAATACTTATTTATAATTTATATAACATCTTTTATCTCGATGATTTGACCCAAATGGTTTCTCAAATTCGCTTTTAATGAAATAATAATTAATGGTATATTTTCTGGGCTTTTCTCCATAAATATTCTACTCAAATGGTTTTATTTTTTTATAATTATTTATTATATTTTTACTAATTTTTCGAATAATTATCCTCTGAAAGGTGCTGCACTCGTTGGCGCCGATGGTGATTTTCCCAATCGATCGCCTCGAAATTCTTACACAGATTCTCTGGCTGCACCGCTGCCTGCGTACGCGCGTCGCTCTGCGTGTTAGAGCGATCGATCACGTCTCGTCTTCTTTCGCATGTGGGGAAGAATCGTATTACTATTGCATTTTAATTAACACTTCGCGGTCACCCGAGGTCAAAATGACCCCAATATATATTTAATATATTTTAAGAAAATATATTAAAAATTGCCAGAGTTATGATTTTTTTTAGTAAAAAAATGTTTTATTTTTTACGCATTGCATCCTTGCCGATTTTTTTTTCGCTATTTTGAAAATTCGATAAAAATTTTTTGCCATGATATTCTCATTCTGAAAGGTTTGAACTAATATCCTGAATTTTTATGAGTCGTTCGGAACGATACTGGCAACGCGGCAATCGTTTAAACATGGTTGGGGTCATTGCGACCCCTTTGTGACCGGCGCGTTATTAACAGAACGTGTGACCTCGAGGGTTAAGACAATGGATCTTAATTAAAACTGGATGTACGATGGGTCTGGATGGACCCATGGTAAATCCAGAAAAATAATTCATTTGACGAGCACCCGCAAATAAATATTTAGTAGTAGTAAAAGAGATTTATTGCCAGAGTTAATATTCACAGTTATCTTTTCTATACTAAATTTTATGCCTAATGCTAATTTTACACATTGGCAAAGGGCCATCGACCTGGGACCTTCAGCCCATAAACATTCATTTTGTTTTAATAAATATTTTAATTAATGTAAATGAATATTTATTTGGATCAAATAAATATTTATTCAGACAGTTAAATAAATTATTTTTCTGGGTGTGTTCTCGCTATCGATGACTTCTTCTCAGCGAATCGAATATTCTCATTGTTTAATATTGTTAATTATATTATTGTGCTGTGCCAATTACTGAATATGATCATCGAATTATTTAAATGCAACATTTTTAGTTATTTATAACGCAATCACCTATCAGTGGTTATTTCGCTAATGTGATTTTTAAGTGACTCCTATTAGTGCTCATCAAACATTTAAGGAATGTTTACCTGTCGCGTCAGTGAATTTTGTTGAAAATTCACAGGACGTAACAGTTTATATTGTATCATCAGTTTTACTTTTAATTCTTTGTTGTAGATTTCTGGAATTCTTGTACGTACTAAGTGAATTTTGATTACTTCCGATTGCAATTCTGCGGTGAGCAACGTGAAAAACAGCAAAATGAAGCTTAACCATGACAAGTGCACCATAGTATTGTTTTGTTATGGAATCCTGCAATAGATCGTGTAGGGGAGAGCGGGGCAGAAAGAGACAGTGGGGCAAAACGGGACAGCGGTGGTAAAAGTCAATTTTCTAATAATTTTTGGACGCCCCATTTTGTCCCAACGATACATCCGGACTTTCAACACCGTTTTGCCCCACTTGCCATCACCGCCTCCATCCAAAAGTGATTGGAAAATTTCGTTTCGGCGCATTATCCCGTTTTGCCCCGCTCTCCCCCACTGTGAGCACAGTCGAATTGCCTAGAATCTAGCGAAGATTATGAACGAATTGATAGAATTAAGAATAATTAATTTTATAATTATTCTTTATTATTAATTATTAGTATTGTTATTTACTGACAATATTAATTACTGTTACATACATGAATTATTTCATCCTTTTTAAAGTTACTTTTTCATGAACCATTTTTTTTTTGTTTGTACTTTTTTCATAATCGTTCATAATCTTCGCTAGATTATTTATCGTCGTCCTCGATGCAAAGAATTATATAGAAGCATAGAATGTGTAAAAAAAAATGGTTCCATGATAGACACACGCACGCGCGGCTAAATACTGTTGCAATCGCTTACAAAATGTTAAGAACACAAAGTTATAGGGGCAAACGGGGCAAAATGGTGCAAAATCACCATCCAATAACTTTTGGATGGTGACGACGATCAAAAAATTGAAATTTGCCCTCACAAAACGGGATAATGAGACAAAAGGCAATTTTCCAATAACTTTTGGATGGTGACGATGGTGGCCCGTGGGGCAAAACGGGATTAAAAAACCGGATGTATCGTTGGGACAAAATGGGGCATCCAAAAATTATTGGAAAATTGCGGTTTACCCTCACTGTACCGTTTTGCCCCACAGTCCCATTTTGCCCCGCTCTCCCCTACCGGTAATAATTCATTTTCAAACAGTAACCAATCTTGCGATATCGAATGCACACATGACGCGGCACTTCTTGATATATGCGCGGTCGTGCCAGAGAAATAGTCGTTCTCATTGGGCGCCCATCGGTGAGTCGGCACCGACAGCATGTAATAGTTTGATTGAAAAACGCCTATTGCTCACCCTCGCACACACTCGGGACATCTGAGATCCTACATGGTTGCGTCAAAAGGTTGTTACAACGTCATAGGCTGGAAAGGAAAAAATTAAAAATTAAAAAAAACTCCCGATTGCAAAAACATTAGTCCTTATTAAAAAAATATATTGGTAAAAAAAAAGTACAAACAAAAAAAATGGTCCATAAAAAAGTAACTTTAAAGAGGATGAAATAATTCATGTATGTAACATTAATTAATATTGTCAGTAAAGAACAATACTAATAATTAATAATAAAGAATAATTATAAAATTAATTATTCTTAATTTTATCAATGCGTTCATAATCTTCGCTACGGTCGGGAGACGGCTTCCGAACACAGTTCTATATCCACACAAATAAACTTGGTAGTAGAATATTACCATATATTCATATATTATATAAATCCGTCGTTCGGAAGCCGTTTCCCGACTGTAGCGAAGATTATGAACGAATTGATAAAATTAAGATCAATTAATTTTATAATTATTCTTCATTATTAATTATTAGTATTGTTATTTACTGACAATATTAATCAATGTTACATACATGAATTATTTCGTCTTTTTGAAGTTGCTTTTTTATTAAACATTTTTTTTTATTGTACTTTTTTTACAAATCTTTTTTTTAAATAAGGACTAATGTTTCTGCAGTCGGGAGTTTTAAAATTTTTTAATTTTTTCATTTTATTTTATGCTTTTTTCATAATAATAATAATAATAATTTATTTTAACGATTACGTACTATACTTCGTGCGTTTGAGGTTATGTTACACCGAGATCGGGCGACCAACGAACAATGTGGAGTTCCGAAAATATATCGCAGAAAATGGCGCTCAATTTTCGATATATTCGAGTTACTATTTAATAAATCGCATTTATTTCCACCAATATTGTACAGATTTTTATTTTTCTTTGGAAGCATTGAAAACGGTGCGTTATAGAATAGCTGTATCAAATTTCGTCAAGTAATTTGTAGCCGTTTACAAGAACATCGCTGACAACGAAATTGCTCATCGCCGTGAAGCGAATAACTGCCGTCTTTTTTGCCCTAGCGGGCAGTCGGGAGTTAAAAAGTTGATTCATCGGGCCAGTTCGGTACTACTTCGTAACATATTTTAGTTCGAATTTTCTAACTAAATAATTGACGATTAATCATAGGCGATAAATTCGGCCTGGCTAATGTCCCAAAGCGTTTCCGTATCGCTCCAAAAACTGAGCGCACTATTGCACGAAAAAAAAGAATTAGTTGGACTAAAAAAAAAAAAAAAAAATAGCTGACCCAACGAATTGTCTCAGTGCACTGAGCGCCAGACGACAAATTGGTTGAGTTAATTCTTTTAAGTTGGTTGATATGCTATTCGCTGGACCAAGTAATTTGTTAGCTGCTAGGGAAATTGTTGGATTAGCCATTTACTTGCTTGCCTCAACAATTTAATGGAGTCTCGCAACCAATCGACTTGGTTGATCCAACAACACAGGTTACCAAAAATATTAATATACAATTAATACAAAACATTGATCTGCGCGACCGCGTAAATGCTTTTTTATCACTCGAAATTGCTTTATTGTCTTTTTCTTTACCTTCATGCCATGGAAACCTCGGAATAAATTATTTGGTCTGTAATGAGAATTCGAACCTGCAACCCTGTGATTTGCAGTCCACGTTCTTATTCACTCTGCTAAGCTTACTTTGAGATTGACGTCTGCTTGAACATTATCGTACGGACTAGTTATGCGGGTGATTCTGTAAGAGAATTGGTAGGTTATGAAAATGTTTTTTTTTTTAAGTGTGGATTAAAATATATTTTTCCGAATCTGCTCCATCTCTCCCTGTCAATAAGCGAATATACGTTCATTAATTAGGTAAGTAACAAAGCCCGTTCGTCTCTCGTACGCCTTAACGATTTCCGATACTAATAAAATATCAACTGACTTGCATGTACAAGGGTGTCATATTTGGGTTCGCAGCAACAACTTAAGTTGGTTGTCTGACACGCGCGCCGAGCTTGGTCACACTAACAACTATAGTTGGTTCGGATGCCTATAAGATTCGTTGTCTATCCTGAATACTCTTTTAGAAGTTGGACTAACTAAGCAAGTTAGTAGTATTCACTATTCGCGTCAACTAACTGTTAATGGTAAATTCAACTGATTCTAGGTCGTCATTGTAACGAAACAGATCGTTATAGTAACCAATTTGTACCCAACTAATGAAGAATTAGGTGACCCAGCCAAGCATTTTTTTTTCCGTGTGCCATTACAATAAGCGTTACAGTCATTCTTTTTCTTCTAATCGGATTAACCGCGCTTGGGATATTTTATCTCCATCAATCGAAATCAATTCGCAAATCTGCAGATAGCAGGAGCCGTGTATCGTAATCTCCAACGCTGATTAGCAAGCCAAAATATTTTGTTCATTTGCATTTTTTGGTGTTTAACCATTCACACTCTATCGCGCGATAACAGTAGATTAACTTACCGATGAAGTCAGCGGATTCCCGAAACGCACGAAACTCCCGATAACTAAAGTTGTCGAGCAATGTTACCGTATTCTTTTTTTTTAATTCTGGGCGTTCTAATATCTCTATGAGAATTGATAAGAAACGTGTAGTAACTCCCCTTGGCAAAGTTTTCCATTGAGTGTTTAATGGCAATGAATGGTATCGAAAGGTAATCAATGGGATCTTAATGGAAATTCATGGCAAAAATTGAAACGGTACATTCTACCATTCATTCTTAATGGGACTCCACTGGCAAATCGATAGTCAATTTTAAGTGGTACGTTTCCCATTCGTTACCAATAGGAGACCTATGGCAATTTCCTGGGAAAATTCAACCGGTACTTTTTCCTATTCGTTGGTAACCCTTTATAAGTCACACCTCTATCCCCACTCTAAGACGCTAGCGGGGCAACGCGTGGCCCCCACTCCGCCACCGTTAGTCCCGTTTCGGTACGGTTTCGGGCGCTGTGACTTATATAGGGTTAAGTTAGCTATGTCACTTCGGGCTCATTTCGCATAAGTTCGAGAAAAATAAGAGAAAATGGCATGTACTTCTCGATGGTATAAAATTCTGAAAAAATTCATGCATACTAAAGATACTCAAAAGATTAATTTTGCATAATAATCATTGCAAAATGTTATTAACAAATTAATCAAAAAATTTATTGTTCAACAAATTATCCGAGGACGAAACGTTTTTTTTTTATAAAAATGATTCGTTCATTTTTTTGAATACGTATGAATTTTTGTCATGTTTTTCAATCAACTTTGATTTTTTTATAGAGAAAAAAATTGTGAAAAAAAATAGAAAAATCAAAGTTGATTGAAAAATCTGAAACAATTCATACGTATGCAGAAAAATAAACGAATCATTTCTCATAATAAAAAAGTTGGTTTGGCGGGTAATTTGTTAAACAATGAATTTTTTGATTAATTTGTTAAAAACATTTTGGAATTGTTATACTGCAAAATCAGCAATCTTTTTGCTGTCCACAGTATGACAATAGTTCCACAAACTTCCCCAAGCCATTTTGTAATTATTGCATTAAGGCGTGTCCGCATTCGCAGGCAAAGAAATAGGAATAGAGTGCAGAAAGCTGATGGGGAAAAATTACAGAAATAATTCAGCAACCGATCCTTTTTTTAATCAAATGTGTGTGAATTCGCCGGATATACATTTATGAGAGCTTTTTATCATTGTGACTAGAACCTGAAGCTTGGAAAAATATTCACCCACTTTTAATGGCGACAGTCGCGTTATTAACCTAGAATTTAGCCGTTATTAACCTAGAATTTAGCCGTTATTAACCTAGAAACCTTGAGAGACGCTTGGACTTCCGCGAGCAAGGATCATTCAATTGTGTAGGCGAACCACCATTGAGAAATTACCTTACAATATGACGTATCAATAATAACCTACAATAAACGTTCATTATAAGAACATCCGAACGTTGGAACACAATAAAATAAATCCTTTATTTTGACCGAACCGCATTGAACTTATTAACGTTTAATTGACATATCAACTTGGCTTGCCTAATTCGAGGTTCATAAATTCTACGTGTACCACTTTCATATCATAGTTACGTATAATTGACCTATCTTAAGCCTTTCAATGTTTGTACCTGTATAGCGTGACATCAGATTTTCATTATATCCGATTCTTACGAAAGCCTGTTTGATCGTTTATTGTTGTAAGTCGCTGAAGCTGCACGAGACATTATCCATCCGGCGATCAATGTACAGTATGAAATGCACGATACGAATAGCGGAGTATGGTGCAGTCGGTGGTGTTCGTGATAGCTGTATCGTCGACGCTGTGAGGTTACGTGTCGACGCCTCTGTGGGGCTGCACGACCGCCAGTAGGCTCACCCAGTGTCGAGTAATATTCGGCACGTTAATCGATGGGATCAATCGGCCTGCCACCACGAAACTCGCCAATATACGCCGATGCTATGTATCCAAACGTGGATAACGTAACTATTGTACAATCCTGGGGGGGAATAGGGGAGAGGTAGCAGGTATATGCAGGATTCACCGAGTAACGAACAGTAGCGGAGAGTGAGTTGAAAAGTGAGCGGGGACGTTCTCGCCCCCATGGCTCTCTGGCCCTTGTGGCCGTACTGGCGAGCTCGCAAATCAGTAATGACCAATTCAATCGGAGCAATCTCACGCACGAATTCGTTGCCGTAATCGGACGGACCGGCCTGTCACTGTGCAAAGTGATAAATGTAAGCCTAGCTGGTATGGCTCGCACAGTGCTGGTAGCACAGCATGTCCCCGTTACCGTCCCCTTGCCGAACTCCGTCGCTGTCCCCGAACTCCGTCGCTGTCCCCGAACTCCGTCCCTGTCCCCGAACTCCGTCCATGTCCCCGAACTGCGATCATGTCCCCGAACTCCGTCCATAACTCCGTCCCTAACCCCGTCTCCAACCCCGTCCCCAACTGCGTCCCCAACTCCGTCCCTAACTCCATTCCTAACTCCGTCCCTAACGCTCTCCCTAACTCCGTCCCTAACGCTCTCCCTAACTCCGTCCCTAACGCTCTCCCTAACTCCGTCCCTAACCCTCTCTCTAACTCCGTCTCTAACTCGGTCCCTACCTCCGTCTCTAACTCGGTCCCTAACTCGGTCTCTAACTCGGTCCCTAACTCGGTCCCTAACTCGATCCCTAACTCGGCCCCAACTCCGGCCCCAACTCCACCCCAACTCCGGCCCCAACTCCACCCCAACTCCGGCCCCAACTCCACCCCCAACTCCGCCCAACTCCACCCTCAACTCCGCCCAACTCCGCCCCCAGCTCTGACCCGAACTCCGTCCCCAACTCCACCACCAACTCCGTCCCAACTTCGTCGCCAACTCCGCCCCCAACTCCGCCCAACTCCACCCCGACTCCGTCCCCCAATCTGACCCGAACTCCGTCCCCAACTCCGCCACCAACTCCGACCCCAACTCCGTCCCAACTTCGTCGCCAACTCCGCCCCCAACTCCGACTCCAACGCCGTCCCCAACCCCGTCTCCGACCCCGTCCCCAACTCCGATCGTGCGAACGTTCGTTCGAAACTCGGCTACTGTAATTCTGCCGATAAGAGAGAAAGGGATGTGGCTTTACATAGTAGCAGTAAATGCAAACACCCTTTTCCCTCATTGCGCCGCTTCGTCCGTTTGTTCCAGGTTACCGCAGTGTAGGTCCAGAACGAATGGGACAACGTTTCGCTGAAACTCGTACAGTTTGGTATTACCTTCTGAACGTTCGGGTCGAACGAGAGACCGAAAGCTGTCTGCTACGTTATTGGTAGAAACGTACTACCTTGGCTGGGGATACTCGTAGGAAACGCCGCTGCCGGTTCTCGCTGCCCTTTACATCCCGTGTCCTTGTCGTCTTTCCCCCTTCGTCCGCCGCTCGTACTCACTGCTGTCTCTCGCGTTTGCGCTTACACTCGCCAACTATTACTCACCGTCAACGGCCGCTTCTTCAAACCGCGTATCAGTTATCGGCTGTCTCGTCAGTCGTCACTATTCGTTTGCTACAAATACTCTGAACAGTCTTCTACGCCCTTAATGAAAATTTTAATTAGTCGATTTCCTCCGGCTACTCGTTTTCCGTACCGATGATACAGGAGACTGTTGGAAGTTGTTGGCTCCTCCTCACTGTTCCTCTGTTTGTTTGTTCCAGGAAACGCCCACGCCTATGGAGGCTTCCATGCCAAGTCGCCGGGTGAAAAATCCTGACAGCTTCACAAACTTCGGTAACTTGATTAATCATTATGGTCTAGTTTGTGGACACATCTGAATATTTTCCGCAAATTATCTTGAGCGGTTGTTTTCGCTATCGTGATACAAGTACACAATTTCCGAACCCTCGTTATTTAGAAACTACGAGCCATACATAAACTTTTTAGATGGAAACGTTTCAACTTTGAGACAAGATGTCAACTGATTTATTCACTAACTTGTGTGACAAGCCATGTGTGCAGCCAACAAAATTTTGTTGTTCTATTGAATCAATGGTATTCCAAATGTTTTTACGGTTTGCTGTAATGGCTTAAACATAGGAGTGTATTGTTGACTTGATAATTGTCATTTATACTCAGTCCGCAAGGTGTTTACTACGTCATCGATGATGCAAAATTGTTTTTTTTTTTCTAATTGTTTACTAATTATCAGTTACTTCTCTCATGAGCAGCGCTAATCGCCTTTCTTGCCTATGAAAGGAAAGCTTTGGTAGACTTGAACTATGACAATGAACGAATACGTCGCTCCGGCTGGCATCATTGATTAATTCATGTCATGTCCATAATTACCCTTGGGAAAATATTTCTTTGAAGATGTCTGAAAAATTCTCCGATAGTCTCGGAAAATTTATCAGAAATTTCTCTGAAAGTCCTCTTACACAGGACGATAACCCAGCGCGTTTGGGGTGGAAATCCACCCCACTCTGGAGGTTCCGTTAGTTTTTTCTGTAAGTGCATTTTTTTGTCAGAACTATCAAAGGTAACTTATTATTATGTAATTTGCACGTATATAGTCGCTATTTTTTAAGTAATTTTTATAATTTATACATTTTTTAAAACTTCTTTATAGTAATTATTATCTTTATTTGCGTACAAAGTTTCGAGAAAAATAAATGAGAAAAGTCATGCAAAACCAGTTGACTCTGCGGTTTCATTGATTTTCTCTGTATTACAAGTTTTCGATTTTTTCCCATTTTCATAAGCCCAAATAAATAGACTTTTTAGAACGTAATATAATTGGACTATTTGTTCCTTAATAGCCTGGTGTGCCCGCTATAAAATGGAGTTTAAAATTTTCTAATCGGGACATCTTTTTTTTAAACTACAATTTTTTCTAAAAAAAGTGCAGTTGTTAATATTCATTACGTTTGGGCCTTTAAGGTTGATTTTCACCCCCTAAACTTTAATGAAATCAAATTTGCCGCATATAATTCTCTTCCTTATGAAAAAACGAAGAGATTCATGTACGGCAAAACCCATTTACTGCTCATAGGAGCCTCGTACGTTGAAGTAACGCCTGGGGTACATATATACCCCAGTCATCCCCTCGAGAAGTGTCCGAAATTTTCTCTGAAACTCACGGTATTAAATTTGGCTAAAAATCGATCGACGTCTTTCAATTTCATGACGTTATATCAAACCCAAAAAGTCGACTCTTGGCATTCTCGATCAGAAACAAAAATGGATAATTTAAGAGTTTAAACACTCTTCTCTTAAACGTCTCCGATCAAAATCAAAAGTCGGGGCGCGTGAACTTGTAGTTCCTTCCCTCTTGGAAGGCTGCGAGGGGGCGAAAACGAGGAGGAAAGGCGAAGTAATCCACCGCCATAAACTCGAAAACCATCTCTCTCTCCTTTTCCGCCTCGCACTCTCCGACGTTCTCCCTTTCGGTCTTTCGCGCACCCCTTTTCTCTCGCTTTCTTCCTCCCTCCTTCCGCAATTCTACCCCTTCGTCTACACGGACCTGGAGCCCCGTATTACCCAAGCTATGTAAATGAATTTCGTTTAATTATCTGAGGGAGGTCCGGGGTTTAGTCGCCGATGGGACCGAGGGTGCTAGCGGTAGTTCACGAGGAGGTAAAGCTGACTCCGGGACTACCGCGTGCTTTCCTGTTCACGTGCCACTTTACTGAAAGTCGGGGAGAGCCACCCGCCCTGTCCTGTGAATTCACTGCGACAGCATTTTGCTAGCTACACTTCGCAGATAGTACCCCCTTTTACTTTTTCTCATTTTCTCCAATTCCCTTCGTACCCTCTCGCTTTTTGTCTTCCTCTGAATAGTGACTTTTATCTTCTATATCACTCCTACTCATTTTCCTCCTCCTCGTCGATGGTGTCTTTTCATTCTCGAAACTTTTTCGTTTTATCGGAAGGGATACTTTTTTTTTTAAGGTATTGCAGAAGTTTTTATTGGTATTTATTGCAAAAGTATTTATTGGTATTTATTGCAAAAATATTTTTTCGCAATAAATGTTTTTCAAGATATTGCAAAAGTATTTATTGGATGTGTTTTGAAAACACTTTGCAGGTAGCACGCTTTTACTTTTTCTCATTCTCTCCAATTCCCTTCGTACCCTCTCGCTTTTTGTCTTCCTCTGAATAGTGACTTTTATCTTCTATATCACTCCTACTCATTTTCCTCCTCCTCGTCGATGGTGTCTTTTCATTCTCGAAACTTTTTCGTTTTATCGGAAGGGATACTTTTTTTTTTTTAAGGTATTGCAGAAGTTTTTATTGGTATTTATTGCAAAAATATTTTTTCGCAATAAATGTTTTTCAAGATATTGCAAAAGTATTTATTGGATGTGTTGTGAAAACACTTCGCAGATAGCCCGTTTTTACTTTTTCTCTTTTTCTCCAATTCCCTTTGTGAACTCTCGCTTTTTGTCTTCCTCTGAATAGTGACTTTTATCTTCTATATCACTCCTACTCATTTTCCTCCTCCTCGTCGATGGTGTCTTTTCATTCTCGAAACTTTTTCGTTTTATCGGAAGGGAAACTTTTTTTTATCAAGGTGTTGCAAAAGTATTTATTGGTATTTATTGCAAAAGTATTTATTGGTATTTATTGCAAAAATGTTTTTTGGCAATAAATGTTTTTCAAGATATTGCAAAAGTATTTATTGGATGTGTTGTGAAAACACTTCGCAGATAGCCCGTTTTTACTTTTTCTCTTTTTCTCCAATTCCCTTTGTGAACTCTCGCCTTTTGTCTTCGTCTGAATTATGACTTTTATCTTCTATATCACTCCTACTCATTTTCCTCCTCCTCGTCGATGGTGTCTTTTCATTCTCGAAACTTTTTCGTTTTATCGGAAGGGATACTTTTTTTTTTTTAAGGTATTGCAGAAGTTTTTATTGGTATTTATTGCAAAAATATATTTTCGCAATAAATGTTTTTCAAGATATTGCAAAAGTATTTATTGGATGTGTTGTGAAAACACTTCGCAGATAGCCCGTTTTTACTTTTTCTCATTTTCTCCAATTCCCTTCGTACCCTCTCGCTTTTTGTCTTCCTCTGAATAGTGACTTTTATCTTCTATATCACTCCTACTAATTTTCCTCCTCCCCTTTGATGGTGTCATTTAATTCTTAAAACTTTTTCGTTTGATATTATTTATCGAGAGGCAAATTTTGTTTTCTCAAGATATTGCAAAAGTATTTATTGGTATTTATTGCAAAAATAGTTTTTTATCAATAAATATTTTTGAAGATATTGCAAAAGTATTTATTGGATGTGTTGTGAAAACACTTCGCAGATAGCCCGTTTTTACTTTTTCTCGTTTTCTCCAATTCCCTTTGTGCCCTCTCGCCTTTTGTCTTCCTCTGAATAGTGACTTTTATCTTCTATATCACTCCTACTCATTTTCCTCCTCCTCGTCGATGGTGTCTTTTCATTCTCGAAACTTTTTCGTTTTATCGGAAGGGAAACTTTTTTTATCAAGGTGTTGCAAAAGTATTTATTGGTGTTTATTGCAAAAATATTTTTTCGCAATAAATATTTTTCAAGATATTGCAAAAGTATTTATTGGATGTGTCGTAAAAACACTTCGCAGATAGCCCGTTTTTACTTTTTCTCTTTTTCTCCAATTCCCTTCGTAACCACGCTTTTTGTCTTCCTCTGAATAGTGACTTTTATCTTCTATATCACTTCTACTCATTTTCCTCCTACTCGTCGATGGTGTCTTTTCATTCTCGAAACTTTTTCGTTTTATCGGAAGCGAAACTTTTTTTTATCAAGATGTTGCAAAAGTATTTATTGGTATTTATTGCAAAAATGTTTTTTGGCAATACATATTTTTGAAGATATTGCAAAAGTATTTATTGGATGTGTTGTAAAAACACTTCGCACATAGCCCGTTTTTACTTTTTCTCTTTTTCTCCAATTCCCTTTGTGAACTCTCGCCTTTTGTCTTCCTCTGAATAGTGACTTTTATCTTCTATATCACCCCTACTCATTTTCCTCCTCCCCTTCGATGGTGTCTTTTTTCATTCTCGAAACTTTTTCGTTTTATATTATTTATCGAAAGGCAAACTTTTTTCTCAAGAAATTGCAAAACTATTTATTGGTATTTATTGCAAAAATATTTATTGGATGTGTTTTGGAAACACTTCGCAGATTGTCCCCTTTTACTTTTTCTCATTTTCTCCAATTCCCTTTGTACCCTCTCGCTTTTTGGCCTCCTCTGAATAGCGACTTTTATCTTCTATATCACCCCTACTAATTTTCCTCCTCCCCTTTGATGGTGTCATTTAATTCTTAAAACTTTTTCGTTTGATATTATTTATCGAGAGGCAAATTTTGTTTTCTCAAGATATTGCAAAAGTATTTATTGGTATTTATTGCAAAAATAATTTTTTATCAACAAATATTTTTCAAGACATTGCAAAAGTATTTATTGGATGTGTTTTGAAAACACTTTGCAGGTAGCACGCTTTTACTTTTTCTCATTCTCTCCAATTCCCTTCGTACTCTCTCGCTTTTTGGCTTCCTCTGAATAGCGACTTTCATCTTCTATATCACCCCTATTCATTTTCCTCCTCCCCTTCGATGGTGTCTTTTAATTCTCGAAACTTTTTCGTTTTATATTATTTATCGAAAGCCAAACTTTTTTTTCTCGAAGTTCGAGGTGTATTGAATTGGTTCTTGAAGCATATTGAGGTAGTATTTACGGTATAGTCCTGCCAAATGTGAGTTTCGGTGAGAAACTCGAACACTTCTCAATGGCATAATCATCTGAAAAAAATCAAGTACGTGCGAGGTGCTGCAAAGATTTTTTTTTTTGTGAAATAATAATCAAGATATTGCAAAAGTATTTAATGGATGTGTTTTGGAAACTAGACGCTCTCACCTTGAGATTGATTACCACGGTTTTCGAAAATGATCGACGCATGATAGCGAAAATTGGGGTCGAAGATAGACATCGTCTTAAATGTCCAGCCCACTGGTGCATTTACATTTCCCAGTGTTTTCGACAATAAATATTTTTCAAGACATTGCAAAAGTATTTAATGGATGTTTTTTGGAAACTAGACGCTCTCACCTTGAGATTGATTACCGCTAGTTTCGAAAATGATCGATGCATGATAGCGAAAATTGGGGTCGAATATAGACATCGTCTTAAATGTCCAGCCCACTGGTGCATTTACATTTCCCAGCGTTTTTCCACTGTTTTCGACAATAAATATTTTTCAAGATATTGCAAAAGTATTTAATGGATGTGTTTTGGAAACTAGACGCTCTCACCTTGAGATTGATTACCGCTAGTTTCGAAAATGATCGATGCATGATAGCGAAAATTGGGGTCGAATATAGACATCGTCTTAAATGTCCAGCCCACTGGTGCATTTACATTTCCCAGCGTTTTTCCAGTGTTTTCGACAATAAATATTTTTCAAGATATTGCAAAAGAATTTAATGGATGTGTTTTGGAAACTAGACGCTCTCACCTTGAGATTGATTACCGCTAGTTTCGAAAATGATCGATGCATGATAGCGAAAATTGGGGTCGAATATAGACATCGTCTTAAATGTCCAGCCCACTGGTGCATTTACATTTCCCAGCGTTTTTCCAGTGTTTTCGACAATAAATATTTTTCAAGATATTGCAAAAGTATTTAATGGATGTGTTTTGGAAACTAGACGCTCTCACCTTGAGATTCATTACCGCTGTTTTCGAAAATGATCGACGCATGATAGCGAAAATTGGGGTCCAAGATAGACATCGTTTTAAATGTCCAGCCCACTGGTGCATTTACATTTCCCAGTGTTTTCGACAATAAATATTTTTCAAGACATTGCAAAAGTATTTAATGGATGTGTTTTGGAAACTAGACGCTCTCACCTTGAGATTGATTACCGCTAGTTTCGAAAATGATCGATGCATGATAGCGAAAATTGGGGTCGAATATAGACATCGTCTTAAATGTCCAGCCCACTGGTGCATTTACATTTCCCAGCGTTTTTCCACTGTTTTCGACAATAAATATTTTTCAAGATATTGCAAAAGTATTTAATGGATGTGTTTTGGAAACTAGACGCTCTCACCTTGAGATTCATTACCGCTGTATTCGAAAATAATCGATGCATGATAGCGAAAATCGGGTTGTAAGATAGATATCGTCTTAAATGTCCAGCTCTCTGGTACATTTACATTTCCCAGTGTTTTCGTCAATAAATATTGAAATTTGAAAATAATTTCAATAAATATTGAAATTATTGAAAGTTGAAATACAACTCTAGCGGAATTGAATTAAATCTATACCAGAATGGAAATAAAACTCTAGCGGAATTGAAATAAAACTCTACCGGACTCGAAATAAAACTGTACTGGAATGGAAATAAAACTCTATCGGAATACAAGGCTACCGTCTAAGCCTAGTACTCTGGTAGAGTCCGATGTTTTACAAAAAAAGTTGCAAGGCAAGTTGCACATGGCTTCCTTATTTATTATAATTTTGCGCACAGAATTTTGATTTTTTTTTCGCTCTGAACCTGAACCAGCTATTCGTGTTGCATTAAAGTTAAACACGACGTTGACGTTGAAAAAAGTTGAAAATTAAAATTGTCATGTGGCTGTCTCATTAAAGTTGCAGATTGTAATTTTCATATAGCTTTCTCACAATGTTCCTTTATTCGCGGTGCTTCCTGTATAAGGAAGCCAAAAATACAGAAAATGCTTTCTTATAGAAGAAGCTTTCCAACTAAAGGAACATTGTGAGAAAGCCATACAAAAATTTCAATTTTGAAATTTTATGAGGAAGCGATATGAAAATTTCAATTTTCACCTTTTTTCAAAGTTAACGGCGTGTTTGACTTTCATGCAAAACGACTGGACGGTTCAAGTTCAGCATGACAAAATACACAAGAAGCTGTTCGTTACGTTAAAAGATATTATCGGTGGCCAAACAACCCGCCTGGCCATATCAGACTGACTATCAATTTGCTTTATCAAAAACTACAAATCTTCATTTTTTTATTTAACTTTTGTTACAACAAACATATCTTTCCAAATGAAATATTCGGTTATTTTCCCGCGGCGGATTTTCACATTCTACAACATTCTGTAACTATTAGCTATAATTGTCGAAAACTTTGTGTTTTTAACCCTCGGTAGCGGACTCTAAAAAAGCTTCGATTTCATAGAAATTTCGCAGAGTTTTTTCTTATTCGTTATAATTTGAAAGTGCAGGTTGGCTCCAAAGAAATCTCGAATGTTTCATTTTTACTTTAAATTTAGATGTCCCGAAGTTATTTTATTTTTTTTTTACTGTTAGCGACCTCTAAAAATGCATTACTTTCGGGGTCGTTTCGCACATCGAATTTTTATTTTACATCTCACGACAATACGGCGCGACCCCAGAAAATTCAAAAATGTTCACTTTAAGCACCACCCTAATAAGCATACGCTCTTCACAACGAAGGGCCAAATAAAGTTAATTTGTGAGTCAAACAGGCGCGAATAAGTGAATACAAGCTTTTGTCCTATATTAATTAATGCAAAAACTCGAAACCCAAATAGTTAATTGCCTTAATACGCTTATCTTTCTTTATTCTCATTCTACCTTTTTTTCGCTTTCGTATTCGCTAGCGCGTGCCATTCTGGTAACACTATCTTCCTACTCGCAAGGCAGAGAGCTCGAACGCGTTATAAAAGCCTCGTTATAGTTCGTCGGAGGTTCTCGCCTCGAGAACCCGGCGGAGAGGCGTGAGGAATTTAATTTAGAACTTGATTTATATTTTAGCGGGCCATAAAATGGGGAAATAATTTGTCCCCTGAACCCGTATGAGATGGGTTAGACCACGCTAGGTGGCACGGTGAGGGAGTAACAGAGTGAGTGAGGAGGGTGGAGGGCACCGCCGATGGTTTCGCCACGCGCAGTGGTGAGCACCGCCAGCACCAGGAATGAGCAGAACCTCTACCCAACCCTCTATCTCTTTCGACCTCAATTTTACCACTATGTACCCGGAAGGTTACCTAGGCTATCTCCCTCTTCTTCTATCTCTATCCAAGGATTCCTGGAATTCTGCTATTAATGCATGCTAGCAGAACATTCGAATATTATTCGCTTGGTCTATGATTTTTTTTGTCATTTTTTGCTTCCTCATGAAGGAAGCTATGTTTTCGTGAAAAAAATTCTGTTCGATTCGATTTTAATGTCAGATTCGATTTTAATGTTCGATTTTAAATGGTCGAAAATGTCGAGAAATGTGATTTTTAGCTGGCGCGCGGATGTATGTGTGTGTGTGTGTGTGTGCGTGCGACAGACTTGCATCGTTTAGAACGGCTATAACTCGGAAACGGCTCGCGATAGCGGGTTGAAATTTTGTACACTAGTTGAGTGATCACGTCTCTTCGTTCGGGGTAATTTTCATGAAGATTGGGGCCCGGTTCGAGATTTTAGGCGTTTTCGAAATTTTTGAAAGATGTTTGTGGTAGCTCTAGTTTGCGTAAATTTTTAGCTATCGTCCTAAAACTGCACACGAACATGATATTTTGATCAAAGACCTTTGGTATTGAATTTGACCGAAATCTACCGAAGTGATCAGATTTTATGGAATTTTGATTTTTTTGAAAAATTACTAAAAACGGTCTATTTCGGGTAAACATGGAGATATCGAGCTTAAATTTCGTAAATTTAAAGAATTGTAGCGAACTTACGAGTTCACTCTAAGACCTGCTGTTTCTGGTATTCATACGAACAATAAACTTTCGAGTTCATGTTCGTACGAACAGTTAACAGTAAACAATAATTTATGTATACTTTGTATGAGAAATTCAGCGAAAATTTGAATTTTTCAGAAAATAGTTTCTGAATGTAGAAGAGTAACAGGTTTAAAATATCAACAAAGTTCATAGTTTTACAGAGAAGTTTTCAGGGAAAATCTGAGATTTTCAAAACAATTAGAAATATTTAGATTCCAAAAAATCTTTGACTGTCTCCGAAAAGTGCCAAGTGAGAGAAATTCAGAGGACTTTTTAGAGAAATTTCAGAGAAATTTTCCGAGATTTTCAGATGTATTTTCAGTGATATTCAGAGAAATATTCTCACCAGGGTGAGAGTGAAGAACAGCCGTTATTTGAATTTAATAAGGATTTTGTTAAGGTAAATAAACATTTCTTGAATCTTAATAAACGTCTTTTGAAGATGGAAATTTGTTCGATTTTAATAATTTTTTTTTCTAGGTCTATCAAATGAAAGTATTTGATTCTAAAAAGATAGAAAGGGAGACCTCTTTAAGTTCATAGGAATTTGCAATAATATCAGTTATGTTACTCACTGATCAAACCGATCATTAAATAAAAAGGCTTTTTGAGAAATTGTGTTACTGAGGCGGACGGTTTGTCTCACTGGCAAATGTGCGAAACTTGCCAACTACCTTTTTGCTAGCCATTTTGCCCAAATTGGCTTAAGGTGTTTTCCATTTGTCGGCAGAATTGTGATACAAGATAGGTACGTGCGAATATTCAAAAATTTGAATAATTCATCATGAATTAATATGAATAATTCGTATGAGAATATTCAGAATATTCGAATAATTAAGAATTTTCGAATGGTTTTAATAGTCCAAATATTCCAATTAGGTAATCGAATTATTCCAATAATTAGAAATATTAATTTGAATTCATAATGGTCATTATACATAACGCGATAAAAAAATGCGAATTAATTTATAACAGATTTTGTTGTACACGTTTAAGCTTTCTCAAAGGGAATAAATTGCAACCGAGCGTAAGTTCTTCAGCTTTGTTGTGATAAAAATTCTTCACTCAATGAATACAATTTATGTGCTCAGTGTCATTTTAATCGGAATTTCATCATTCGAATATACGATTCATAAAAATTGTTCGAAGTATTCCAGTTTTTGGAACATTCGTGAATATTCGTATTATCCGATTTTTTTTTGCATTATTCAAAAATATGCGATACATACGAATTTGTTTAAATTATTCATAAATATTCGAATTATTCAAATTTTTTAATATTCAATTCAATTCAAACGTTATTCGCATACCTCTAATATCGGAGTATAACCTTACACATGGACCATGGTCGTTGGGAAAGTGGCAATAATTACAAACAATAATTACCCAACTCCTTTAGCACATTTCAATATAGAAACGACCAGAATTAGATAACTTTAATAAGTTTTTCGACAACTGTCGTTTCCGCACATTGAGAACATACTTTGCTCTCGCAATTTTGTCAACAAAAGTACCGACTCCCAAGAACGGTCTATAGCTTTGACCACGCTGCCAGATATTCCTCTACGTAAATTAGTACCGTTAATAATTTGAATAAATGTGTCCCACCAACAATGACAATTACAAAAGTGCAGTGTAATCGTAATCAAATCCCAACCAATATGGTTCAGTAATTGTACCATCCATCCTAGAATTACTTATCAAGTATAACAAGTACTTATCAAGTACTTATCAAGTATATCATGTATTAGCAATGCGGGAGTTGAGCCAAGAAGGTGATTTACTGATTGCAGTAATCCTTTGATGCAAATTTTGATGCAGATGATGTATCATTTTTTTCTACCTTCTAACTCATGACTGGGGTACATATGTACCCCACGCGTTTCTCCAACTTACAAGGGTCCGATGAGCGGTAAATGGGTTTTGCTGCAGATGAATCTCTCCGTTTTTTCACAAGGAAGAGAATGCAGCAAATATAATTTTATTCAAGCTTAGGGAGTAAAATTCACCCTTAAAGCCAAAAACGTAACGAAAATTGGCAAAAACCGCACTTTTTGCAAAAAAAAAAAATTGAATTTTAAATATCTCAAACGCCATTTTACAGGAAACACATCAAGCTATTAGGAAAAAAAGTCCCATTGAATTCCACTCAAAAAGTCTATTTATTTTTCCATGTGAAAATAGGGAAAAGTCGAAAACTTGTAACATGGGAAGAATCAATGAAAACGCAAACAAAATTTGTTTTTGCATGGGTTTTCACATTTAATTTCTTGAAACATTGTAGGTAATTAAAGATAATGATTATTGATATTAAAAACCAGTTTAAATTGTAAAAAATTATTTGAAAAACTAACATGCCGACTATATACGTCCAAATTATATAACAATAACTGACATTCAATAGTTTTTACAAAAAAAAAATCACTGACTGAATGAAACACTAACGGGAACTCCTGACTGGGGTATTTTAATGCCCCAAGCGCGCTGCGTTAGCGTTCTGTGCGACCCGCACATCGTCAGATCACGGAACTAAATTATTGTGGAAGTCCCAAATCGATAATGTCAATTTCTACTTTAGGAGCGCAGTTTGAATATAGTCTGGGGTACTTTTGTACCCCAAACATGAGTTCTACACTGTAAAAAAATTCGTATAAAATTTAATGTACCGGACAGGAAGTTTTTATGCTAAAACTGCTAAATTAAATTTCACCTACAATTTTGATGAAAAATTAATGAAATACTTCATTTTCAATAATTTGCTTTAAATTCAATGAAAAAGTGTATTCATTTTTCATAACAATCCTATATTAAATTTAATGCACCAGTTTTTGCATAAAAACTTCCTGTTCGGTACATTAAATTTACCATTTACTTTTACAGTGTACGTTTAAAGCGACTCGCTTTTAAAAAAATTCTTTTTCTACATACTTAAACGTCGAGATGCTGCCGCCTCTCTTGACAAGTGTTTTGCAAAATATATTATAATCATAATACAGTTATATTGGATAGCAAAGGTGCGACAGAAGGAGGAGTAGCAGCGAAAAACAAGTAGGTTCCCTTGTCTCCCGACGTACTCATCGACTCACCCTGGAAGACTGAGGGATTCATTAAAGTCCGTTGAAGGTGTTAATATAGTGAATATTGCCGTCGGGACGTCGTACCACTTTAGTTTCCGTGTGGAATAGTGGCAGGGGAATCCAAGAGGCCGGAGGGTGAGAACGTTGAAGTAGATGAGTTATAGCTACTCGTATATGCTGGTATTGCCGCTTCTACATTGCCACCTCTCCTCATGTTACTTATGCCACTGTAGCGCTGGCGGAGTCGCGCGAGACAGAATCGTCGAGCACCAACGAAGATGAGGCCATGAAGCTAAATTAGGCGACACCGGTCCTGCACTGTAAGACGTAACTATTAGCCAAGATTTAGACACGACTATTACGCTGAGAGACAAAGTCAGTGGCGGCGGAAGGATAAGGCATTCTCATTCGGCCGTTCCAACCATCTGAGTGACGGGAACGCTGCTGCTAGCTTACTTGATGTGAAGATGGAGCTTTCTATCTTCCGTAGATTCTCTCCCAAACTACTTCATCCTTTCCATCTTACCCTCGAACTGCATGCTTCAGCTTTAGGGGCGTGCCAATAGCGTTTGAATTGAATTCAATTGAATATTGATATTCAATTCAAAATTTAAATTGAATATTCAAAATTTGAAATGCATATTTAAAATTTGAATTGAATATTCAAAATTTGAAATGCATATTTAAAAATTTGAATAATTCAAGCAAGTTCGAATATTTCGAATAATTTTTATGAATTGAATGTTCGAATGACGAAATTCCGATTGCAACAAAACTGAGCACATAAATTGTATTCATTGAGTGAAGAATTTTTATTATTACAAAGCTGAAGAACTTACGTTCGGTAGCAAGTTATATCCTTTTTCAAAGCTTAAACGTGTATAATGGATTCTGTTATGAATCAATTCGCATTGTTCCCTTGGCTAAGTCTCCCATTAATTACCATTGGAAATCCCATTCATTACCATTAACTATTCGTTAAATGTAATTCAATGGGGTTTTGCAAATGGTATCATTTCCACTTGTGCTACCATTTAATATACCATTCAATATGACATTCAGTTTCCCATTTGTTGGAAGGTATTTTTTCCCGCTGGCATTCCCATTCGCGGAAAAATAGATTATGTAATTATCCACTTTTCTACACTGTCTCAATATGCAATAACTAAAAAGCTGTAATCCTCGTTCCTCGGAAATTATAAATAGTTAGACGTGCCATTAAAGATTCAATTTTTTAATTTCAATTTTAACATCACATTACAAGCCAAAATAAGTTGATTTCCTTCGAAGAATGTAATGATTATTAACCTCAGTAATTTGCCGACACAACTTCACACCAATACAAATGAGATGAGAAAGTCACGCATTGCAGTCCCACCATCAGCAACGGAGGGGCACATATTTCCATCATAGTTCTCTTCTCTTCTTCCCGCATATGTTCTGATCTTACTTCTTTTCATTTTTCCCATGACGATTTTTCCCGGCGTATACATTTCTCTAACTCTAGCGTCAACTTCAGATATTTCTCCTGCATTGCTTCCAGTTCCTGATATTCTGTCCAGCCTTAAATTTCTGAGCCAAATGCAACTATGCTTTTTACCAAGTAATTGAATATCATAATTCGTGTCATGCCCTCGAATCTCGTTTTACTGCTTAGGTTTGTTTTATTGCAATTGTTGCCTTTTTCCAGTTTTCTTCTACGTATCTAGTCTCTTATTTCGAACGCGTATACAAATAGCCCAGATACTTAAATTCGTCTTCCGCTGCTATACCCAACCTCCCCCTCCATGTCTTATTGTGTTCTCTTGCGTATCTGTTACCGTTCCTGAATACTAATATCTTCTATTTCCCTACGCTCAGTGTTAACTTTTTCCTGCGATGGAGTTTTTCCATGCCTTTCATCATTTCTCGCATTACCTTCGCTACCGCTGATAATAAAACACGATTATCCGCATATAGCAGAGTCCAGACTAGTTTCTTTCTGATTACTATTCCCCTTCCTGATTCGCTTGCATAATCTCTTCGATGTCTGCAATACCGATAGCCAACAGCGTCAGACGACGTAGACATCCATACTTCGCCCTCCTCCTGATCCAAAACTCTTCAACCTCAGCCTCGTTTATCTGTACCCTAGATTTGGTCTCTTCTCATAGGTCTAGTATACTACTTGTCAAATGCGGCACTACTCCTTCTTTCGCCAAAATGCTTCATAGTATTTTTCGGGTTATGGTATCAGAAGCTGCTTCAAAATCCGCAGAGAACACTTAAGGCTTCCCATGTAGGGTGATCCAATCGGGTGTGGCCAATGGTTGAGTGAAGCTTGGTACCGATGTTGCCAACATTGGCATGGGAGCTTGGCCCAATCATCGAAGGAGCCTTGGATGATAAGTGGTTGCCAAGATTGGCACCCAACATTGGCCCAAAGGTCGATCAAGAGGTTCGGCCGATAATTGGTTGACCAACAGCGTCAGACGAAGTGAGTATCCTCGCTTCACTCTCCTCCTGATCCAAAACTCTTCAACCTCAGCCTCGTTTATCTGTACCCTAGATTTGGTCTCTTCTCATAGGTCTAGTATACTACTTGTCAAATGCGGCACTACTCCTTCTTTCGCCAAAATGCTTCATAGTATTTTTCGGGTTATGGTATCAGAAGCTGCTTCAAAATCCGCAGAGAACACTTAAGGCTTCCCATGTAGGGTGATTCAATCGGGTGTGGCCAATGGTTGAGTGAAGCTTGGTACCGATGTTGCCAACATTGGCATGGGAGCTTGGCCCAATCATCGAAGGAGCCTTGGATGATAAGTGGTTGCCAAGATTGGCACCCAATATTGGCCCAAAGGTCGATCAAGAGGTTCGGGCGATAATTGGTTGACCAACAGCGTCAGACGAAGTGAGTGTCCTCGCTTCACTCTCCTCCTGATCCAAAACTCTTCAACCTCAGCCTCGTTTATCTGTACCCTAGATTTGGTCTCTTCTCATAGGTCTAGTATACTACTTGTCAAATGCGGCACTACTCCTTCTTTCGCCAAAATGCTTCATAGTATTTTTCGGGTTATGGTATCAGACGCTGCTTCAAAATCCGCAAACAACACTTAAAGCTTTCCATGTAGGGTGATCCAATCGGGTGTGGCCAATGGTTGAGTGAAGCTTGGTACCGATGTTGCCAACATTGGCATGGGAGCTTGGCCCAATCATCGAAGGAGCCTTGGATGATAAGTGGTTGCCAAGATTGGCACCCAACATTGGCCCAAAGGTCGATCAAGAGGTTCGGGCGATAATTGGTTGACCAACAGCGTCAGACGAAGTGAGTGTCCTCGCTTCACTCTCCTCCTGATCCAAAACTCTTCAACCTCAGCCTCGTTTATCTGTACCCTAGATTTGGTCTCTTCTCATAGGTCTAGTATACTACTTGTCAAATGCGGCACTACTCCTTCTTTCGCCAAAATGCTTCATAGTATTTTTCGGGTTATGGTATCAGACGCTGCTTCAAAATCCGCAAACAACACTTAAAGCTTTCCATGTAGGGTGATCCAATCGGGTGTGGCCAATGGTTGAGTGAAGCTTGGTACCGATGTTGCCAACATTGGCATGGGAGCTTGGCCCAATCATCGAAGGAGCCTTGGATGATAAGTGGTTGCCAAGATTCACACCCAACATTGGCCCAAAGGTCGATCAAGAGGTTCGGCCGATAATTGGTTGACCAACAGCGTCAGACGAAGTGAGTATCCTCGCTTCACTCTCCTCCTGATCCAAAACTCTTCAGCCTCAGCCTCGTTTACCTGGACCCTAGATTTGGTCTCTTCTCATAGGTCTAGTATACTACTTGTCAGATGCGGCACTACTCCTTCTTTCGCCAAAATGCTTCATAGTATTTTTCGGGTTATGGTATCAGAAGCTGCTTCAAAATCCGCAGAGAACACTTAAGGCTTCCCATGTAGGGTGATCCAATCGGGTGAGGCCAATGGTTGGGCGAAGCTTCGTTACCGATGTTGCCAACATTGGGATGGGAGCTTGGCCTAATCATCGAGGGAGCCTTGAATGCTAAGTACTTGCCAAGATTGGCACCCAACATTGGCCCAAAGGTCGATCAAGAGGATCGGCCAATAATTGGTTGTCAATGTCGGCCCTCTTTAGGTTCCATGTGGTTTAAGGCAATACTTTGTTATATTGTAAAAGTTGGAATATCCCTTCTTTTATGCTTCGCATATCTGCAAGAGATTATATCTTACATATTTTCTCCTGCGAGAACTCTCGAAACAATCATATCCAGTCAATGTATTGGCAATACATATTTTATATTGGTGTGTCAATGCATTTATTGTCTACCGAGTACGTCATACATACTTTGCAAAAGTTAAAAAAGGTGTCATTTCGCAGGCTCTTATATTGACGCTCGTGTACACTTTCTCTTGCGAGAAACAACTTGGGTTGGCGCCATCTAGCGGCGTATGCTGATGATTGATGGTCCAATGTTGGCGTCACATCTGTAAACCAACGGTTGGCGACTCGACATTCGGTCGAACATTGGCCTGAAATCGGTAGATCGACGCTTCGTGAGATCATGCATCAACAGACTATCGGTTGGCGAATCAATATTTGGCCGAACATTGGCCTGAAATCGGCACACCAATGATTCATGGATTCATGCATCAACCGACCAACGGTTAGTAAATCGGTATTCGGTTGAACATTGGCCTGAAATCGGGAAATCAATGTTTGAGGAGTTCATACTCGGCCGAACGCTGGCCTCAAATCGACAAGCCAACAATTGGCGAGTCAATACTGTACCAAGCATTGGCCGCAAATTGTCAAACCAGCCATTGGTGAGTCAATACTTGGCCGAAGATTTGCCGAGCGTTGGGGATTTGACAATCGCCACGCCAACACTAGCCCGACCATCGGCCGCGTCCGTTCCATCGGCAAAACCTACATGGGTTACCACCCTATTTTTTAGCGGTTCGTCCTTACTAAATTTAGCACCTAGATGTTATCTATACTGGTTCGTCGTCGCCTGCAGCCCGCCAGAGTTTATAGTAACATCGGCCTTGTTTCTGCTCCTGCTTCAATATTTCCCCTGTTACCACTGCGTAGATTTTGTGCATCGTACACAGCAGAGCTGGGCAAATACCCTAAGTACTCGAAGTACGCATTGAAATATCAAGTACTTGAAGTACGTATTGGAGTATCAAGTACTTGAAGTACGTATTGGAGTATCAAGTACTTGAAGTACGTATTGAAGTATCAAGTACTTGAAGTACGTATTGGAGTATCAAGTACTTGAAGTACGTATTGAAGTATCAAGTACTTGAAGTACGTATTGAAGTATCAAGTACTCGAAGTACGCATTGAAGTATCAAGTACTTGAAGCACTGAGCGCTGCATAGTTCTTGAGTACTGATGTATTGTGTACTGGCAGAACTGAATTGCTGAAGTTCTGAGTACTGATAACTGACTCAGTAATTGATACTTTAACACGTACTTCAAGTACTCAGTGTATTTGCCCAGCTCTGGTACACAGTATAGTGATTCATCTGTAGGTCATCCTTGCCTCACACTCCTCCTGATCCAGAATTCTTCGTTCTCAGTGTTGTTTACCTTGGACCTCAATGCGGTCTCCTCGCATATGTCTAGCATACTACTTATAACATGCAGCACTACTCCTTCACTCGCCAACACCGCGTAATAAGTGTACAACACCGCGAAATAACTTTCTTGGAAAAAACTTCAAAATGTCGCCAACCATTATTATTAATTATTTTTCTTGAGTTTGTGCTGTAATATGTGTCGGACGTGTACAATTCATTTTTTTCGTGATCCTTATAATGACTAACCTATTTTTGACATTTTACACTATTCGTTTTAATTCATCCAAATACTGCTGTCTGAAATATGATATCTAAATAGTAAGAAAACAATGTGCTAAAATTAGTTTTTATGTGTAGGGTAAACCACCTAATGAATGGACACTTCCCATAAGAGGACGTGCATAAAAAAAGTCTGTTCATGGGCTTTTTCGGCTGCTGACCTGGCCATTTTTATAAAAAAAATTTATAAAAATTTTTGGCTAATTAAATTTTTTTTGCTTTTAATTCTGTTTTCAATTAAAGGACAGAATAAAAATACGATCTTGGTCCTTTTTTGGTTGCGTGAACCGAAAACGGACCAAAGCAAATTTTTCGAAAAAACATGTTCGGTCCGTTTTCGGTTTCCGCAACCAAAAAAGACCAAATACCAGCAAAAAATGTACAGTCCGTTTTGTCGTTTTTTACGGTCCGTTACGTTCCCCAAGGGACGTGTCCGTTTGCGGTCCGTCAACTTGCTAGGGTTTTCCGCTTAGATGATCAACATACCGAAATTTCAATCCATTATCACGTTTCCGAAAAATAACGATTAAAACTTTCGAGATGCTAATATGGTAAACCAGCCAATGAATGGGCAGGACCAGTGAATGAACACTTTCCATACGAGCGCTCGTATAAAAAAACGTCTATTCACTGGACTTTTCGTCTGCTTAACTGTCCATTCATTGACCCGTTTACCCTACCGACAATAAAGTTATCTATTCGCTCCCGACGACGATGCCCGTGAACTTACTAATTGATATCAAGACATTGCCACGTCTCTTGATATCCGTGAAGTAATTCCATTAGGGCATATCGATTATCTTTGAGCATAGCTTGTTCGCCCTTTTGGCATTAGGTCATCGATATGAAGTTCCTATGATGATCAACTTCCATTCAACGAGATAACATTTGTCCAAGTATTAACAATGTTTGACAATCAGCGTTAAACTAAATTTAAAATAATCCAGAATCAACTAATGACAAGCGCAATGGACCGGGAGAGGGTGAAAGCATTCAATGAATTCAAGAATATATAGCAACTATTCGAGGCAAGGTCGACTCGTTTCCAGATCTCGTGGATGGAGTTTTGCTTCCAGAATCGGTGCCCGAACAAGATCGACAATAAAGGCAAATTGGGAGCTTTGGTAGGGTTGAATTAGAGCTAACCGAGGCGTACCCGCCGTTTCTCACGGCATACTAACACTGCTACTATCGCAGTTGTCAGTGCACTTCCACTATTATTTCTGCTTGTACTACGACGACCATGTACTGTCACTGCTCGTAAAGACCATCGTTCGTCTACTAATAACATGAGCTAACAGACACTGGCTTGATTCACAATTATTTGCGACCATTTTTTACCGACTTCTTGATTGCGCCCGTTTAATCGTCAAAAGCTTGTCGACAATTAACAACCAAAAAGACAAAAATGTTTTCTGCATTTTACGGATGTGTGTACGTTTCTAATAAAGTATAAACATTACAATTTGCTTGAGATGCAGATTTGTTGAGTGCTCAGTGGAACATATAGGTAACCAAAAGCAAGTACGATGAACACAGCGTTGGTCAACGAGAGCCTTTTCCCTGTTTATTTCGTTGGCACGCTGGCACTTGCCTAGTTTGGCATCGATTCAGTTCGATGCCGACGGAACTATTCAATGTATTGCAATTTTTTTTTACTTTACAGCATATCACAGTTCAAAGGTAAACAGATTTACATAGAGTATATTCCTGTTTTGTATACAAATCACGGTACTTTTTTACATGCGTTTCCTCTAATGGTGTATACGAAATCATAAATCCGTGTATGCGTGAATTTGATAAATGGACCTATCGCCAGCAGTAGAATTTCTTGTCAATTTCATATACGTACTACATATACATTACACACTCGTTGCTTTCAAAAGTTCATTTAAAACTGCAACTTTTATAATTAAGCCATTTTTTGAACGACTAATAGTTTTTATGATATAGCGGTTTTTTTTCAATTCAATTTTTCGACATCGCAAAAAAATACGATCCAAAATTTTTTTTTTAATTACAAAAACCCTACAAAAAGGGGAAGCTAACAAAAGTTGCCGCAAGTCAAATCGAATGCTACCCCGTTTTGCCCAGATGGTTTTTTTTTAAACATCCTTTCAAAACCGGTGCCAATACAATTTTGGTGTGAAAAACAATGGATGTATGCTTTCGGTATTGTTGTAGCAGCTTCGATTGCTTAGCGTCCCCATTTTGGCCCGGTCTACCCTAATTAGAAATTTCAAAACGCCAGATCAATAATTATTGAGACGGTTAACGTGTAATTTTCAGTGCCAGGAGAGTCATAAGAGAGATCCCGATACGGCGTTTTGCATGCATGCTGGCAGCTTCGCGCTTTCGACCAGGGCCAGAGAAGACGAGGCTGGCGATATCTTTGCACTGATTTGGTTGCGTAAACGTGGTAAGTCAAACATTGAGGATATCTCGTATATAGGAAGTATCCGTCACGTCTTTGCTTCTCTCGTTCACTCTCCTCCAACTCGTGTAGGTTCATCGTGGCCTTAGCAATCAGTGAGGCCACTGGGCTGGGTTTCCTCCACGTTTAGCCGATATTTACACACCTTAGACCAAATTGTAGCGGACAGTAGCGAGAGTTCCGGCAGAGTCGGAAACATCAGTCTGCTCGCACGGTTCCAACACTCACGCGCTCCCAGTTCGTACCATAACGATTCAAGCTCTAATTGGCTGCGTCGAATTTTCGGAGTTTCCAGCGAGCATGGCTAAAACTGTTTCGGGGAATTGCAATACACTTGGTGCCGGGCGACTAGTCAAGTGGCATTAGCTTTGCATTTCTTGAAATCGTGCTCGTATAGTAGATCTCCTGTTTGCACTAACTTTATCGTGGCGTCAAGTCTATGGTTTATCTTCATTGCAAACTGTGAAAATCACTAATTTTATTTGAACAGTTTAGCGAGGATTCATCCGTGTATAAACAATTGTCTAACAAATTAAATTTTATCAAACGGCTCCGACTGCCTACGTAAATATTTCAAATTTACACTACACCGCCCTTCGGACTGTCTCAAAATTCATCTCAGTTTGGGAAAATTTATCAGAAATTTCTATGGAAAGTTCTCTGAATTTGTCAAATTTTCAGCATTTTTCAGAAAAAGTCAAAGTTTTTTCTGAATCTAAGTGTGCCTTATTGTTCTGAAAATCTCTGATTTAATCTGCCGAATTTTCTTAATATCTAAGGTAAACGGCCGAGTTTGTGACCCTGTCCCAGTATGCGACCCCGACGACACATTTTTGTCTGCTGTATATTCAGTTTTCGTAAAAAATTAACTAGATTATTGGCAAATTGAAAAGCGTTAAATGTTGTTTTTTTTACACACATATTTTTTAAATTAAATGTTTAGTAATTGAATTTATCCGCAAATGGACTTGCACTTCAGTCGGCTCGGAACACCATTGCTAGAATGTCTCGTCGAATGTCTCGTCGGATGTCTCGTCGGATGTCTCGTCGGATGTCTCGTCGGATGTCTCGTCGGATGTCTCGTCGGATGTCTCGTCGGATGTCTCGTCGGATGTCTCGTCGGATGTCTCGTCGGATGTCTCGTCGGATGTCTCGTCGGATGTCTCGTCGGATGTCTCGTCGGATGTCTCGTCGGATGTCTCGTCGGATGTCTCGTCGGATGTCTCGTCGGATGTCTCGTCGGATGTCTCGTCGGATGTCTCGTCGGATGTCTCGTCGGATGTCTCGTCGGATGTCTCGTCGGATGTCTCGTCGGATGTCTCGTCGGATGTCTCGTCGGATGTCTCGTCGGATGTCTCGTCGGATGTCTCGTCGGATGTCTCGTCGGATGTCTCGTCGGATGTCTCGTCGGATGTCTCGTCGGATGTCTCGTCGGATGTCTCGTCGGATGTCTCGTCGGATGTCTCGTCGGATGTCTCGTCGGATGTCTCGTCGGATGTCTCGTCGGATGTCTCGTCGGATGTCTCGTCGGATGTCTCGTCGGATGTCTCGTCGGATGTCTCGTCGGATGTCTCGTCGGATGTCTCGTCGGATGTCTCGTCGGATGTCTCGTCGGATGTCTCGTCGGATGTCTCGTCGGATGTCTCGTCGGATGTCTCGTCGGATGTCTCGTCGGATGTCTCGTCGGATGTCTCGTCGGATGTCTCGTCGGATGTCTCGTCGGATGTCTCGTCGGATGTCTCGTCGGATGTCTCGTCGGATGTCTCGTCGGATGTCTCGTCGGATGTCTCGTCGGATGTCTCGTCGGATGTCTCGTCGGATGTCTCGTCGGATGTCTCGTCGGATGTCTCGTCGGATGTCTCGTCGGATGTCTCGTCGGATGTCTCGTCGGATGTCTCGTCGGATGTCTCGTCGGATGTCTCGTCGGATGTCTCGTCGGATGTCTCGTCGGATGTCTCCTTGGATGTCTCGTTGGATGCCTCGTTGGATGTCTCGTTGGATGTCTCGTTGGATGTCTCGTTGGATGTCTCGTTGGATGCCTCGTTGGATGTCTCGTTGGATGTCTCATTGGATGGCGGCGACTAGTCAAGTGGCATTAGCTTTGCACTTCTTGAAATCGTGCTCGTATAGTAGATCTCCTGTTTGCACTAACTTTATCGTGGCGTCAAGTCTACGGTTTATCTTCATAGCAAACTGTGAAAATCACTAATTTTATTTGAACAGTTTAGCGAGGATTCATCCAGGATGTATAAACAATTGACTAACAAATTAAATTTTAACAAACGGTTTCAACTGCCTAGGTAAATATATCAAATTTACACTATAAGTACACCGCCCGACAGACTGGGCAGTACTCAAAGTACACGCGTACTTGAAAACTTTTTTTTTACGACCAGCACATTTTGTAGCGACACAAAAATGTTTTGTTTTTTCTTGCACACCTTCGTTTCTGTTGTTTTTTTTTGAGGTTTTCAAAAAATCGTTTACAGATTTGCCTTCGAGTACTATTTAGTACATTCAAAAACTTGTATCTTTCGTGACTAGGATACTTGAAGTAGGGATGTGCGAACATTCAAAAATTTGAATAATTTATCATGAATTGAATATGAATAACTTGTATTTGAATATTTCGAATACATTCGAATGATTTTAATGATTTTAATGATGTTAATGATGTTAATGATTTTAATGATGTTAATGATTTTAATGATTTTAATGATTTTAATGATTTTAATGATTTTAATGATTTTAATGATTTTAATGATTTTAATGAAATAATTTTAATTGTCATATAACCCCATAACTATATCGCAATAATCTCTGAAGTTGAGCGTTCAAGAATTGGCGGAAATTGAAAACTGGTCAGGGAACGTACTAAGACGCACCTTACTTTAATCTATTCCATGCAAAATAATGTCATAAGATGAGGAAAACTGTCACTAATGGTTGTTTTACGTCGTTGTGCCCTATTTTTTAAAAATTAATGCGTCGAAAAAATTGAAGTAATTATTTCGACTTCGGTCCTTGACCACCGAACTATTATTAAGATTATTAACTTGAATACGTGGTAACTCTATTGTTTAACTCGCAAACTAGTATTATACCAAGCTGTTTCAATTTATCAAGGTATTAATTATTTTTGCTACGTGACCGCGATACGGAACGTGCCGTGCAGTTTGCATCTAGATACGGAGCACGAAGCGCGACTTGAATTTGAGTGCCTTCCAAAAAGGTCCCGAAGAGACTTTTTTTTGGGTAGGGGGCAAAAACGCCTCTCAAGCTCCCCAATCGCCGAGAGGTTTGTTACACTACAGTATTTATGAATTGATGGATGATCGTCATTGACGACACTTAGCGCGGGTAATTAAATTAAATAGTCGCGGCTAAATGTTTATAAGTCGAGAATAAAGTATTTAAATGCTCACATGATTTACTGACGCTATTCTCAAACATTTATCCTCACAATATTTAAATATCGGTAAGACGATACAATTGGTTTCACATTCAATACGTGTATAACTTAAATTATTATGCAGAAAGTTAAAATGCAATTGATACTTTAATTATTGCGCGTGAAGACGCATCATTCAAAAGCCGTAAGCAGTGGTTCGATGTTGTCTGACATTCTCTGCGCATTTCGCTAATCTTATATACATCCAACTAGACATCCGACGAGACATCCGACGAGACATCCGACGAGACATCCGACGAGACATCCGACGAGACATCCGACGAGACATCCGACGAGACATCCGACGAGACATCCGACGAGACATCCGACGAGACATCCGACGAGACATCCGACGAGACATCCGACGAGACATCCGACGAGACATCCGACGAGACATCCGACGAGACATCCGACGAGACATCCGACGAGACATCCGACGAGACATCCGACGAGACATCCGACGAGACATCCGACGAGACATCCGACGAGACATCCGACGAGACATCCGACGAGACATCCGACGAGACATCCGACGAGACATCCGACGAGACATCCGACGAGACATCCGACGAGACATCCGACGAGACATCCGACGAGACATCCGACGAGACATCCGACGAGACATCCGACGAGACATCCGACGAGACATCCGACGAGACATCCGACGAGACATCCGACGAGACATCCGACGAGACATCCGACGAGACATCCGACGAGACATCCGACGAGACATCCGACGAGACATCCGACGAGACATCCGACGAGACATCCGACGAGACATCCGACGAGACATCCGACGAGACATCCGACGAGACATCCGACGAGACATCCGACGAGACATCCGACGAGACATCCGACGAGACATCCGACGAGACATCCGACGAGACATCCGACGAGACATCCGACGAGACATCCGACGAGACATCCGACGAGACATCCGACGAGACATCCGACGAGACATCCGACGAGACATCCGACGAGACATCCGACGAGACATCCGACGAGACATCCGACGAGACATCCGACGAGACATCCGACGAGACATCCGACGAGACATCCGACGAGACATCCGACGAGACATCCGACGAGACATCCGACGAGACATCCGACGAGACATCCGACGAGACATCCGACGAGACATCCGACGAGACATCCGACGAGACATCCGACGAGACATCCGACGAGACATCCGACGAGACATCCGACGAGACATCCGACGAGACATCCGACGAGACATCCGACGAGACATCCGACGAGACATCCGACGAGACATCCGACGAGACATCCGACGAGACATCCGACGAGACATCCGACGAGACATCCGACGAGACATCCGACGAGACATCCGACGAGACATCCGACGAGACATCCGACGAGACATCCGACGAGACATCCGACGAGACATCCGACGAGACATCCGACGAGACATCCGACGAGACATCCGACGAGACATCCGACGAGACATCCGACGAGACATCCGACGAGACATCCGACGAGACATCCGACGAGACATCCGACGAGACATCCAACGAGACATTCTAGCAATGGTCTTCCGAGCCGACTGAAGTGCAAGTCCATTTCCGGATAAATTTAATTACTAAACATTTAATTTAAAAAATATGTGTGTCAAAATAAACAATGTTAAACGCTTTTCAATTTGCTAATAATCTAGTTAATTTTTTACGAAAACTGAATATACAGCAGACAAAAATGTGTCGTCGGGGTCGCATACTGGGACAGGGTCACAAACTTGGCCGTTTACCTTAGATATTAAGAAAAGTCGCCAGAGAAAATCAGAGATTTTCAGAACAATCAGGCACACTTAGATTCAGAAAAAACTTTGACTTTTTCTGAAAAATGGTAAAACTTTTAAAAATTCAAAGAACTTTTCAGAGAAATTTCGGATCAATTTTCCCAAACTGAAATGAATTTTGAGACATATTCAGAGAAATATTTTCACCAGGGCCTTAATTAATGATGCAGTAGACAAAGGGTTTTACTGTCGATCGAAATTAAAAAAAAACATTCGTCTAGTAAAAAAATTGAGAGAGCTCACTCTAATCACTGGATCACTGATAAGTGCCAACAAAAGTTATTCCAAGTACCACCGTATTGTGCAATAAGAACGAGGAGCTCCCGAACACGCTCCAGGCAGCATCAGATTATACAGAGAAGGAGAGAACGTCGCAGCGACGAAGGGGCAAGAGACGAGGCGAGAGAAGTGTTACCGACGACGACGACAACGACGAGCAACAAGTTGCCTCCCGTAGCCACGATTCTCGCTTCACCGCTACAGAGCACCATCATCGCACCAGCATGCCCACCTCTACTCCAACAACAGTAGCGATCTATAGTTCAACCGTTTGACATTAATTCATTTTTGAGCGTCCCTGAAGCACTCGGTTCGCTTCGTTTCTGCCTTTCACTCAAACGACTGATATTAATGGGCTCCATTTTTAGGTTTTCATATTTGATTTTTCCAATATTCATGATCGGCTTGTCGCGACTAAATCGCCTACAATTTCTTGGTACAATAATAAACAGACACAATATTATGCCTCTGCGCATATATTTGCGACGAGTACGATTTGTCACAACTGAGCGTAACAAAAATCTTAATTTCATTTAATAAATAATATATAATAAAATCTTAATACTTAAAATTTTATTTTTAAATGTAGAAATAATAGAAAAATTAATTATTCAAATGTTTATAACAGCAATATAACAAAAAGCTTCGCAATTGCGTATTCGGAACTCCTGATGTTTTTATCGCATTTGTACTCGATGTGCACCCAGAGAAATGGTTTATTAGATTTAAATAAATGAATTCAAATGAAATGTTTTTTTATTTGTTCGAAGCAAATTTTTGTTTATATACACTTATGAGAGTTAGTACATTCAACTAAATAATTTTATTTACCTATAGCTGGACGCGCAAAAGCAATTTCTGTAAAAATCCTATATTGATAGTGAACATAAAATCCTACATTGACAGAGAGGCTACTCATCGGTTTGCTTTTATGAAACTTTGTTTACTTCATGCTGTGTACCTCGATTGAATTGTGGTTGTGGAAAGAGTCCTCGAAGAACCATCTTCGAGATTGGTTATGTTATGAGTATAACTAATGCGCGACGTAATTAGTGAAATCGTAATGTACAGGTACCAATTAGAGGTGTGCGAATAGCGTTTGAATTGAATTGAATTGAATTGAATATTGATGTTGAATTCAAAATTTGAGGAGAATATTAAAAAATTTGAATGATTAAAAAAATTCGGATAATTCGAATATTTATGAATAATAAATATCTGTGAATAATGCAACAAAAAAACCGAATAATACGAGTATTCATGTATATTACAAACAATCGAATATTTCGAACAATATTTATGAACTGGATATTCGAATGATGAAATTACGATTAAAATGAAACTGAGCACATAAATTGTATTCATTGAATGAATAATTTTTATCAGTACAGAGCTGAAGAACTTACGCTTGGTTGCAAGTTATTCCCTTTATCAAAGCCTACACGTGTACAACAAATTCTGTTTTCAATCAATTCGCATTTTTTATCGCGTTATGTATAATGACCATTGTGAATTCAAATTAATATTTCTAATTATTGGAATAATTCGATTACCTAATTGGAATGTTTGGACTATTAAAATCACTCGACTATTCTTAATTATTCGAATATATTGAAGTATTCAAATTGTTGAATATTCGCACATCCCTAGTACCAATGCTCGGACGTTTGGAAGAATCCCCCGATTCCAGCAGTTGTTAATTTGCCAAGAACACATTTTTTTTAAATAAGTGAAACCAATGCCAAGCTGTTAGTTTTTTAGTTTCCAAAACACTTACATTCAATTACAAAAACATACATCACAAAATTACAAATTACATTTATTACAAAAAGGATAATTACAAAAAGATACATATTTGTTTAATTACGGAAGAAAATAACAAGAGACTCTAAATGTAACAGTTTTCGGACACGGTTTTTCGGCACGTCCCTATATTCGGAAACTGTATGTTTCGATCTTTCGGACAATCATAGATTTCGATAATTCTGATGTACGAACTCAACTAGTTCACATCAACTAAAAGAATTGCTTTGCCATTTATTAATTAAATCAATGAAAAAAAAAAAATTATATTTGCGCGCAACAATACTGAAGATAAGCTAAGTAGAAAGCTGACTAACCTACCTTCTTCGAACTGACCAATGATTGGGTCGGATATGTAGTAACTCTTGTACTAATTTTCGGACACTATATCGTCGATCTTTCAACAAAGCGCCACATTAGAAAATAATTTCGGCTTAAACCTTGTGTAACTTTTTTCTGTGCATAAAATAATGTTTGTAGATACGATTACAAGTGTCAAATTGGTTTGCTAATATTTAACATTCGTTTTAAATCGAATCTGCATAGGAGTGTCCGACGATAGGGACGGGTCCGACCATTAGTACCGTTACCTTACGTCGATAACGGATCTGTATGCTTGTTTAATAATAAAAAGTTGAAAATTGGAGTTTTTATAGCGCTTCCTCATAAAGTTGAAAATTGAAATGTTCATATCGCTTTCTCATGATGTTTCTTTATTCGCGAAGCTTCTTCTATGAGAAAGCATTTTCTGTATTTTTGGCTTCCTCATAGAGGAAGCTTCACGAATAAAGAAACATCATGAGAGAGCGATATGAAAATTTCAATTTTCATATCGGTCAACTTTTTCAACATCAACGTCTTGTTAAACTTTCATCCAAAACGGCTGGCCGATTCAGGTTCAGCGATATAATAAACCCATGAATTAATATACCAAAAGAGACTATATTGACCGTTACGTATTAATTAACGACCTCGTGCCAAGCTCGGCCATTCTCAATAAATTTGTCTATGATCCATTAAGGTGAATGGCTATGTAGTCTATAGTTATTTCTTTGTTAATTTAATTGGTAGAGTCTTCGGGTTTGTCTGCGTTGTCCTAATACTTTAATTTATCACAACATTATTAAATAATAACACTATCAAACAAATAAATATATTAAAAATAATAAACGCTTTGTTAGATTATGAAGCAAATAAACATTTTTCTTCGTCCTTAATAAATTTCCTTTGATTGGAATAAACTTTTTTCTGGGTTTGGGCATTGGCATGGGCGACAACGAGAGCGAGGGCGAGGGCGCGGGTCGGCGCGAGGGCAAGGGCGAGAGCGAGGCCGAGTGCAAGGGTGAGGGTGAGGGCGAGGTTCAGGTTGAGGGTGAGGGTGAGGGTCAGAAGCAAGGGTTACGGGCTCAGGCACGCGTCTCACCCGTCTCTTTGCCCGTACGGCAAAAAGACATGCGTTTTGCTGCTACAAGCTGATCAAAGTGACTTTTGTTGCATCCCATGTTGTCGAAAACAACAAAATAGGACTTTGTTATTCTAGTGCGAAAAAGCGGTCTTTTCGACGAAGGTTGTGAAATAGCTAGGTAGTTAATATTCAATATAAATTCAATAAATTAGCTTAGACTATCAAAGTCGATTAGAATAAATTATAACCCACTAAAGCACAAATCCGAATAAAATAAAATAAACTTGCTACCGGTTCTCTAATGCCAATTTATTGCTATTTTCTTTGTAGTTTTTGTTGTTTTTCAATCAAGTCATCTGACGTTGTCGAATTAGTTCAGATTAGCCGGTAAATATCCACGTGATACATCAATATAGACAAAAATATCAGGTAAAATCATAAAAAAAAAGAAACGAATACATTTTTAACACCGTAAACAGTTTCCGATTTATAACCATCCACATACGTCGCGATTCATGACCCATTCCTCCACGCTCATACACATAATCGACGTGTCGTCATTCTTGTAGATTTTCTTGTCACATAACATTATAATTATACAGAGAGTACTCAACTTATTTTTGTGACTTGGTTCCGCCTGGGCTCTTTCTCGGTGTTCCGTGGCTCGCAGCGCTTCTCTTCCAAAATATCGGGTGGCCCAGCTCCGTTGGAGACGTCGAACACGAGGTCCCCTCGCTAAGTCCCGTTGTACAGGATACAAAGGTGGATTGATCGAGCACGTCCTTTTGTCTCGACGTTCCCGGAACGAAAGAGATTGAGGCAATCGATATTCTTTCAGAGCTGGCCGACCGAAACTTATCGTGCGCGGCCGTGTTTCTACACTTTCATATTACGCAGGCTCTGTCTTGGGTCGTGCCGATAACTGGCGACCGCGATCTGCGATTTCATGATTTTGCGGATTTCTCGCGCTTCTATTCAAAGCTCACAATGTTGGGAAGTTGAATTTGACTAAAGCGCTCTCTGCGTACGGCACGCTGCGCTACAGTTAGAACTGTGGCGTTCGTCTCGGTACAGAGCGATACAGAATATCGCAATGTGTGTTGCCGCCTCGAGAGTTCCACTAATAATATACTAACATCACATATGTGGCATTCCTTGTTAACTGATCGACTTTCAGCGGTCTCAAATGGATCCCATATTTCAGAATCACTTAAAGGCCCTTTCTGTAAAAATTTTCAAATGCTAGAATTAAACCTTAGGATATGCTGTATTTTGCAATTCAATATTTCACGAAAGCTGTAAATCAAGGGAGAAAATATCTGACCATAAGTTGGAGTTTCATAAAGCTTTTAAATGATTATTCAATAATGTGATTTTTAGTTTTCGTAGTTTAGATAGACGTGTGAACAGAGAAAAAGGTTTATATTTAATAAGAAAGTATAGAAAAAAAATCATTCTCTTTCATAACAAAATGACCAAAATGACAAACAAGCGTTGCATGTTTTTATCGTAATATACTTACCATATCCTTCGCAATACAACAAAATAGACACTTTTGCACACCTACCAAACGTAAACAAAGGAAACTAAGCATGCACCGGACTTATGTGACCCGACCGGCGTCACCAGAACGCCGAGTATATCTATATATAGGTTGCCGTCGAAACGTGCGAGTAGTTGGGGCAGATTGCCGTGGAAACGTGCGAGTAGAGGTGGTAGGTTGCAGTCGAAACGTGCGAGTAGTTGGGGCAGATTGCCGTGGAAATGTGCGAGTAGTGGGTGTAGATTGCCGTGGAAACGTGCGAGTAGTGGGGGTAGGTTGCCGTGGAAACGTGCGATCAGTGGCGGTAGGTTGCCGTAGAAACCTACCGCCACTGATACCGCCACTACTCGCAACCGTGGAAATGTGCGAGTAGTGGGTGTAGATTGCCGTGGAAACGTGCGAGTAGTGGGGGTAGGTTGCCGTGGAAACGTGCGATCAGTGGCGGTAGGTTGCCGTAGAAACGTGCGAGTAGTGGGGGTAGATTACCGTGGAAATGTGCGAGTAGCGGGGGTAGGTTGCCGTGGAAACGTGCGAGTAGTGGGGGTAGATTGCCGTGGAAACGTGCGAGTAGTGGGGATAGGTTGCCGTGGAAAATGCGAGTAGTGGGGGTAGGTTTCCGTGGAAACGTGAGAGTAGTGGGGGTAGATTGCCGTGGAAACGTGCGAGTAGTAGGTGTAGATTGCCGTGGAAACGTGCGAGTAGTGGAGGTAGGTTGCCGTAGAAACGTGCGAGTAGTGGGGGTAGATTGCCGTGGAAACGTGCGAGTAGTGGGGGTAGGTTGCCGTGGAAACGTGCGAGTAGTGAGGGTAGGTGCCGTAGAAACGTGCGAGTAGTGGGGGTAGGTTTCGGTGGAAACGTGACAGTAGTGGGGGTAGATTGCCGTGGAAACGTGCGAGTAGTGGGTGTAGATTGCCGTGGAAACGTGCGAGTAGTAGGGGTAGGTTGCCGTAGAAACGTGCGAGTAGTGGGGGTAGATTGCCGTGGAAACATGCGAGTAGTGAGGGTAGGTGCCGTAGAAACGTGCGAGTAGTGGGGGTAGGTTTCCGTGGAAACGTGCAAGTAGTGGGGGTAGATTGCCGTGGAAATGTGCGAGTAGTGGGTGTAGATTGCCGTGGAAACGTGCGAGTAGTGGGGGTAGGTTGCCGTGGAAACGTGCGAGTAGTGGGGGTAGGTGCCGTAGAAACGTGCGAGTAGTGGGGGTAGGTTTCCGTGGAAACGTGCAAGTAGTGGGGGTAGATTGCCGTGGAAATGTGCGAGTAGTGGGTGTAGATTGCCGTGGAAACGTGCGAGTAGTGGGGGTAGGTTGCCGTGGAAACGTGCGAGTAGTGGGGGTAGGTTGCCGTAGAAACGTGCGAGTAGTGGGGGTAGATTGCCGTGGAAATGTGCGAGTAGCGGGGGTAGGTTGACAAATTCGATCGACGGACAAGTGGCCTTGCGCGAGTTGGCCAAGCGCGGGAATATACTGTATTATTTTAACAATAACTGCAATCTTTTAACCATTGTATTCGTTATATAGTTAAGTCTGTAAGCCAGTTGCCCGGTAACTGGGACGTGTCCAGTCATTGGTACGTTTACCTCAATTGCGTATTCGTCGACGATCTTTAATCGCGTACGAAAAAATCCAGCGCTGATTTTAAACGTTAAAGCCTCTCTATCAATGTCCGGGTAGTTACGAGTTTTCTTTGACTACGGTCCGTCAATGCGAAAAATAACGAAGGATAAACGGCACACTCAGGATGTAACTGGATGTCCTGCACGAGAAATTTTGTCACGAGAAACAATTCTCGAAGTCGACGAACACAATAAAAAATGATTGTACACTAAATTTCAATCGAATCGGTCTACGCGTTTTCGAGTTTACCGGAAAAATAACATTGGCTTTCTAGGCACAAACCTCTGCCGAGAATTACCTAATTAAGCAATCTGGAAGATTTTTTTTTTACACCGTGCATTCGTTATGTGGCGATTCTACATTTTTCCCGGACTTCGCTAAACTAATCTCATTTCTGACCAAAGACTAGTACGCATGCGTAATCCGGTTTCATCACTCCGTAGGGACGAAAACGGTTAATTTCTGCGCGGCAGAAGTTATGAAAACCGTGCAACACATGCGTCCATGCCAATGGATTGAAATGAGCATTTTTTTGCGACCTTGTTGCAAGCACGGAATGAGGTTATTTTTTAGCGAAATCGGGAAAAAGCATCGTGTGCTACACATGAGGGAGCGTAATTTCCACCTCGTATGATTTCTGCCCTCGCTTCGCGCGGGCAGCAAACCTCATACTCTGCGGAAATTATGCAATTCCCTCCCTTCTAGCATAATATACTATTGACAAAGTTGGTCCTTAAATTGAACATTTTTGAATTTTCTGGGGGCCATCCTGTATTATCATGAGGTATAAAATAAAAATGCAATCGCTACCGACTATCGCTACCGACTATTTAATAAATTAAAAACTTCGGAACATCTAAATTTATAGTGAAAAATTTAAGATTTCCTTGGAGCCACCCCGCACTTCCAAAGTATAATGAATAAGACGAATCTGCGAAGTCCCTATGAAATCGAAGCATTTTAAAGGGTCACCACCGAGGGTTAAAAAAAGTTGTTCACACATATAGCTAATAATTGAAAAAAGTTGTAGAATTTGTATTTACCTTATTCTCTTCAACAGCTGAAACGAGAGTACTCTTTTTTTCAGCTGTTGAAAAAAAGTAGGTAAATAAAATGTTTCGTTCGTGCGTCGATAGAAATATTTTATACTGTTTAACCATTGCAGGAATTTGTCGACTCCCTTTAATAGAAACGACAAATCGCCGGGTTTTTTATTTGACTTTTTTGTTGCAACAAACATATCTTTTCAAACGAAATATTCGGTTATTTTTCCGCGGCGGATTTTCACCTTCTACAACATTTTGTAACTATTAGCTATTAACTATATTATTATTAGCTAGTAATATTTTGCTGGAGCAGGCAAAAATATTTTTGCTGCCACAACAATAAATGATTAACGATCTACATTTTGTTAGAGAAACGGAACTATTTTTCTCCGTGTATAATTATAGAAAACTTTATTTTTTTAACCTTCGGTAGCGACCTCTAAAGATGCTTCGATTTCATAGGGATTTCGCAGACTTTTTTCTTATTCGTTATACTTTGGAAGTGCGGGGTGGGTCCAAGGAAATCTCGAATATTTCATTTTGACTTCAAATTTCGATATTCCGAAGTTTGTAATTTTTTAAATAGCCGGTAGCGACCTCTGAAAATGCATTAATTTCGGGGACTCCTCGCCCATCGCAATTCTCTTTTATACCTCACGATAATACGGGCTGGCTCCCAGAAAATTAAAAAAATGTTCACTTTAAAAACCACCCTACTATTGACCACCTCCGACTTCTAAAGGTTGTCACGTAACCGAGTTTTTTACGCATTTATACGATCCTCATGTAAGCCGACCCTTTCTATCCAATCTCAATAGAACCAGCGCCAATACAAAAGTAATCTCCCCATTTTGTCTTCGAATTCCTACTACCGATGATAAAAGATTTTTGTCAAATTCGTGGCAAGGGTTAAATAGTTGCCAGTCAAGTACATAAAAGGTCTCTGTATAATCCATGTATTATATGATCGTATATATTATTTATATGCGTACAATTCGCAGCAAGGTTATCTGCCGTATATCCGTACATTCGCTGAAGCTGACGCTGCTGGCTGCCTTGCTACTGGTTGCTTGGCAGAATCTGCACGCGGCTAATGCATCAACATCAAAGCAGCCAGACGCTCGCCCTACCCATCGTACATATACTATACATACAAACGCAGTTATTCCACTCAAAGGATTTACCTTTCGATCCCGCGTAGCGTGATGCATGCAAGCCCCTACAGAAAGCCGGCTTGTTCACCAGTACCAATTTACTATATGCACGGACACGAGCGATGAGCGCTCTTCTCGTTCACTCGGTCTCTGTATCTCTCCGTCTCTCGTCTGCCCTTTCTGTCCCACTGGCTACTGGGCACGTGCTACAACCGCTCTGCATAGGCAGACATTGCATGCAGGTGCGTGTACCAACCCCGAAATCATTTATAAGATAGCATTTGGAGATGTGGGGGTTTCGCGCATGGACGATGCTGAATAAAATGTGTTACAAGTCCAGATTTGGAGAATGCACATGAATTAGTTGGACTAAAAAAAAAATAGCTGAGCCAACCAATTGTCTTAGTGCTCTGAGCGCCGGGCGATGAATTGGTTGAGTTAACTCTTTTAAGTTGGTTGATATGCTAGTTGCTAGATCAAGTAGTTTGTTAGCTGGGCCAACTGCTAGGGGAATTGTTGGGTTAGCCATTTACTTGCTTGCTTCAATAATTTACTGGCGTGTCGCAACCAAGCGACTTGGGTGATCCAGCAGCACAGGTTACGAAAAATATTAATAAACGATTAATACAAAACATTGATCTGCGCGACCACGTAAATGCTTTTTTGTCACTCGAAATTGCTTTATTGTCGTTTTTTTACCTTCATACGATGGAAAGCTCGGAATAAATTGTTTGGTCTGTAATTAGAATTCGAAACTGCGACCCTGCGATTTGTATATATTTAAATGTAAATATATTTTGAGAAATATATTTTTTAATTACATACGGGACATTATCATACGGACTAGTCACACGGGTGACTATGTAAGAGTACACGTGTACTCTTACAGAGTATGGGTACACGGAGAGAAAAGTATGGTAATAATTTCCAGATTCGTATAATAATTCGAGGACGAAGTAGAAAAATTACGATTTTAACCAAACGCATCGCGTATTTCGCTATGCACAGGCCGCTGAACCATTTACGGCATATCGTAATTATTCCCATACTTTGCGCCCACAAATATTTAATATTATTCTCCAGACCCATATAAAATGCTCGAAGTTAGTTCGGTATAAACTACTAGGATTTCAGTGATAAATAGCGCACGCTTCATAATTTTTTGCTATATGCGATTTTGTAACGATTAATGTGGCGGCCGCATCACACGACTGAGTAGTATCGTCGGTTTAATTTGTCGTCCCATACGGTATAGAAAAATTTCCCATGCAGATTTCCGATATATCCCGCGTTTGCTATACCGTCTGGAGATTATTCCCAAACTATTTTAGATGAAATTACCATATTTTTTCTCCGTGTAGGTTATGAACATGTTTTTTTTTTTAAGCGTGGACTGAAATCTATTTTATCGAATCTGCTCCATCTCTCCCTGTCAATAAGCGAATATACGTTCATTAATTAGGTAAGTAACAAAGCCCGTTCGTCTCTCGTACGCCTTAACGATTTCCGATACTAATAAAATATCAATTGACTTGCATATATAAGGGTGTCATATTTGGGTTCGAAGCAACCACAGTTCGTTGCAGGAACAATTTAAGTTGGTTGTCTTCCACGCGCGCCGAGCTTGGTCGCACTAACAACTATAGTTGGTAAGAGTGCCTATAAAATTCGTCGTCTATCCTGAATACTATTTTAGTAGTTACTCTAACTAATCAAGTTAGTTGTACTCACTATTCCCGTCAACTAACTTTTAATGGTAAATCCAACTAATTCTAGGTCGTCATTGTAACGAAACAGATCGTTACAGTAACCAATTTATACCCAAGTAATAAATAGTTAGGTGACCCAGTCAAACATTTTTTTCCGCGTAATAACACGACTTAGGTCCGAGAAACACGGAATAAACAAATCGATCTACCCTCCTTCCCTATTCTATTATTTTAAAGGACGTAAATGTAGAATCGTTCAGATCCGAAGATTGCCCCATGGAGCAGGTTGGGTCGATCTAAATTGTGTCAACATATGAGTGTGTGTCGCAGCTATTGGAAAGTGCTGGATTCATTGGCAGTTTTTGATAGCCCGAGGCACGTGTAGAGCCTCATCCTTCTTCGCCATGAATATCGCATGCTACTGGTATAGGTCCAACAGAACGATATGCATTTCATGGAAAACATACTACATGTACTACATATACGCGTATATCCCACTATTGAATAAGAAACAGTGCAGGCCGGCGAAAAATTTTACTTCTGGAGTCGCATCTCTGGTCGCATTTCACTACTTTCAAACGTATATCGAATATCTGCTGGTTGTCGGAAGTGGAAAGTCGCTCGTAAAGACAGGCGTACTGTTGCTTTATTGCCACTTTCAGTCCGCTACTCGACTTGGACAGGTACGTATGCTCTCGCATTTGAACGAGGAGTATTGTCACACTCTGTGCATGCGCCAGAAGCTGCAGCGAGCTCGACATTCACATGCGGCTCGTATAATTTGCTACTGAAATTCTCGATAAAATCTCGGATTACTGATCTGTTAAAACGAGACCCTAACGGAACTGAGGTGACCATCGGTAGACTTCGATAGACTAATGCACAATGTTCAACATTTTTACTTGCTCTGGAGTCGCGTGTAACCACTATTTTAACGTCGTTTTTCTTGTAACCCTTGCAACCATCGTTGTATAGTCTTATTTATTTGATTTGTCGTTGCGTGGGGATCGCTCGAGTCCATCAAAACAGAGTTGCGCAATGGTTAAAAGTTTGAACAAAGCGATCGGTCTCATTTCAGTATACCCGGGGTCTCGTCATAGTCATTGCAACTCGTAGCTGCATGTCTTGTTAACCTTAGTGCGACTGCGACTACGATGCAACTCCGAATCCGTGATTGCACCAGTTCCGCTAGGGTTGCTCTAGACTCCCGTTTAACCTTGGTAGTAACGTTGTTTTTACTGTAAACCTAGTGCGACTGCGACTACGATGCAACTCCGAATCCGTGGTTGCACCAGTTTCGCTAGGGTTGCTCTAGACCCGCATGTAACCTTTATAATAACGTTCTTTTTACTGCAACCCTTGCAACCATCGTTGAAGACTTAGTTATTTTATTTGCAGTTGTATGGGGACCACTTGAGTCCATCAACACAGAGTTGCATAAGGGTTAAAAGTTTGAACAAAGCGATCGGTCTCATTTCAGTATACGCGGGGTCTCGTCAGAGTCATTGCAACTCGGAGACGCATGTCCAGACAACCCAGGTGCAACTGCGACTACGATGCAACTCCGAATCCGTGGTTGCACTAGTTCCGCTAGAGTACCTATTATTATTTTTGTCAAGATTGACCGAATCATATAAGCCAGTAGAGTAGCCGTACCAATCCGTGCATCTGTGTTTATGTGGAGAGCACAATTTTTAATATCCTTTTCAGAGCTGGGCGGTACGTAAAGTACATTGTACTTATCTGGTACTTTAATTCCGAGACTTTAAGTACAGGCGTACTTTAAGTACTGCCATTTTTTCAAGTACTTAAAGTACATATGTACTCTAAATACTGCACTTAAAGTTCTTTTCTATTACTTCAAATGCGTTCACGTGGAACACCGTGCGTGGGACGTGAAAATCTGTGTATTAATATAACTTTAAAAATAGTCTGATAGAACTATAATTTTTACATTTTGGGTGAAACAGGTGAATATGGAGCGACCCATATTTTATTAATTTACGTCCTAATCGCATTGGCCCATATTTTTCTCTTTTATTCTATATGTTTTTGGGTGAAAGACACGGCGGACTTTTTGAAAATATCATTTTCTATTTCGTATCGTCGTCACTCCTACTACTGAGTTAAGTTTAGAAGCTCAAGTTTACAAATGTTCATATCGTTCATATACACAAAATTTGAAAACTCAGGTATCTGCAGATGCCTTATTTTATTCGTTTCCACGTCGACATATACCTCTATAACGTGAACATAATATTGTTTCGGCTTCACCGATTCGTTGATGTACCATTGACCTCGTTGATTCGTTCTATGATGTACCATCCCCCATGGAAAAAAGGTAGGTGTGAAAATATATTTTTCGATATATCGTAATATACATGCGGGATATATTTGGGATATATACAATATATCTTAATTATATTCTAGTTACATGTAGTATGTATCTGAAATATATATAAAATATATCCGACATATCGAATTATTCGTCGTCGTATATATCTTATTAATATACGAGGAATATATTCAAGATATATCTTCAAATACATTCGCAATATATGTGACGTACATTTTAAAATATACTGAGAATATATTTGAGGTATATATTCAAATACACCAGCAATATGTGCGACGTACATCTCAAAATATATCGGGAATATATATGAGATATATTTGTTTATTTATTTCTATATACGGGACAAGCCCTTTTTACATAAAAATGTACAGTAGCGAGTGAGAGTGTAGCGTAGACATAGACGAAAGTAGAAATAAATTAAACAAATGAGATGTCGCCAATAGCCGTAAATGTGCTTACAGTCGCGGCTAGAGTGTCGTATGGCGCGAGAGAAGGTACGAGGGATAGCCTGTACGATGACAGGAAGTAACGAAAATTCACGTTGTTTTTAACCCCGGAAGTTCTGATAGTGAGTCGAAGGACCATTAAGCATTTTTTGAGGTGTGCCAAGCTCTTTCCGGGTAACTGTTGGAATCTAATTCGATATTTGATCATCAGTGACGTCTCACCCCCGTTGGTGTGAGCATTTAGCTCGCATCAAAGTTTAGCGAGCGTATATCTTCGAATACATTAGCAATATATTCTGTGCAATTTTCATATGGTTTTCTCATAAAAGTTGCCAATTGTAATTTACATATGTTGTTCTCATAATGTTCCTTTATTCGTGAAGCTTCTCCACGAGGAAGCCAAAAATACAGAAAATGGTTTCTCATAGAAGAAGCTTTGCGAATAAAGGAACATTATTTTTAAAAATATATGAAAATTTCAAATTGTAACTTTCATGAGGAAACGATATGAAAATTACAATTTTCTCCTTTTTTTGTTTACATTCAACAAGTTTTCAGATTATATGTTAAGTATATCTGCGCATGTACGGAAAATATACCGGCAGATATATCTTAAAATGTATCTGAATTATATTTTGCTTACTGGTAACAAGTATTCAGATTATATTTTGAATATATCCCCGTATGTACCGAAAATATACCGGCGCATATATCTTAAATCGTATCTGAAATATATTTTGTTGACATTTAACAAGTATTCAGATTATATTTTAAATATATCTACATATACAGGCCAATATATATTTGAACGTATACAGATACGTACGTACGTATATTTGAACGTATATCCTGCATATCGAATTTTTCGTCGAAAATATATGGGGTATATTCCATATATATTTTTGGATATATCTTACCCCTACCTTTTTTCCATGGGAGATTGACCTCATACTGAATTCGATCAAATAAAAATAATTCAGAAACCTACAAAGTATCATGTAATTCTACTATTTTTTTAAATAATCTCTATCGTCGCATTATCTTAATTGGTAAGATTTTTCGTTATAACAATTTCTTTCGTTACATGATGAACAACATAATACCATTTCTTTTGGTACTTTATAAAAACTTAAAGTACTTTAAGTACTGAAAGTACCGAGGACTTGATAAGGCATAAAGTACATAAGACTTTTAAGTACAATGTACTCAAAGTACTTGGTACTTTAAGTACTTTGCCCAGCTCTGTTATGGATAGAAGGTTATGTCTGTTCGATCCAAAGAATTTTATGTTATGTCTGTTCTGTCCAAAGAATGTTATGTTGTGCCTGTTCGGTCCAAACAATGTTCCAAAACGGCCAAAAATCACATTTAGAAAAAAATGAGCGTGTGCGTCTGTGTGACTAAAATTCAACAGTGTATAACTCAAGATCGGGATTGTCAATCGGTTTGAACTTTGGCACGCGAGTCAAGCAGTTGGGTGCCTTCGTTTATTACAATTTGCACAGATTTTGCATTTTCCGAAAAAAACGTGCGTTCGCCCTATCGCAGCAAGAACGGCGAATCAATAATTAATCCCGGACGTTATTCCAGAATTTTACCGAAATTAAGTTCTTATTTTTTATTACATATTTTAACTTTTTATTTAAACAATTTAACGTGTGTCACAGTGCCATTTATATTCAGATTTTTTTTCAGCCGATCGTTTCTCGCAATAATATTCAGAACGCTATTCCACTTCGTTTAACTCTTCCGAATATTCGATATTGCCGCAGCGCAAGAAGAGTGTGGGCCGGTGGTTATCGTTAATAACCCCCTCTTTTTCGTTTCTTTTAATTAAGCACGTACGATAGGAATTCACCAGCCGCCCAGTTTTTTGTCTGTGCACTACCGCGAAACATCCGTACTCGGCTACTATACATGATTACATTTTTTCCTAAAATGTACCAATGACACTACATAATTTTTTTTTAGTACATTTTCTGTGTCTCGCTATATGAGGCATTCTCTGTCAACTCAGCCACTTGTTCCGACCCCCTCAAATCTATCGCATAATTGGTCACATTTTAGTATCACTTGAAAGGACCCTTTGCACATTTCGTCAGATTTTTAATTCCGTTTTGGGTGATGGGTTTTTTTTTCTTTCAAATTCATATATCTTGAAAGGGATAAATGGGGCAAAAAATCTAACAATAATTAACTAATTAATTTTGCAAATTAACCATTTAATGCAATATGTGTTATGTTTTTGTTCGTGTTGCAAAAGCTATTTTTGGCAGAAAGGAATGAAAATTATATTTTATTCGTGTATGGCGACACCATCGATTTCGCTACCTTTTATAATTATAATTTCTTTTAGGTTAGGTGTGCCGACCTTACTAACGAAACGGACGATCCCGATTGGCTACGAAAACTGGCTTCACGAATTCGTCTATTTCGATATATTTATCTCGATCATTCGAGTGTCATGTTTTTTCAAGAGGCGATATGGCGATGTGTGAAAAATCTACTAAGAAAATTGAGAATGTGGAAATCGACTTATTTTTTGAGAAAAAAATATTATATTATTATTTTCGTTTGCTTCGCAACTATGTCGCGTTCCGCTTTGAGAATTTTTTAATATAATACCCTGAAATTTCGACGATAAATTGGCAGGGAAATCGAAGGTGTCGCATTGCACAAAAATATAATTTTCATTCGTTTCTGCTAAAAGTAGCCTTTGCAATACGAACAAAAATATAACACATATTGCATTAAATAGTTAATGAATAAAGAGACCTTTTTTGTCCTTAATCTTTTTTTCTCCGACTTATCCCTTTCAAGATATATGAATTTGAAAAAAACGCATCTTTTAAATGGATTTAAAAATCTGAAAAAATGCTTAAAGGTTACTTTCAAGTGAAACTAAAATATGGCCAATTATGGGATAGATCTGAGAGAGTCGAAAAGAAAGTCGCCGGGTTGACAGATTGCTGCATATACGAACAAAATTTGTTGACTTGGCATTCGTTTTCTACTTCGTTGGAAAAGTTGAAAAAAAATTGATTGTCTCAAATAGGAATTGATCTCAATTGAGGTACCTGAACTGGCACTCTTTTGCAAAAAGGTATCTTTTCCGCAGTGAGCATTATGTCTACGCTGTCCCTCTCATACTGGCAGGTGCGATGAGAATAGTCGCCAGCTTCGTTGAGTGACCTTCATATAGGTGTTCTAAGCGTTTTTATTCTGCTGACCGCTGCGCTGTTGACCCTCATCCTTTTTTTTTTGAAAATTTGAAATAAAAAAACGCATTTAAAAATCTGAAAAAATGTTCAAAGGTTACTTTCAAGTGAAACTAAAATATGGCCAATTATGGGATGGATCTGAAAGGGTCGAAGAGAAAGTCGCCGAGTTGACAGATTGCCTCATATATGAACGAAATTTTTGACTTGGCAATCGTCTTTCATTTCGTTGGAAAAAATTGTCTCAGACACCAACTGATCTAAATTTAGGTATCTGAACTTGCACCCTTTTGCAGAAAGGTATCTTTTTCGCAGTGAGCATTATGTCTATGCTGTCCCTCTCATACTGGCAGGTGCGATGAGAACAGTCGCCAGCTTGGTTGAGTGGCCTTTATATAGGTGTTCTAAGCATTTTGATTCTGCTGACCGCTGCGCTGTTGGCCCTCTTCGTCTATCTCTCTCGGCGTCACCCCATTCCCGAGGGCTACGTGGTCCGCCTTCAAACCACCCCTCTTACATCGGACGGCAAGCAAGCGTAACTGCGTTTCACTCTCTCCTGCTCTCAGCAGCCAAGCGGCATGCTTGCACTGTCGAGACTATACCCGCTTTGCCAGCACCGCTATTCCACACTTTAGCCCCCGGCTCTCCGACAGTTCTTGGACCGTCAAACATACACTCTCACGCAGTGAGCATTAGACGGGATCAGAACGACCCCAAGCCGACACGTCGACACCTACTTTCATTCCTATCGATCTAGCTGATTTGGTCACGACGATCCCGATTTTTCCGTGTTCTTGCTTTCCTCACACCGAGTGGTCCTATGTAGCTAGATATATGCCAGACGGTATGTTATGCTGTATGTTCTATTTCTATCAAATAAAAGACGTTCATCGAGTACTTCATTTTATTAAGTCCCGACTGTCCGCGCACCCTGAGAAATGGTTTATTAGATTTAAATAAATCAATGCATTAGAATTCTGTTTATTCAAATGAAATGTTTTTTTTATTTGTTGGAAACAAATTTTCATTTATATACACTTATGAGAGTTACTCGATTCAACTGAATAATTTTATTTACCTATAGCTGTACGCGCAAAAGCAATTTCTGTAAATATCGACTACTGACGATATTTAAAATAAAACATTTAAGTAAGCGTTTCTTTCAATCAAATGGATGCGAGATTTAGATTATGGAAGTCGCTAATTCCCAGACTAGGCAGCAGACGCGCTGTGCGTTTCCGTCAGCTATCCTGCGTCATACAGCTATGTTGGCCCTCGACACGTTCGGGTCACAGTGTTGCGAAAACGATTAATGGGCGGTCGTGCGAGAAGAATCGACGATTGAACGGTGGTCTTTCTAACCAACGCGGACTTAGAGAGCTACCGGAAGATCTTGGTACGTAAGAACATTATAATTTCTCATTATTTTTGTACGAAATATATTTATATTCCGCGAGGTTCGAGGAACGACCGGCATTAGATACATTGCATATTATATAATATTAGCTAATATGTCTTACGTAATTAGGACCAAGTCTGTACTATGTAACGTTTAAAATAAAAATATTTTAATTATATAATGCATTATTTATTCGTTTTTCGTCAAAAGCAAAGAAAGAGTTTATGGAGGAATAAAAGAAACATTCAATGAAAAAATTTAGTTACAATAAATAAATAATATATTTGTTTCAACTGCAACGGCATATTAGATCCAAATAAAGACACTAAGTAGATAATGCATTCGTAGTTAAATAAGAAATTGTATTTGATACAAGTAATATGCTAGTAGGCAGATATACAAAGAAAATAATTTATTTGTCCGAAATAAATTTTATTTGTTACAAAGAAATTATTTCTCTGGGTGCAGTGTTGTGAAAATGATTAATGGGAGGTCGTGCGAGAAGAATCAACGATGGAACGGTGGTGTTTTCTAACCAACGCGGGCTTAGAGGTCTACCAGGAGATCTTCGTACGTAAGAACATTATAATTGCTCATTATTTTTGTACGAAATATATTTACATTCCGTGAGGTTTGAGAAACGACCGGCATTATATACATTGCATATTATATAATACTAGCTAATATGTCTTACGTAATTAAATGAGTAATTAAGACCAAGTCTGTACAATGTAACGTTTAAAATAAAAATATTTTAATTACATAATGCATTATTTATTTGATTCTTGTCAAAAGCAAAGGAAGAGTTTATGGAGGAATAAAAAATATTCAATGAAAATAATTTAGTTACAATGAATAAATAATATTTGTTTCAACTGCAACGGCATATTAGATCCAAATAAAGACACTAAGTGGATAATACATATGTAGTTAAATAAAAAATTATATTTGATACAAGTGAAATGCTAGTAGGCAGATATACAAAGAAAATAATTTATTTGTCCGAAATAAATTTTATTTGTTATAAATAAATCATTTCTATGGGTATATTGTTATTTACCGTCAATATTAATTAATGTTACATTCATGAATTTTTTCATCCTTTTTGAAGTTACTTTTTTATGAACCTTTTTTTTGTTTTACAAATATATTTTAATAAGAACTAATGTTTTTGCAGTCGGGAGTTTTTAAAATTTTTTAATTTTTCTTCCTTGCTTAAATCATTTATTTGGCGACATTTCGAAAAAATGTTGACGGGATAAAAATGACGAATGTGGCCTAATTGTTGATGATTGTAGCCTGTTTAGTGCGTGATCGTGATCGGTGTGTGAAAAAAATTATTCGATGCAGTGTCTATATGAATATTTAGTGCAATAATCACTGAACACATTAATCAATAAAAATTATCATAAATTAGGCACTTATCCTAATTTATAATTATTTTTTCCTTATCGAAATCAATGATACAATTTTTTAATTTATATTAGGTAGGATTTAATTTTGTAGTGTGAATTCTGAAGTTTAGTGTAATTATATAAATGATAAATTATACTGGGATATAGATTACATTCGAGTGTATATTCGGAGAATTCCTTCAAAGTGATTTTTCTTCCTGATCGTAGAATCTCTCCGGAGCCTTTCTAGAATGTCATTTTTTATTCGTGGAATATATATAGAGTCTTTTTACGATACAGTTTTCCACACGTAGGGTATATCACCGTAGACCACAATGCAATAATATTATATTCGTAACATCTCTTCGAAGACTCTTTCCAATACGATTTCATGTTAGCAAAATCTTTTCAATGCAACGTGTCCTTCCTTATGAACTGAGAAATGAATGTAAAAGTGAATACGTGCTTAAAGAGAGATTTGCAGTGAAGTTCAAAAAGCATGAAATAGAAAAAAAATTAACTCCTGACTGCGAGAAGATTACTGAATGAAAAAAGTACAAAAAAATAAAAACGGCTTTAAAAAAATCTTACAAAAAGATTGAAATAATTGTGTTTCAATATTTTTGCATTTTTTGTCCATCTGTATATGCTGTTATCATAATAACAATAATAATAATATATTGTACTTTTATTTATATAATTTATACGAATTATAATTATTATTCATTTACTCAGTATAGTCGGGGGACATCTCTGGCCGTCTCACAAACGCTTTTCCAGTGCATGCACCATGTCCCTGTGACACGGCCGGAGGCGTCTCCCGACTAGAGTGAGTATAATGAATAATAATTATAACTTATGTAAATGATACAAATAAAAAATAAAAGGTATTATTATTCTTACAATAGCAGCGTAATAGTAGCATATATAGATGTACAAAAAATACAGGGAGCTTCTGTGAGAATTAATATTTTAGAAAACAATGGAGCAGAAAACTCTCATCGCTCAATTTTGTCGGTCCCCTGATAGTATCAATTTATAATAATAAAAATTAATTCTATGCTAGCTGTGTCGTGGTTTGTCGTATTAACTCTACTGCGAAAACCCGTTGAGCTCGAAAGGTATTTGATACCGATCTATGCTGCAGCTAAATAGCTATTTGATGGAGCTTTTAAATGTCTACTATATTGAAATGTGTGATAGGTTCTCATCGGTAACAACAATGAGCTTATTTTAGAACTTTCTGAATTCTTGTACAGCACGGCCTTGGTGGTGAGAAGATATTGTTAAATATTTTTTAAAATTTATAACGTTTTATAATTGAAACATTTCGTGTTCATTTATTTAACACGTAAATAAATGAAATATTTCGTCAACTCGCAAGAACTACGTGTTCAGTTTATCCAGTAGACTTAACGCAAAATGTTCAGCCTTGTCTTGGACTGGAGTAGATGTCGTGATCCGAACTGACGAAGTTGAAAAACGCAGTAAAAGATATTTTCCGGCTTTTTCTGCATGGGATGAGTTGGATTTGGTGTCGCTCAGGAATATTTGGCTACTAGTTCCATGATCCATCATCACCATCCATCACACATCCATCATCATCTGCAACGCCTGAAGGTCTTTGATAGCAATGCGAACAGACTATGGTTTGAATCAATCCCAATACGGCCTATTCGTATATCGCACGGCACGATCATGGACGGGCCGCCCAATATTTTTAAGTGTCGAGTGCGCTATTTTGAATCTGCATCGGATAATCAGCTATTGAAACACGTTGTTCGACATCACCCGTTTAATGCGTTGTTTAAAGTGGTAGTGCAATGAATATGGATGTTGGGCAACGTTTACGAATTCGAAGTCTTTCGAAAGCATCCTCTCGTCGAACTTAACGAAGAAGCTACAGATATCCTCGATGTGGAGAGATATGACGAGGTTGAGATGGAAAGTAAATCATTGTAATTACTTTGTAAACCGACAGCGATGACTGCGCGGTTGGCGCACCGCTCTGGTGGTCCCCCAAGTCAAGCTGATTCGTTCGCGGTCAGTATTTTGATGGGTGATCGCTTAGCCATGTCCCAGCTGGCTCATCGACCGTTGAGCGGGAGGCGCTTTCTTCTGAGACTTTGGTGTTTCTGCATTAGGATGTGACCGTCTGGTTTTTCTGATTTTTTAATCTTCCTGGATATCTATGTCTTAAAGGGGTCGAAGACATCCAACGAGACATCCAACGAGACATCCAACGAGACATCCAACGAGACATCCAACGAGGCATCCAACGAGACATCCAAGAGAGACATCCAAGAGAGACATCCAAGAGAGACATCCAAGAGAGACATCCAAGAGAGACATCCAAGAGAGACATCCAAGAGAGACATCCAAGAGAGACATCCAAGAGAGACATCTAAGAGAGACATCCAAGAGAGACATCCAAGAGAGACATCCAAGAGAGACATCCAAGAGAGACATCCAAGAGAGACATCCAAGAGAGACATCCAAGAGAGACATCCAAGAGAGACATCCAAGAGAGACATCCAAGAGAGACATCCAAGAGAGACATCCAAGAGAGACATCCAAGAGAGACATCCAAGAGAGACATCCAAGAGAGACGCAAGCAAATCCAGGCATTCATGGACAGCAGTGTACCAGTACGGGTTTTCCGTAGTTTCCCCGCGACCCAGCAAATGCGGTACAGTGTAGCTAAGTTGGCTACGGACGCACTGGAAGTTAGGTAGCTTAGCCGCGTGCGAGTAGGGAGTGCTACGGGGGGAATCGGGATGGGGTTTCGTGAAAACCCGGAAAGGTATACGACGGAAATGGAACAACAACAAACAAATACTTTGCAGGAGGCTGTAATGAGCGATCACGCATTCGAAGAATAAAGACAATTTCATTTAATGCGTATTGTTTTCATATCTTTTTGTAATGTACACACACTTTAACCTGTGTTGGGTGGAAGGTGCGGGGAGGGCAATACATGTAGAACCGTGTAAAAAGTAACTAGGTGCATAAACGCGTTTAAATAGTGTTGTAACGATTGAGCATGTCAAATTTATACACTTCGACATGTGTTGAGAACCAACGCACTATGAAGCGTGTAAAAAGTGACTACACGATTTACACGCGTAAAGCGTGTTCAAACAACACGCTTGTTTTTAGAGTGTTGTTTCTAATATCAGGATACTACTACACTACCTTTGATGCGTTGATATCTTATTTTATCACTTGTTCCCTCAATCGCACTCAACTCAGTCCGAGGAGTTACGCGACCGTGAACCGGAAACAAAGTGAATTGCTATACAGATAGCCCATAAAAAATGCCTACAGTTCTCCCAGTGCTTCGGTGTATCATTGGATTTCTAGTTTTACCTTTATTTCCAGACATCAACCACATCCCCGTTCACTTTACTTACTCAGCCCTCTTTGTCGTGCTTCCGTTCCTTCGCTTGCTTCTTTTTTTTTGTCAAATACTTTCTCAGTGTGTTTCTCTCCGTCCGTCTGGAATCTATGTTTAATTCGTGAACCCTCCTTGCTACAGAAGAATGGTAAACGAAAAGGAGCGGATCGAGGAATAACTTTCACCCTTCTTTCCTCAACGTGTACGACGACTCCGTCGCGTCGTGTACTTACAGCCTCTTTGAAATGCCGCACGGTCGATGGCTCACCCGAATGGAGCTATTGATTTGAAGCACCAACCGTATACCTTCCTCCCTCAGCTCTATCAATTTCCGCGACTCAGCGAAGCACAGCACGAACGTGAGCGTACAAGGGGAAGAAGAGACGTGTTATCAATTTTCAACCTGGCCGAACTTCACATAACTACCTAAACTTTTTGAAACACGTATTCCGAGTTTATCGATGGAAGAATTATAGGATTCTCGAGATTCGCATATCAGATTTGCACTAGCATGTTATGTTATATCGGACGGAATCTATTTCATTATGTCAAGAGAGATGGTAGCGTTTTAACAGCCGGTACTGATGATATATATATATTTTTTTAAAGAGATTCTATCGTCTACAATTATTAAAATATACTGGAAGTTTTATCCACAGTTGAATCAGTTACTGCATAATTTAGAAAAATTAAATCACACATATGAGCCATGTGTATACATGTTTTTCAGCAAAATTAAATCATGTAAGGTAAACGGCCTAGTTTGTGACCCCGAGGGCACATTTTTGACTGCTGTATATTCAGTTTTCGTCAAAAATTAACTACATTATTGGCAAATTGAAAAGCGTTAAATGTTGTTTATTGTGACTGAACACATAGTTTTTGAATTAAATGTTTAGTAACTAAATTTATCCGCGAATGGTATGACTTGCACTACAGTCGGCTCGGAAGACCATTGCTAGACGCAGCTCACTAGCTTCGGCAGTTGCAGAATAGTGCGTTTTCATACTGCAGAATAGGGCCATGCTGAATTCGGTAATATAAGAATGAGAATTTTACTGTTTAATAATATATATTTTTCTACATTGTAAATATACCGGATTACAGTTTCGATAGAGAAATATCAATATTGCAAACTTTTTTTCGATTAAACCACAAAGACGTTAAAGAATAGCCATCCACTCCGCAAGGTTTAGAGTCCGAAACTATTCTCGTTAAAGGATTCTGTCGAAGGTCGAGACTAGTGACGGGATGCAGAGCTGTTAATCCAGTTTCTCTGGCTTCTGTTGATTAAACATATACAAGTAATGTGCACAAGCAGGCCAAATATTTGACAATCCCTTTTACACTGAAACATGTCTAGTGGAAAAGTGGAAAATATGACCCTGACTAGCATGTAAATCAATAAATACACATGTAATACATGGACCGTATTCACCTCTTTTGGCATATATACTAAGCTACTATAGTATAAGGTAAACGCTTATAAGGGGCACTTTTAGAGCACCGGTGTAGGTTTTCTATTAATTACGAACGCGTAACATTGTCAAACTGAAAATGAACTTTTTCAATACGTGCATTAAAACCTTCTGAATGAAACTCACCTATTATACAAGTCAAATAATCGCGAATTTTTATAGTATTGTTGGTTTAATAATGGTTATCTACTGCTAGGGTTTCTGACACTGTGGACCCACCAATGTCCCAGTTTGTGACCCTCGCGTGTACTCGGTTTCTGACACTCACGCAGCAGTTACTCACCCAGTTACTGAAACTTCGCGATGTCGATTGAAACGGGTCTAATTCCATTTCTCATGTAATGTTAGTATCAAATTTCAAGTAGAAACAATGAAAAAGATTTAATTGGCTTAAAGGTATTATAATTCCATTATATGCTTAGGAAAGTCGAGGGTCAGAAATCCCGGCATAACCTTCAATCTGAAGTTCGGTCTCAAGTTCGATCTTAAATTAGACATTAAGTTCGATCTTAAGTTCGACCATAAGTTCGACCATAAGTTCGACCTTAAATTTGATCTTAAGTTCGACCTTAAGTTGAAACTAACGTTTTAAAATTCGACCCTTGGAGACAACTTGTATTTTCTCTTAACGTACTTTACTCGGTGCTACTACAAAAGTGCGTGAATTTACACCAGGAATGCAGCGCAACGTCACTGCACGGGCGGAAGCGCAGCGAAGGCGAGCGAGCATGCGAGCCGACGGGCATATGACGGGCCCATGGAGGTTTTGCCGATCGAACGAAAACGGCCGATCAGTGGCGCAGTTTTGGCATAACGATATCAATATCCCAACCTTCCGTCAATGTTCGGCCAAGAATTCGTTTTCCAATCGTTGGATTCTCAAGTTGAGGCCAATGTTCAACCGAGCATTGGTTCGTCAATTGTTGTTTTGTCGATTTGAGGCCAACGTTCGGCCGAGTATAAATTCAGGAACCGTTGGTCTACTTGTGACCGAGGAGGTAACGAAACAGCGAGAGAGCTTCTACGTTGGAATGACGGCGCGAGTGAGACAGATGTAATCGCGATACGCGGATGTAGCGTTGGCGGTTGGCGAGGTTCGTCCGCGAATACGTGGATCAGGGGTGAGTCCCTGTTGAATCGCTTCCCGTGGATGGTCCGCCAGCGAATATTGGGAAGCCACGGAAACCCTAAGACGGGTGAAGCTCGTCTTTATCAGGGAGCAAACGAGAAGACGCGTGAGGCCCGTCTTTATTAGGGAGTCGTGGAAAGTGGAAGATCGGTGAGGACCGTCTTTATCAGAGTTCAGAGGAAAGGCGAACACGGTTGAAGCCCGTCTTTATCAGGGAGAGGCGAAATCGTGAACGAGGGTGAACCCCGTGTTTATCCGGGAAGCGCGGAAACGCGAAGCCGGCTGAAGCCCACGACTATCGGGAAACCGCGAGAACATAAGCCCTGGGAGAAAGAGAGAAAAGGCGTACACGCACGTTCACTGCTGCTACCTAGAGAGCGGGTACACGTTCGTTCAGTGGTGCTGTCCAAGAAGTGGGGTACACATGCGTTCGCTGGTACCACGCAAGCTCGCTTGGCCCGGCGGCGTCGGTCGGGTACATAACTCGCGCGAACCCTGGAGAGGGCCCCTGCAGGACATGCGGAGGTACTGGTGGAGATAATGGCGAGAAGTCGGGTGTCGGAGCATGGGGTTCCAATGAGAGGTTAGACGAGTTTCAATGCTTAAAATTGGCGGTTTATTAACCCTTTATAAGTCACACTTCTATCCCCGCTCTTAGGCCCTAGCGCAGCAACGCGCGGTCCCCACTCCGCGTCCGTTAGTCCCATTTCGGGACGGCGCTGTGGCTTATAATGGGTTAAACCAGCAGAGCTCCGTTCCGAAGGCTGAGAGCGGAGCAACTCGCAACCATTGGTGGGTGCAACCGCCTTATATAGGGTGGGGCAGACGCCATATCTACTAAGAGGGCGCCTGCACCGACCGCCGAGCCAATGGCGGTCAGTGGAGCCGGAGTGGGGGACCAAAGCGGTGCGGCCGTCCACCGGAGCTCGGGGTCCCGCCCGGAGCACCAATGAGAGGTGAGCGACTGTGGGAGCTCACGGTGCAACGGACGAACCGATCCCGTGTGGCCCTTGCCCGTCGCTCGATTCGGGTCCGTCACGTTCTTTATTATAAAGCCAGTAAGATATTTAAATGTGGGTCCCGGGCTTGGAACGGGGTTAAGACGTGGAAGTGGCGTATAACATCCCGATATTAGCCAAATTTTCGGCCGGACATTAATTCACCAGCCGTTGGTCTGTTGATACATGAATTCATGAACCATTGGCCTGATGATCTTAGGCCAATGTTCGGCCGAATATCGACTCGTCAATCGTCGGTTTGCCGATGTGTCGCCAACATTGGACCACCAGCCAGAAGCTTTCGCCGGTAGATGGCACCATCCCAAGTTATTTCTCGCAAGCGAAAGTGTGTCCGAGCGTCAATATAAGTTCCTTAACTCTAGGAAAAGATGCGTATTATTTTTGGGTTCCGTGCTCCGTACTCAATAAATGCTTAGACAATACATTGAGTGAGTACGATTACTTTGAGTCTTCTCGCAAAAGAAAATTTATGAAATGTAAGCTCTTACAAACATGCGAAGCATAAAAAAAGGAATGGGGATATTTTAAATTTTACAATGTTCAAAAAAGTATACGTTAAAACCATTCTCGCCCTATATCAGAAACCTATAGAGGGGCCACATTGAAAATCAATTATCGGCCGAGCTTTATGAATTACGATCAGGCCAACATGAGACGCCACCATTGGCTTATCATTCGTTACACTCGCATGCCATTGGTGGCAGCGTGGGCTTCGAGGCTGGCCCAACCGTTGGCTTCAGCCGTTCACCTTACATGTGATCCACACGCCGGAGACGTTGCTCATTTCACCGCGCCGAAGAAGCTACAAACCAGCTTACTCGTCGGAGGATCGAGGACATCCCGAGTTCACGGACGTTGGCTACAGCAGACTAATTGCAGTCGATACTGGGCAGATACCACTCCAAGCGTCGACGCACGATGCTTGCGCACTAGTGGCACTCATACGGGACACACATCGTTTGTCTCGGAGAGCGAACGAAATTCGATGGACACGGCCGAACGACGATCGAACAGCATCGATCTACGGATCAGCAGCGAGCTTATCGGATATAAGCCAGGCAGCACCGAGAGACGAGAAGGACCGCGCACAAGCCGCAGCTAATCCACGTGGCAGGGCCGCGCCGTCGACGAGACAAATATATTGAAACGTTTTGATATTCCGGGGCAGCGGAATATCGAACTCAAGATTTTTTAGATCGTCTTCTCCCAAGTGGAAGGAAAGAGTTCGGTACTGGACCGGCTCGATATTGTGTGGGGGAAGGGAAATTATGGATTTCTTCAGCCTTGCAATCCGGAGACCAGAGGTCGACCCGACGTTTCAGACCGAATACTATCCTTTCTCACCGGATGGGCGTCTCAAAAATATGCTTATTCCTCGCAGACTCATCTCTCGTGAGAGAGTCTGGTAGAGGGCCCGATGCCGACGAATCGTCATCGGAACTTACTTTATCCTCGCAGTCTCACCTCTTGCGAGGGATCCTGGTAGAGATTAGGGGGGTGGTTCGGTATCGGGAGATAGGATAGGAACCTAGAGGATCGGACAGGTAGAGCTTATATAGCGGCCAGGGACTGGTTCGCTTGCGAGAACCGTCCGCCAGCTCGCCATCTCGCGGCTAAACGCGAGACTCTACCTGGGGGTAAGGGCGTCCCGTTACAATATCCGTACATGATGAGATTGTTATATAAAATTTAAAAGGAGTAATACATGCTTAACTATACAAGCACGAGAGTTCGAATATGCAAGACTGCGCATTTCATCTCTATCTTCACAAATTCTAGTCTCCTATAAGTTCGAGACCAACGCCAACAACCTTCAACTGAATTCAGCACCCGGGAAAGCTAGATTCAGTGGGGAAAACCTAACCAAGGCTGTACTGTTAGAACTGACAAAGCTTATCCTGGTATAGCGAACAAAATTGGTCCCAACGGTAAGGTAATTCAAAATAGAGAAGACTTGTTGATATCCATTGTCAGGTGCCTCAGGAAAGTTTTACATGATTATGCTCGTTGTACTTCTATTTCTATCCACGATTGTATGGTGAATGTTCTGATTGGAAACACTCGTTAGCAATTCAGCCACCACAGAAAACTCTGACTGTAGACTTTCGGGAGAATTTTCGAAGGAATCGAATTTATCCGTGACAATGGCTGTCTTTTCCGTGGCGTCCAATGTAGAAATAATCGCAGTGTTGTTGGCTTCAGACAGATGTAAACAAGCTGAAAATCCCTTGAAAGCCGATCCTAATAGCTACTGCACTCTCGAACTATTTCCTGACTTCATCGATACCGATAGCCAAAATACTTAACGTGGTGACTGTCCAGGAATCGTTAGGATCACTTCACCTAGTGATATGCATCATACGAGGCACTTCAACTCACGGAAATCGTTCTGATATTTGTAAGAATTTGCCTATCAACCCTTTATAAGCCAGCCAGCTTTATCCCCAACTCTTAGGCGCTACCGCAGTAACGCGTTGCCCCCACTCCGCGCCCGTTAGTCTCGTTTTTATGCGGTTTCGGGCGGTGTGACATGTAAATCGTTAATGTCATCATCCAGATCTGATTATTAATGGAAAAAACTGAAAAATCATGAAAAAATTAAAATTGAACTTTGAATAACTTCAATTTACTTACATTTACTTTATATTCAACATCTGTAGGGAATTATACAATCTGAATCCACAAAAATTGAGGTTTTTCGAGTTTGCAAGATTTCGATTACATTTAGACTCCTCCGGACGTCCGTACGACTTGATATCATGAGATTGCGAAGACTGATTTGGATGAAATTTGTAGCATAAGCATAATTAATTATGCGAAGTATGCCCATACAATATTACAGCATCTTAAATTGTCTGAATAGTAGATTCTGAAAAAACAGCACTTTTAAAAACTCACTCTTTTAGAGGAAAGTGTCTCTTAACATCGCCTTCCGTACCTCATCATTGACTAAAAATGAAAATTATTAATAAAAAACTGTTAAATGTTTACATCAAAGTCGGGAATATAAAAAATGCCAAAAAACAAAGTTTGCTCTATGGGGAAGCAAAACAGAAAAAACGGTAGCAATTAATCTTTCCTGATAGTGCTTCGAACCATTCGAACCACGACTCGCAAGGAATATCTAGGAATAGAAAAACATGTAAGCAATTAAGTTTTTAAACGAAGAAAAATCATAGAGCGTGATCGTGGAGTAGGTTTTAGTCCCATTTTATTCCTACTCTTCATCAACGATGTACAAAAACGCATTTGATTTCGAGATTCGCATTTGCCGATAACATTGTTACTGTTGGAGAAACCTTCATACACTTTCAACATAAACTAAATTATCTCAAGAACTATTCCGATAGAAATTCTTTTCAACTAAACTCGAAAAAAACAACAATTGTACCGTTCCGCCGCAGTACGAATTAGATAAAATTCAGTAATTCTTACTTTCGAGAAAATATCACTGGCATCAAAACATCGTACGCTTACAAGGATGTAACATTTGCTAGTTCCTGAAAATCCAGAGAAGCAACGCGGCAACGCATGGCTAAAAGAAACGTCGCTATAAGCTCAGTGGAACGTTACGTGGGATTTTTATAAAAGAAATAAGTTTTATTCAATAAGATTGTAATATAACGGATACACATCAACAAAATTGTTCACGACGTAACTCGTTCACGACACTTCTATTACTGATCCTGTCCGCTTTTATTGTTATTTTTTGTTGTCGTCTTGACAACCACGTGCAACTGTTCTCGCGCCTGCTCGTTTCGTCTCTTTGCTATTCAATCCTACAGTTATTTAATACTGAGCCACGATCAAACATACCACCTGGGAAACTTGGAGTCCCCTCTATTATCGTCTCTACGTCACTGTGTACGCTGCTGAAATCTGAGCAGTAAACTACACATATAAGCTAGAAAAGATTCGAGTAAAATTCTTCATCCCGATGCTCGGCGTGCTCTAGAAATACTCCAAACTAGGTGATTAGACTGGAAACAGATAGAACAAAATTGTGGGCAGATATCTTCGAGAGGTTTCTCAGATATGAAATCTCAGATGTGCAGGAAAATCAAGAGGACCAAATATCGCTTATCTGGGAAACGTTACGAGAAACTGCAGGCGCTCCACACCAATTCTTCTAAATGCTTCAAAAATAAATATATATTCTAACTCAATATTACATAAACGTAAAATGAGTTTTAACGAATCAGTGACAGGTAACATAATCAGTATCGCACAGCCCAACATTACAGAGTAAAAATCGGACGATGCTCGATTCTCGAAGGCCAAAAATGGGCGCGGAACAGAATTTCAGACGCTACCGATAAATTGAATCTAAACCCGACTAGAGAACAGAGAGGTTGGTCTCGATCTTAGGCTCGTGTTCATAGAAACTAACAACTGTAATAAAAAATATTGACAACAGACAAATTCATTATCGTTCTTTAAATAAGCTTGCTACTCAGTTTGTATAACATAAACATGAGTTTTACTCTTAATTTAGCAGCGATCCCAAATACCTCTTATATTTGTTGACCTCCCGTACAACAATGGAGATCAGCGAAGTTAACAACAAGGAGTGGAAAACCAGTGGAACATGCAAGAAAATCCGAAAAATAAGGGGCGCTGGTTTGTACGCGTGGGGGGTGGTGACGCTCTCGTCACGTTCTATAGGCTTGCGACGCGTACCTACAGCCAACATTGCCAGTGTACGTATCTATGTGCCCAAACTATACCAGATGCCGTTCCCGAGGGGATATGTCCTCTATCTCACCCGGCCCCTTTCGCTGCTCAGGTGCCTCTCGTGTAGCCCAAGCATGACACGCTCTATTATGCAGTGCACGAACGTAACGCGTTTCGCGTCCCTATATACTAACGCACGCATTATACGTAGCTGCAGATACCTACACAGCCACGATCACTGTCTTCATATTTATACTATTCGTGCCAGGTATGAAGAGACGCTGAAGCATCTCAACTCTAAGGACTTAAAAAAAAGCTGAAAATTGAAATTTTCATATCGCTTCCTCATAATGGCCCTTTATTCGCAAAGCTCCTTCTATGAGAAAGCATTTACTATATTTTTGGCTTCCTCATAGAGGAAGCTTTGCGAATAAAGGGCCATTATGAGGAAGCGATATGAAAATTTCAATTTTCAGCTTTTTCAATATCAACGTCGTATTTAAATTTTAAGCAAAACTGATGGCTTTTGGTCAAAACGGCTGTCGAATCTGTACTCCAGACGAAAAAATACATAGAGTATCATAGAGTATTCATCGGGAAGCAAAGAAATTGCTGTTTGAAAATACCCAAAATCACTCTTTTTTGAAATTTTAGCTATAAAAATGCCCAATCAACTTTTTCGTTAGCCGTCACTCCGGAATTGTATTATAAGTATTTTTTCATGCTGATCACGAATCTGACACTTTTTTATTCATAGATCAATATTTAATACGGAAAAATGCGTCTTGAAAAAAAAAAAAAAATTTCATGAAATTCAAAAAATTCAAAATGACATAAAATTGAAACGGCTCGATCGATTTTCTTGAAATTTTAATGGGATCATCGGGTGATCATATTCCATCTGTGTACGCGTTTGTAGCCCGATAGCTAAAAAATTGCGAGCGCTACGGTGCGCACAGACTTTTTCGAAGAAATTAAAAATGGCGTACAAAAAAAACAACTGAACATTTTTGGATGAAATTTGGCAGAAACATTGACTATTAACCACACAAGCTGTGTGCAAAATTTCAGCCTGATCGGTGGAGGCGTACCCGAGATATAGCCATTTGAATTTTTCGCGTCTGATTCACACACACACACACACACACACACACACACACACACACACACACACACACACACATACACACACACATACATCCGGACATTTTTTCTAAATGTGATTTTTCGATGTTTTGGAACATTCTGAACACGTTTTCATTAAAATCTCGAAATTTTTTTTTTTCACCATCACAAAGCTTCCTCTATGAGGAAGCAAAAAGAAAAACAAATTGGAGTTGCAAGAGTTGCTACTGTACAAGATTACGCCAAGTATGCAGAAAGTGAAATGTCTTTACAACCGACCCGTTCACGAATGGCCCGTTACGATATTTTGTTCGACTTCGTTTCATTAGAATTCTGTTAAGGATATCCTTACCAGAAGCGCGAGAGGGACACGGGGAAGGGGCTCCGCTGAAGGCGGTAGTCACTTTGCGAGAGAGAAAGGTCGTACCATGCAAGTGTTCTAGAAGGAGATGGACGGTTCGTGTTTTTAACGGTAGTTGAAAACGAGACGGTAAATCTATTTCAAATTTTGAGACAATCTGCAGTAAAGTATACACTTTAGACGGTTGGTTTTTTATTTCAATTGAACAGAAATTCGCGGAGAAAAACTCTATATTGTATCGTTTGTGAGGTTAGATCCGATCCTTTCCATGTTAAAATACCTAACTTTGAAATCACGTTGCAAAAAAAATAAACCGTTAAAAAATCTTAAAAAATTCTAACAAATAAAGCGTGTTTTTTTCTGTAGACCACATAAGTTTGATCAAGATCGAACCGAAACGACTTTTGGTAATGATATCCTTAAGGTTCAGGTAAGTTCAGGTCTTTTTTCTAGCGGAGCTGCAGGCATTTTCCGTGCTCGGGTTTGATGGCTTGTAGAAGTACTGTACTATATTTTCTTCTCGGAATCGTGGTCCAAAATTCAAAGAGAAACTAATAATACTGTGCTGATGGACTAACAAGAGAAAACAACTATGAGGGTTAGGAGCAAGTCTTAACATACAATTTCCAATGTATAGCATTAGATATACATAACTTCATCCAGAGGGCAACTAGCTTGTCAAGGACGTTGGAATGTCATGGAGATGAAAGCTGAGCAATACCGTGAGAATTTGAAGAGGTTAAAGCAAAGACGAACATGGTGTGATATGGAAAGACGGACAGAAAAGTCCGACGAGTGGTGGACGTCGGACATTGTATAGACACGATCAAAGTCAGAGACTATTGGGTATCGCCAGCTAGTTTACCTCAAGGATAAATAAAGAAACATAACATGTCTCTTATCCAGAAAAGGTGTCAATTTTACCAGCTGACAGTTTTCCGATTGCTCGTCAACGCTGCTGCAGGCGCTGGACGGACAGAAACGGAAAGAGCGTTTCACTTACACACGGATAGTGAATGTACGTTCATAATACGTCAAGAATTTCAGTCGTTGTGAAAATGATCGTGACGGAAAGATATACATAGCTGATGCTGCTTGGCGATGAATCTTGAACATTGGGCACCGCAAGAAGGAAGATTCATAATCAAAGTTGTTAGAACTACGTTGCATATCGTTCTTTAGTGTGAGTGCTCTTTATTTTTAAAGCTCAAAACTGTTTCTCCTCGATGAAGGCCCGTGTGAATAATAAGCTTTCTTTTACAATGTAATGAAGTCAGACTTGTTCTAACGCTCATTTTCTTCATTATCGTCATTTTCTTCAACTACTGGAGAAACTTTTAAAATAAGATAAGTTTGATCACCGTCAGTTTTCTACGAACCATATTGTACCACAGTCATAGGTGCTGCCAAATTTTGTTGCACGCCGAGGCGTCTTTCTTCCTCGCTCGAAACTTTTGTGTTTGAAAAAAATATATAGCATTAATCATAGATATTGTTCTCTCACTGCAATAAGTGAGCCAAAGACTTTATTAACACTTACACTTGTATGTACGGTTGAGGCGAACAGCCGTCTCCGTATCCGTGTATTCAGGGCCCCACGCCTCAGCGGCAGCCGGTCTGCCCAGGCAGGAGAGTATCCACTAGACGCGCATCCCGCACGGACCACGTAACTACTTGGCGGGCGCCGGACTCCGAGCGTGTTCGAGTTCGGTCCGCTAGGTGGCGAAGTCGACCAGTCGCTCTCGCAAGAAAGATTACTTCTGGACACTATAAGTAAAGGAGCGTTTCACAGGGTCTCTCTCCGGAGTCGAACACTGATTCCCTGTTATCCGTTATAACCATGGTAGGCGCAGAACCTGCCATCGACAGTTGATAATGCAGACATTTGAAAGATGCGTCGCCGGTACGAGACCGTGCGATCAGCACAAAGTTATTCAGAGTCTCTTTTTTTTTGGGATTGATTTCTTAGGGCTTGTTTTTTTGTTAGGGGGTCGCTCCTTTTTTGGGTCTGGTTTTTTAGGGCCTGTTTTTTTAGAGTTTGCTCCTTTTTTGGGTCTGGTTTCTTCGGGCCTGTTATTTTAGGGGTCGCTCCTTTTTTGGGTCTGGTTTTTTAGAGCTTGTTTTTTTTTTAGGGGTCCCTCCGTTTTTGGGTCTGGTTTTTTAGGGCCTGTTTTTTTTAAGGGGTCGCTCCTTTTTTGGGTATGGTTTTTGCTAGGTGGCGAAGTTGACCAGTCGCTCTCGCAAGTAAGATAGCTTCCGGATACTTTAAGTAGCGGAGCGTTTGCGAAATAAATTAAGTTCGACGAGCTTCACAGGTCAGTCTTCTCAATACCTTTCACTGAAATGTGGCGAGTTCACTGAAAATTGTTTACTCACTGATCAATGGCGAAAACTCTCCACTGTCCAAAAGCGGCCAACTATCTCTGCACTGTCCAAAAGTGGCCATCTTTCTCTCCACTGTTTAAGAGTGGCCAACGTTGCCTCTACTGTTAAGTGGCCAACTAGTTCTATCCCACTGCCCAGTGAACGGCCCGTTCGCAACGCCGTAAAATCCCGCAATTCATTAATTTAAAAATAGAACTTCATAAAAGTTCTTCCCTTTTCAGACTGTCCGCAGCAACGAGCTGCGGAGCTGTCGACGTGTAGCTTATAAAAACCACTTTCTTGAGTCTATCGGCACACTTCTTGGCACAGAGATTTTTTTCGTTTGCCGATAATATTTCCTTTGACTTTCCATTGACAACCTAGCAATTACATACCTTTTATTACAGTTTTGTAACAAGGTCATCGCTCCCATATAACTGCAATATCATAGTTATATATATAACAGTAATAATATATTTGTTATATAGCCGGCAACATAACTTCAATGTATGTGATTACATAACACGTTACATATCGTGTTATATTGCTGAATCGGAAATAGAAACTTACATGCAATTTACATCTAACATTCAGGTGATATTACGTGCAATATTCGGTTACGTTGCCGTTGCATTACTGCAATATCGATGTGTTTACTGACGTTTATGTATTGTGACGTGCCCTTTTTACACCTCGATAACTCGGGAGCCGCGAAGTAAAGGAGCACTCACAATGGTCGCCCGACAGTTAATACGATCCGAAGGGCGCCAGGTTTTCCTTGTTAGCTCCTGAAAAACCAAGTCGAGGTAAATGCTTTCGAGACTTTTCTCGATTTGCCACCCTGAAGGAGGGACTATTGCAACAGACGTTGATAACGCCAGGTTACAGTATATGTTTAGAATAGTTATTATGTAATTAAAATAAAAATGTAAAAATGGAAAAAATATTTGGTGCACCCTTGGAATACAAATAGACTGAAATCATTGCATCAAAAGAAAGGATGCCGCAATAAACCCACACCTAGAAAAATAATTTATTTGAAGGCCACTCATAAATAAATATTTATTTGGTTTAAATTAATATTTTTATTGATTTAAATAAATATTTATTTGCGGGGCGCCTATCAAATAAATTATTTTTCTGGGTCCGGTTGATAATGAAACAATCCCCTGAACAGAAAAGTTTTAAAAAAAGAATTAAAATAAAAATGGAAAAAATTCTTGGTGCACCCTTGGAAGACAAATAGACTGAAATCATTACATCAAAAGAAAGGATGCAGCAATAACCCCACACCTAGAAAAATAATTTATTTGAAAGGCACCCACAAATAAATATTTGTTTGGTGTAAGAAAATATATTTAATTATTTAAATAAATATTTATTTGCGGGGGGCCTATCAAATAAATTATTTTTCTGGGTCCGGTTGATAATGAAACAAGAACCTAAACAGAAAAGTTTGTAAAAAAAGTCTACATTACATTAAAAGGAGGTTAAGTGGAATTTGGATTTAACCCTACAACTCATGACTGGGGTCCGAACGCACTCCAAACGAACGCGAAAAAATGAGCTTTTTCGGTTTTCCAATTAACCGGTTTTGGAAAACCGGAATCGGTTTTCCATTAACTAAATGTACATAAAATCGGTTTTTTCGTACACGGTTTTATAATCAAGAAAATCGTGGGATGCGTTCGGACCCCAGTCATGCGATTGAAGGTAAAAAAAATTAAGTCATGAGTTGTAGGGTTAATAGAGGATGTATTTATCTTGCTCGGTTCCACTGCGAATCGTGAATACATCGATTTTTGACGTTATCAGCGTGGTCACCACTCGGAGGTCACTCTTCTCCTCGCGCCCCATCGAACTTTGAACTTTCTTACAACTGGAATGCAAATTGTCAAGGGAACTTAACTTAGATGAGGCTGCACCACTGCATAAAAAGAACTAAGGGAAAGAAGCGGCGGGAGTTGGCCAAGGGATGATTCCCGCAAAGTTTCAAACTGTCTAATGTAACGTCCGTCTGCTTGGTGAGTCTAATTGCTCGTTAGAATGAAAGTGAGAGAGATACAGAGAAAACTTTCTGAAGCAAAAGGAAGCGACATTGAGAAGGATCGCAGGTCCGAAGTTAGTAATTTCTGCCGCTGACCCTTTTTGAGGTTCGATACGTGAAGTACATCGAGCGAAGAAAAATTTGACAAAATTGTCATTCCAATGCATTAAAAATATCATTGTAGGTAATCACCATTATAGAGTTGTTCAAAGGTTTTCTCGGTCGCTCTGCATATCTGGTGATATATTGTAAGATCTGTGCTGAATAAGGAATACGAATTAACGAGGGGCGGAACTTTTTTATTCGGTCTCGAGCTTTCGAACGACAGAATGTTCTTATTGTCTTCTCGCAATCGCACGTCCGTTCTATTCCCGGTCCTGGTCCAGACTGTTTATAATTTTATACGAGAGTTGTTACGTCCTCGTTGGTCCGTTCAACTGTTTCCCGCTCGCTTTCTCTCTTCGTTTCGCTCCCATCATTGGTGAATGGACGAGCATATTCGTTACAGTATTTAGTAAGTCTGTTGTACGCGAGGTCAACAAATATAATTTTCAAGGTATTTTGGATCGTTGCCAAATTAAGAGTGAAACTCAAGTTTGTGTTATACAAACTAAGTAACAACGTTATTCAAAGAAAGATCATTCATTTGTTCGTTGCCAATATTTCTTATTACAATCGTCGATTTCGTTTACAACATGAGCATAACTCTGAGACTAACCTCTCTGCACTTTCGTCGAGTTCAGACTGGGAATTTCCCGATCGCGATTCGCGAGGTAAATTAAAGCGTTTGCAATTTTGTTCTACCTCCCATATTTCGACATCGAGAATCGGTCATCGTCCAATTCTCGCTCAGCAAAATTGGTCTGTGCAATATTGGATCCATTTAACCGGGCATCGTCCGATACTTACTCGGCACATTCCTACATGGGTCGGGTTCGCGACTCGGTGGATTTGCCAGTAAGTATTCCCCAATTTACTTAATGAATTTATTCTATTTTAATGATTGAAAATAATTCGGGGTACAACAAGTGCGATATGAATTTGGAAACTTTTGATTAACCTAATTTAAAGTTGCCGTTCACAGTACGCGTATGATTTTCGCTACACCGCACTAGTATCGCATAATATTTTATGTAACTCATGCATGAAAAGCGCTACTTTCCGTGCCTGCCGAGAGTGGCGTAAATGGCACTTTATAGCCATGAGTTATATAAATTCCTGGCGCATGCGCAGATCGGCTCATTTGCATGCGATTTCTGGAAATTATTGCACGCTGCGCATACATTATTGCACGCTGCTCGTACATTATTGCGCGCTGCTCGTACATTATTGCAGGCTGATCGTACATTATTGCACGCTGCACGCACATTATCGCACGCTGGCCGTACAGCGCGACGATCAGCAGGCACGGGGTAGCACTTCTCCTGCATTCGTTACATAAAGTAGTATGCGATAGTTGCATGTAAAAACGGACTCCCGACGGCGGTTGTGAAGTGGCCGCTTCACAACCTTCGTCGAAAGTCCGCTTTTACGCACTAGTATCGCAAAGTACTATTATGTAACGAATGCAGGAGAAGTTCTAGTGCGTGCCTGCTGATTGTGGCGCTGTACAGCCAGCGTGCAATCAAATACAAGCAGCGTGCAATAATTTCCAGAAATCGCACGCCAAAAAAAATCGCACGCAAAGGATCCGATCTGCGCATGCGCCGGGAATTTATAAAACTCATGGCTGCAAAGCGCCACTCACGCCACTCTCGGCAGGCACGGAAAGTAGCGCTTTTCATGCATGAGTTACATAAAAGTAACTAACAATGGACAAAAAGCGTGTAAAACTTACACACTTCGACATGCGTTGAGAATCAAAACACCGTGAAGCGTCTAAAAATTGGCAACACGATTTATGCACCTAAAACGCGTTGGAACAACACGCTTGTTTTTAAAGTGCTCACAGGTTACGAGAACCTTAACTGTATGATTGGTTTTTGGGGCTCATCATGGTTAGATATCACTGTAAGGTTGATTTGGCGCGGGATTTGAGTCGATTTACCTTGATTCAACCGCAGACCAGCTCAATGGTTGAAGGAAAATTACAACGTTGTATCCGACCGAAATTTCTCATTTGATTCAGGGTTAATATTTTTATATCGAGTCGATAGTCAACTATTTCACGAAAGTCATCAGAATTAGTTAAAGATCGATATTTTCGACCTATTCAGACAATTATGCACTGAGACATTCAGTGTTGCGTAAGGGTCTGTTTTTTAGACACCCGATCAAGGTCCGACTCAATCGTCTTATAATTTCGTCTAGTAATTAAAAATTGAAACACGATTGTTTTTTCATAAAACCATGCAGTTCCGACTATTTTAATAAAAATACACTTCGACTTTCAATTTATCTTGTTCATTGGGCCGTGACGCTAAAAAAAAAGTTTTTTAAAAAGTATTGACAAATTGTAGGGAGATTCAACAATCTTTACACTATTCAGCTAGGTCGCCTTACTGGGAAGAATATATTGAGCTTATCTCTGACGGAATTTATTTAAAATTGCCAGGAAACTTTACACTATGTTGCGTTTTAAATGTCGTAGGCTTTCGGTTTGGGGAATTTATTACGAGGATTGTAGGTAAGCGAGCATTGTGCATGCTGGACGCAAACGAATTGGGAAGTCTAGTGCACTAGGGATTTCGTGTAGGGTTCTGTTGGTGACTGGACTTCATTTGCATAGGGTCACGTTATTTTACCCAACCCCCCCCCCCCCCCCCCCCGCCCCTCGCCGGCATGACGTTACATGCTGCTGTGACGTTATGCGCGAACACACGCATTAGACAGTCTTAGCTGCCCGCGAATAAAGTGATCATATTTGATCACGTCTCCGTATCCGGATCAGATATGAATCTGATCAGATCATATATCATTATATATGATCAGATATGTTCGTAAAGTAATCCAAGCATAGTCAGGTAGTATCTCGTATTTGGTCAGATATGATATGATATGAATTCATATTTGATCATATCCAATCATGCTTCAGATTCAATGAGGGCCCTAACTGAAGTTACCTAGCGGGTAACTTAATTTTTGCCCATAATAACTTTGCCGGACTTTTGACATTATAACTGTAAAAGCAGCAAACTTCCTGCTCGAACTCAAAGACATTAGTATTGAACGGCGTTCACAGTGCTATTGAGAATCACTTTCTAATTGCGGTCTTTGTGGTCAGCAATAATGGGAATTTCAAGTCGTCCGGTACGCCGAAATTTCGTAGAGGGAGTTGATTTTTTTGACAATGTGGACGGTAATTGGGAGCTTCAGGGGCATCCCGTTGCAGTAGTATAGTAACGAATAGAATCTGACGGACAAAAACTGTTTTTATTGCTTATGCTAATATTACCATGTGATTCTGTGAATTGCAAATTTCACTTGCAAATCTGCACGCTCGTGCGTGCGTGCGTATAAAAACATTATTAAAGTAAAGTATTGATGGAGGAATGACCAGTGGATAAATAATTAATTATTAACTTAGTAAAATCAAGCTTGATAAATAACTTAAATCAAATAGTTAATATAAAATAATTCTTAAAATTACAAATTATTATCAATCAGTAACAAATCAATTATTAATGTATTCAGGAGAATTATATCTGGACATTAAAAAAACATATTAAAAATTAAACATATTAAAAAATTTAAAAAAACATATTTTTATTATCAGAAGGATAGTAAAAAATTAAGGGAATTGGGAAGGCATTAAGAAAAATAAGTTAATGTTATTCAAAATTAATATTTAAGGTTTTTCGGGTTCATAAAATAAAATAGAATGAACAATTATTAAGAATGAGGAATCAATAGCGAACATTGAAACAACTTCAATTCATGAGGATGATAACTTTCGATAGAAACAAAGTAGACTTTTTATTCAAATTCCCAAATGATTGTTATTTAAAATGAGATTTATCAGATCAATTTATTTACCAAGAAAATTGTTGTCAACATTAAGGTTATAAAATTAATGAAATAAGCGGCAGAAGACAACGCAGCCGATCAATAATTACCACAGACGGAGGCAGCTAATGGAACCGACGAGTTGACGATGAGGCGCCCCCCGATCGAAACGATAAAAGAAGCTTCTGCGAGGGCGGAACATCACAATCACTATTCTATTCATCATCCGGAACGTCAATCTTATTACGCAACTGAAGTCTTGATACAATTATAACTTAGAAAATTGAAATTGTAAATAGTTTAAAATAAATACATACCTTGAATATTATTATGTCTATACTGTGTCGATGTGAGTGTCCGCGAGTGTCCGCGGGTGTCCGCAGGTGTTCGAGGGTGTCCGCGGGTGCCCGCGCGTGTCCGCGCGTGTCCGCGGGTGTCCACGGGTGTCCGCGGGTGTCCGCGAGTGTCCCGGGTGTCCACGGGTGTCCGCGGGTGTCCACGGGTGACCGCGGGTGTCCGAGGGTGTCCGCGAGTGTCCGCGAGTGTCCTCGGGTGTCCGCCGGTGTCCCCGGGTGTCCGCGGTTCTCCGCGGGTGTCCGCGGGTCTCCACGGGTGTCCGCGGGTCTCCACGGGTGTCCGCGGGTCTCCGCGGGTGTCCGAGGGTGTCCGAGGGTGTCCGCTGGTGTCCCTGGGTGTCCGCGGGCGTCCGCGAGTGTCCCGGCACTCCGCGGGTCTCCGCGGGTGTCCGCGGGTGTCCGAGGGTGTCCGCTGGTGTCCCTGGGTGTCCGCGGGTGTCCGCGAGTGTCCCGGGTGTCCGCGGGTGTCCGAGGGTGTCCGCTGGTGTCCCTGGGTGTCCGCGAGTGTCCCGGGTGTCCGCGGGTGTCCGCTGGAGTCCCTGGGTGTCCGCTGGTGTCCGCGGGTGTCCGTGGGTGTCCGTGGGTGTCCGCGAGTATCCGCGAGTGTCCGCGAGTGTCTGTTTGATATTACAAAGACAAACGGTAACGAAAATAATTTCAAAATACGGTTTGGACATAAAAGAAGAATTATTTCACGAAATCGTATCCGCAATTGTAGGAAAAAGTATTTCCTGCTAGCATATAAATATTTGTATACCGCTGTTTGGCCTTGATGAATGACTAGATTTTTTTCAAGCGGATTTTTTGTTGGCACTGAGTATACCTACATCCCTTCAATTTTTAGACACTTAAAAAAATGACTAAATTGTTATTAGAAAATAATAGACCATTATTTACGAGTAGATATACACCGCTATTTTACTACTAAGTACAATTCTTGTCATTTGCTGTCATATCACATGATTTGAGATCATGTAATGATCATGTGACCATTTGATGACTGTTATTTCGCATATACATTTATTGTAGATTAAACTGACTTCACATGACGGTCCGAGATTGAGGGACCACGAAGGACGACGTGAAAGCAACGCGTATGGGAGCGCGTAGCGCAATGCCTAAATACTGTATCGTACACTCCCGCGTGATTCTTTCAAAATGTCCTAAAGGGATATTCTTCCGGAAGTTTGTAGGGAAGTGGATGAACCCTAGCCCTTTTGACGGGTAATTTACTCCAGGGATAACAACAATAGGGGATTAGAAAAAGATACAATTAAATAATCGTGCGCGAAGTTATAAAAATTTATCGGAAAAATATTAATAGTGAAGAATAAATCAAGATTTCTTGCGTTTTTCACTAGTCGTTGGTTGTCGTTGGTGTTGGAATAATTCGTACAAAATTTAAAAATTTGATACTGATGACAACATTTATTTCAACCGAATCTCGACCTTTCGTTGAACAAACATTAACGTTAAATGAAGTAAAAATAACGAATAAATTAATAAAGATTGTTAGATAGATCGTCACAAACAATTTCGCAGAACGTTACAAAATTAATTGGATGAAGATTTGACAATGAAATATCTTCTTTAAACACTAACGCTGGTTATTCTATCACGTATTTGTGCAAACTGAGTTGTCAATTGTACGATTACAAGTGCTGAATCGATCGTTAAGGTTTTTGTGAACTGAGTCGAAAAAATAATTCCTGAAATCGATCCTTATGATCGGGTGTAGTAAACAATTTCCCGAAGCACACGCACGTGGACGTGCATTGACAATCACGTTTCTTGACGTTTCACACTATTTTAAGATAGCCTTTCGAATAGTGTTCATTTCGAATAAGTTTCAGAGAAATGAGAGGGAATTGCAAAGACTTCTGGGTGTTATAAAAATCCAAAAAAGGTCAAGCATAATGGTGATGAAAAGATTAATTTCGCATTATAGTAATTCCGATATGTTATTAACAAATTGATAAAAAATAAAATTGTTCAATAATTCTCCCGGAAACCTAACTTTCTTAAAATGGAAATTATTCGTTCACTTTTCTGAATACGTACGAATTTTTTCAGATTTTTTAGTTCACTTTGAATTTTTTTAAATGGGAAAAATGTAGAAAGCTACAAAATTCAAAGCGAATTTAAAAATCTGAAAAAATTCATACGCATTCAAAAAATTAACCAATCATTTTCATTAAAAAAGTAAGGTTTCAGGGAGATTTGTTGAACAACTTCATTTTTCACCAATTTGTTAATAACATTTTGGAATTATTATTGTGCAAAATTAATCTTTTACATTCGCAACTCGCATTTTCTCTTCACGTACTTTATCAGAAAAAATCAGAGCGCATCCAAAATTTTTCAGAAGATACTCTGAATTTCTCTGATAGATTGTGAATGCCGGAGGTTGTGCGGAAAAAATGGCAGAGATATATAACATATAGCAGAGTAAGTCAGAGAAAAATCTCGGAAAATCGATGAAAATAATCGAAACGGTCCGTTTAGAGTTTTTCACAAAAATTGTCAGAGAAATATTTTCACCAGGGAAGGAAACAAAAAATGAATACACGTACAAAATACAACTCGTTGAAAGTCGTACCTACTCCTCGCATAATTGTGTTACTCTCAATACTGTAATACATTTCGTCGAGTGACGAAAATGTACAATCCCCAAAGTTCGTTAGAATGCTTGGAGCAGCGGGAGAGTATAATCGAATTTTCTCCGCGTTCGACGTTCCGTCGAATCTCCGTATCTATCGTTTATTAATGAGGTGACGGTGAGCGCATCCGTGGAGTCTAGGGAGTATGAACGAGGGCGGGCTGCGGGTGTCGTGAGTGGAGGACCGCCGGCTACGAAATAATTGGCTTAACTGTCGGCGACGAACCCCGCGTAGAAAAGCCTACGTGGAAACAGCGGTCGCGATAGACCGCAAGCGCGAAGAGACGGGCTCACCCGCTATAGTCATATTATGCGTACTGTATGCATGGCTGCGTTCTACAAGGGAACGTCTCAAGACAGTGAGAAACGATAATTCTGTGGCGTCCCGCTGGTAAGACAGTCAAACACGGTGAATCGCGCTCTGAATCTTGAGTACACGAGACGGACTTGCTTTAAGAAGCTGCATGCTTCTACAACGACGACAACGAACGCTACTACCGCTGCGGCTTCCACCTCGACCGCCGCCACCATGGAAGCTTCTATTATGTCGCGAAAGTACCGACAGTTGTAACATAGTATAATAGGTTTATACTAATATTATTAGTTTTTAACGATTAATACGATGTAATAGTGGACTTAGAATTTGCGCTCTCGTGAGTATTGTACACTGCTGTTCATGAATGCCTGGATTTCCTTGCGTCTCGTTGGATGTCTCGTTGGATGTCTCGTTGGATGTCTCGTTGGATGTCTCGTTGGATGTCTCGTTGGATGTCTCGTTGGATGTCTCGTTGGATGTCTCGTTGGATGTCTCGTTGGATGTCTCGTTGGATGTCTCGTTGGATGTCTCGTTGGATGTCTCGTTGGATGTCTCGTTGGATGTCTCGTTGGATGTCTCGTTGGATGTCTCGTTGGATGTCTCGTTGGATGTCTCGTTGGATGTCTCGTTGGATGTCTCGTTGGATGTCTCGTTGGATGTCTCGTTGGATGTCTTGCTTGGTATTTTCGGCCCCGTTAAGGCATAGCGCAAGATATCCAGAGAGATAAAAAAATTAGAAACACCAGGCATTCGTGAACAGCAGTATACTTGGTTTAAATTTGCAATCCCATACACGCAACAATTGCGACGTGATTCCATGATTTCTCGGCGATTTAGAAGAGGACGTGAAAGAGAAGCAGCATTGTTTGTCGCATACGCGTAGGAAGGAAATTGTTTCACTCTCGTTGGAACGAAAACTTGCATACACGAAGAACTGGTTCCAGCAGTTTGCGATTCTTTGATAGTGTTTTTAAAGGTGTAGATCTTGCATGTTCGCCTGCAGCTATTTTATGGTCATAGACGTGGCCCGTAACTGGACGCTCGGAAGACATGCCGAGCAATATACCGACCCATTCAATTTGCGCAGGTGCACCCCTTCGCGGTTTCAATATTCGGAACGCGAAGCAGTTCTGCCAGCACTGTTCGTACCCCATTGCCAGAGGATTGCAAATCGAATATTATAATGGACAGCTCGCAGCTGGGCATTTCCACAAACTTCTTAACGACGATGTAGTAGGCGCAGCAAAAAAGGCAATGGTACGAGGAAGGGGATGTTTTCAGGAAACTGCATCCATGCGTGCGTGCGCTCTAATAACAAGCGTGTTGTCAAGTGTGTTTAAACAACTCACAAGACATGTAACATGTGTTGCGTCAACAAAATGCATTGATAAAATACAGGTTGATTGCCTTTCGTGTTGAAACAACACTCTTGCACCGCATCTTTTCTGTATTGTCTGTAAGGTAAACGGCCCAGTTTGTGAACCTCTCCGAGTTTGTGACCCCGACAGCACAGTTATGTCTGCTGTAAATTCCGTTTTCGTCAAAAATTAACTAGGTTACTGGCAAATTGAAAAGCGTTAAATGTTGTTTATTTTGACGACACACATAGTTTTTGAATTAAATGCATAGTAATTGATCCGCGAACGGTACGACTTGCCCTTCCGTCGGCTCGGAAGACCATTGCAAACTTTTTAACGTGAATATAGTTACGTTGCGTGTTAAAACTATGCACGCAAAGCGTGTAAGAGTTACACACTTCGACATGCGTTGAGAATCAACACACCACGAACCATCTAAAAAAGTGACTACACGATTCACACTCCTAAATCATGTTGATGCAACACGCTTGTTTTTAGAGTGTGCGGTCGTGCGCAAAAGGTCAAAAGGTTTTTCACCTTTATCGTGAAGGAAAAACGTCAGCTTCTCAAAAAGGAAGCCTCTCCCTTCTGTGAAGCTGACCCGCCCCAAGGCTAAAATATTCTAAGTCCCCTTGGCGGATGGGAAGGCGGGTCGAGCAGTGAAGGGGGTTGGATCGATGCGCTACCCCGTTTTTGCATTTTCTTTTGCTCCATTATCATTTTGTATCAGACTTTCTCGCTACAGCCGACGTCACGAGATCAAGCAACCCTAGCAGTTAAGAAGCTCCCGCAATCCCTTTGGGTTACGTTATGTTTTTTTTTCTTTAAGGTCAGCATGCTTGGCTCCGTCCGGTGGTGTGCGGTCGAGGATAAGAGATGCCCGGCGGAGACAAGCATCTCACAGAGATTTCCTTGCGGAAGTGCGGGTGCGATTACGGCGCCTCAACGAGGTGTGCAATGCCCTGAAGAACAGACGGAGGGTTTTGTTTTCCGGGTAAAGGGTTGGAACCCCGTTACGCGTTATATTGAGAGAAGGGGCCTTGGACACTAAGAAAAATTATTTATTGTACGGTCACCTCGCAAACAAATATACATTATTATTTTTTTTTTATTTTTTTTATTAATTTCACGGGACGAAGCCTTTTACATTAATGTACATATGTGAGTGTGGTTCACTGGTGATCAACATTATCATAAAAATACATCGCTCGGAATATTTCGTAGATTTACCATCGCGGAGATATCAGAAATATAACAAAAATATAACCTCGAGGATTAATATTAATCATGAGATATATTATTGATTAAATATAGATGTCAATGTAATTGAGTTCGTGAGATTCGGGTCGAATGTCACAGTCTGGATCGTAATAACTATTCGCGGAATAATCTTTATTCCGCGAATAAATATACAATATACAATATACAATAAGTATACAATAAATGGCAAATATTGGGTTGGAAATAAAATAACTATTATATTCGTGATCAGCGGGAAAAAATATATCGAATCCAGCTTTGGAACAAAAAAAAATCGAATGAACAACAATTTTTCAATGTCTGAGCCACTTTTGGAAAAATGTCGATTTTCGTGATTTTTAAACGTCGAAATCTCGGCTCCCAATGGAGGTAGGGAAAATCCAAGGTTCCCAGCGTGTTCTACGGGAAAAAATACATAATATAGAGCCTTGTCGGAAGTTTTAGAATCGTTTTATGGTGCCGTTTGGGGACGTTGAAAAATGCAAAAAATGGACTCGAAAGCAATTGCAATTTTTTGATATTTTTTTTTCTTTTTTTCAAATTAACTGCCACGTATTCCGACGTATTTTTGCGCGCTGAACACGAATCTGCTGGTCTTTTTGGCCTAAAGTACAATGCGACATTAAGGGGCTCGATTTTATGCACGAACTTGGGCACGATTTTATGCACGAAATTGGGCACGATTTTATGCACGAAATTGGGCACGATTTTATGCACTTGGCCGGCTGAAACGGATTAGCCGCCTAAAATATTTTAGCCGGTTAAGACGGCTTAGCCAGTCAAACTATAAAAGCCATTAGCCGGATAAGATATTTTAGCCGGCTAGGCCGGCCTATTTGTACAGCCCTACCGACCACTGCTCGAATACGGACACTCCCTCTTTCTAAACTGCAGCAACGCAGCGAAAAAAACACATCTTCACCGCAGAAAAAATATCCCTAAGAAAGCTCATTAAGATAAGACATCCGAACACCCCCCTCCACAATCCTTCAAATTACCTACTATACGAAACCTCCAGAATAATACCGATAAAAAAACGTATCATCAATCTAACTTCTGACTTTGCGAAAATACACCTAGAAACTATTGCACGCCTATGCAATAGTCGTTCTCCAAATGTAAGACCCAAACAGAAATTTCCGACGCATACGATAGCAGAAATCCTCAACATATAAACGTCCCAGTAATCGAGCATGTACCAGTAATTGACCAGTCAGCGGTAAAAGAGCGATAAATAAAACTGTGAGTACTTTTCGAGGCTTAAATAAATTAATGACGCTTCCTCTGAAGTATGCACAACATTCCATGAAATTTTGAGGTTTGTAAAATCACAACAGTCACAATAAGAAAATCGAAAACTTGTGGAGACCGAGCCGAGCGTGATTTTGCCGGAATCGTTGATATGGACGTTAAGGTGCGACTCGTGAAATCCGGTTAAATTCTGCGATGCACGAAGACTTTAACCGGGTCAGTTGAATTTGACATTACATGTGAAGAATCTATTATTACTAAATGAATATTCTAATGTCGTAACATTTTTATTTGCCATAAAAATCGCGGGTGGCGATGATTGGTTCAGAGTAACGTACAAATGTCGGGGTAATCGACTTACTGTCGATCACTGGGACAAAATCGTGGATCGAAAATTTATAAAAATCGCGTATTGTTTTTATGAATTTGATGATAAAAAAATAATGTAAGAATCAATTCATGGATCGAACTATAGGAGGACTAGTTATGGACAGGGGTTCTCTATAAATAATTAAACAGTAAAATAAATCATGTCGTAAACTGGGCCATGCAAAAATCCATGACTGGACTATCTATCTTTTAATGCAATTTTTCTACAAAAAAAAAATGGCGTCACAATTTTCTTTTTTGTTGAAAAAAAAAGTATTACCACGCTGTTATATACTTTTTAAAAAGTGCTAAAAGCCTTCGTACTGAATTGTTATTTTGATATTATTATACCATTAAATAAACCGTTTGTAATTTTTATTAGCGAGCAAGTGATTTTCCTGTGCACAAGGATAAAATATCGGTGTCGATCACCGGGTCGTACAAGGGTCGATAACTGGGCAAACCATGACTTTAGTATGTCGATGACTGGTATATTTGCACATTGCAAGTTTTATGTTAATTTTTCTTTACAATAAGATAAGGTAGACACGAAGTTATATAGATAGATTAGCGCTCTGTTATTAGTTAAGCGTTCTATTTGTTAACAAGTGTATAGTGAGTCATTACAACCTACAATGACACTTATTGACGTCTTAATGAGAGAGCTACAATTTATTGAAGTTGAGAATTTTGCCTAACGTGTCGATTACTGGGACAGTAATCGACCTTGCTCCGTATCGACAGTCCGATGGGACAGTAATTGACAGTAATTTACCTTGCTCCACAACGCATAGTCACATATAATTGGCCTAGAATAAATAATTTACAACATCACCGCACTCACCCTCTTCCTCTTAAATAAAGATTAAAACGCAGACAAACATGTAATAATCGGGCTGACGGACCCCGATCGATGGCCCGTTGGGCAAAGGAAAATACAATCGAGATACCTGTAATCATCCGCTTACTCGTGTAAACATTATGTCCAATAAAATTCTTGTACTACTACTACTATTTTCGAAACATTTCAGAAATATTTCAGAAATATATGCTATGTGGGAATGTGCGCTATCGGATAAGCGGCGTTTCTCTTGAGGTCAAGTATTTGCTTTCTTTGATGCGAATAAACCTTTATTTTTAAGTCCAAATCTTTGACCAAATTGTTTTACTTACGCTAAAGAATAGCCGTTATTTGAATCAAATAAGGATTTTGTTAAGGCAACACTGTCAAAAAAAATTCGTATGAAATTTACAAAAACTGGTATATTAAATTTAATGTATAATCATGATGAAAAATTCATGTTCAGTATCTTAAAAACATTGGAAATACTTTATTTTTAATAATATACTTTAATTTCGATGATAAAGTACATTAATTTTTCAACATAATCATACATCGAATTTAATGTACCAGTTTTTGCATAAAAACTTCCAGTCCGGTACATTAAATTTATATTTTTTTTTTACAGTGAAGCATTTTTTTAATCTTAATGAACGTCATTTGAAGATCGAAATTTATCTGATTTTAATAACTATATTTTTTTTTGGTGTAAGCTCGATCCGCGAAACTGTAAAAGAGACAAAATCCAAACACAGAATGAAACCGTAGCGAGAACCAATATGAACCGTATCGAACGAGAGCTAATTGGCGAGTGCACCAACGGGGCGAACCGTAGCGGAATGCACGGGTTGCTCAGAATGTACGTTGCGGTGGAAGGGTCGGGATAACGGGCTGGTAAAATAACTTGAACTTGAATCGAAATCAGGACGAGCGCTCGGAGCCGCGAGAACGCGACGGAATCAAATTATCGGCAGGAGAAGCGGCGAGAACATGCGGAGCGAATCGAAGGCGAAATGAAACTACAAGGTAAGACGCGAGCGAAAAGAACATAGCAACGATGGCGAAGTCAAGACTGCTGAGCGAACAATTGTCAACGCGAGAACGGTATCGTAGCGAGGGCTAAATTAATTCACCGAACTGTGTGATAGAAAATATTGGATGAAATTTTCCTCGACGCCAAACAGTAAAAAATAATTTGGTAAAATTGGGACGCGAAATTTCGTGAAAATAATTTTGTTAAATAAGTGTGAAACTCGTTTGTCACTTATTTGAATATACGAACCTGGGCTTTTATTTACCGCGTCATTAGCAATTTTAGTTTGTACTTTTGTTTGTAAAACTGGAAAATTAACAAATAAAAAATTGTGGACGTTTGTGGACAATAAGTTGTTGTAAAAAGTACAAACTTTTTTGTAGTGTGCAATGCGCTCGTTTCAACTTCTCGAGCGCTAACGCAGCGAATCTGTTTTGTCGAATATTATTATTTATCTTAATTGTTCTTCTTCATCAAGATAAATGGATTGATTGTTATTGTCAATTGTATAGATCTTTATTCTCGTCGAAATCAGGCAAAGTATCGACGAATCAAGGGTAAGCGCTGAGCCGCCACGTCGTCGATCAGATTCGCGGATTTGAAAAGGCGGCCATCACTGTAAAAAGAAACTGTAAATTTAATGTAGTCGACTGGAAATTTGTATCCAAAAACCGGTACATTAATTTCAATGTACTAATCGTGATTAAAAATTAATTTACTTTTTAGTTGAAATATAAGTAAATTATTAAAATTAAAGTCCTTTCGTAGCGAAATTAAAGTAAATTATTAGAAATAAAGTAATCCCAATATTTTGACTACACTGAACATTCCTTTTTTATCGCAGTTGTACATGAAATTCAATGTACCAGTTTTTTCATAAAAACTTTTTGTCCGCTACATTAAATTTTATACGAATTTTTTTTTACAATGCTATGACGCGTCACGCGCGTGCCCGTGAAGTCGAAAAGTGACAAAAAGTTAAGCTCCCACCTCGTAGAACTATATATTTTGATCGATAAAAAAATCCACCGAAAAGCGTTCGCTGACAATTAAGGTAGTCCTTGCGAATGGTGTTGATTTCACATAAGTTACAGAGAATTGAGGGGGATTTGTAAACACTTCTCGATGTTATAAAAATCTGAAAAAAATCAAGCGTATTGCAGATGCCGAAAAGATGAATTTTGCATAATAATAATTCCAAAATGTTATTAACAAATTGATAAAAAATTTAATTGTTTAACAAATCTTCCGGAAACATAACTTTTTTTAAATGAAAATTATTCGTTTATTTTTCTGAATACGTATGAATTTTTTCAGATTTTTAAATTCACTTTGAATTTTTTTTTATATGGGAAAAACGTGTAGAAAGTCAGAAAGTTCAAAGTGAATTTAAAAATCTGAAAAAATTCATACGTATTCAGAAAAATAAACGAATAATTTTTATTAAAAAAAAGTTATGGTTCGGGGAGATTTGTTGAACAATTACATTTTTCATCAATTTGTTAATAACATTTTGGAATTATTATTATCGCAAAATTAATCATTTCGGCATCTTCAATACGCTTGATTTTTTTCAGATTTTTATACCACCGAGAAGTGTTTACAATTCCCTCTCAATTCTCTGAAACTTATGCGAAATCAACACCATTCGCAAGGACCACCTTAAGTTTGAGAGGTACCGCATTTTTTGGGTACAAACGTCGAATGCGGCACCTCTTAGGATTTTTTTGCTATGTACCGCCCTTCGCAATTTGAGATCGAAATCTGTCGTTTTAAAAGACGGGAGGAAAATAGATAGAAAAAAAAGATTCCTTTTTTTAAACACCCTAGTAAAAAATCATATGCAACATAGAGAAATTGGGTACCTCGTAACGATACGGAAGAGCCCCTAGCGTATACGTTATAATTAGAAAAATACGACGCCGAGCCTGGAGTGTAGAAAAAGTAGATTCATTCCTGAGGGAACCCTTGTAGTGGTGAAATCCCGTGACAAAGGGTTCGCGCGGTAGAACTGCTATGCGCATATACGTAACGAAGTTCCGAAAAAAAAAACAGAAACTAGAAAGTGTTTCGAACTCAACAGAAAAACGAAAAATCCCAGTATTGTCGCGGGACGCGGAACATGCAAGACCTAATAAAAAATTTATTTATCTGTTAATTTCCAGGAAAGATGCCGATTTTATGTTGCCTAGATATTCGACTCAGGCTTATCCTCACAGCTGCTACCCGCGTAGAAAAAAGTCGTATGGGAAAGTGTATTAAATTGAATACGAGTGGAATATGTGGAATAGTACGGGATCGAAAATTGGGTGGAGTATAATCTGAGTATGGGTTTTGTTCAGTCCCAGATTCATCCCATACACTTTTCCAGACTTTGCCAGCCACACCCAGAGAAATGATTTATTAGATTTAAATGAATCAGTGCATTAGAATTCTGTTTATTCAAATGAAATGTTTTTTTATTTGTTCGAAACAAATTTTTATTTATATACATTTATAAGAGTTACTCGATTCAACTAAATAATTTTATTTACCTATAGCTGTACGCGCAAAAGCAATTTCTGTAAATATCGACTATTCACGATATTTAAAATAAAAAACTTAAGTAAGCGTTTCATTCAATCAAATGGATGCGAGATTTAGATTATGAAAGTCGCTAATTCCCAGACTAGGCAGCAGGCGCAATATGCGTTTCCGTCAGCTATCCTGCGTCATACAGCTATATCGGCCCTCGACACGTTCGCGGCACAGTGTTGTGAAAACGATTAACGCGAGGTCGTGCGCGAAGAGTGGACGATGAAACGGTGGTCTGTCTAACCAACACGAGCTTAGAGAGCTACCGGGAGATCTTCGTACGTAAGTACATTATAATTTCTCATTATTTTTGTACAAAATATATTTACATTCCGCGAGGTTCGAGGAACGACCGGCATTGAATACATTGCATATTATATAATATTAGCTAATATGTATTAAGTAATTAAATGAGTAATTAAGACCAAGTCTGTACGATGTAACGTTTAAAATAAAAATATTTTAATTATATAATGCATTATTTATTTTATTCTCGTCAAAAGCAAAGGAAGAGTTTATGGAGGAATAAAAAAAATGCAATGAAAAAAATTTAGTTACAATGAATAAATAATATTTGTTTCAACTGCAACGGCATATTAGATCCAAATAAAGACACTAAGTAGATAATACATATGTAGTTAAATAAAAAAATTATATTTGATACAAGTAAAATGCTAGTAGGCAGATATACAAAGAAAATAATTTATTTGTCCGAAATAAATTTTCTTTGTTACAAATAAATCATTCCTCTGGGTGCACTGCGTACGACCCCAAAAATGTTCGTGCAATCAACACCCACATTTTTCCAGGCTCTTTCCCAGTCATCGCGTAGAGGCTCAAAAAATGTTGTGTAATCAATCCCATGCTCTTGTACAGAATCTTTCCCAATCGTCGCGTACAACCTTGAAACAAATCCTATTGTACGCGGTTGGTAGGAAAGAGTGTGGAATAGAGTATGGGATAGATAGACCGAACATTTTCGAGGGTGGGCGCGATGACTGGGAAAGAGTCTGGAAAAGTGTATGGGATGAATCTTGGAACTGAACAAAACCCATATTCAGATTATACTTCCCCCAATATTCTTTCCCGTACTATTAGCCATGTATATATTCGTAGTTGCTGCACACTATGAATGTATTTAAAATGGCAGAAGTAATTCCCAATATTGGGTGGAGAAATAATTCCCAATATTGGGTGGAGAAATAATTCCCAATATTGGGTGGAGAAATAATTCCCAACATTGGGTGGAGAAATAATTCCCAATATTGGGTGGAGAAATAATTCCCAATATTGGGTGGAGAAATAATTCCCAATATTGGGTGGAGAAATAATTCCCAATATTGGGTGGAGAAATAATTCCCAATATTGGGTGGAGAAATAATTCCCAATATTGGGTGAAGAAATAATTCCCAATATTGGGTGGAATATTGCGTGGAGTATAATCTGAATTTGGGTTTTGTTCAGTTCCCAAATTCATCCGATACACTTTTCCAGACTCTTTGCCAGCTATCGGGTACGACCTCGAATTTTTTCGTGCAATCAACGCCACACACCCCGCGCAGAAATTTAGTCAGAGGTGTTGTTTAGGCCCTTCTAGACTTCCCCGACTTTTTACGGGGCCTAGAATGGAAAACTAACCAATGCTCGATTAGGCTTGTCAATCTTTGAAGTATGGGGCCTTTATAAATTTCCTTGTTAGGCCCCATGAAGGTTTCCTCACTAAGTCCCTACTAAATTAGTACATAAAATAAATTGAAAAATATTTAGTTGCCGATCTTTCTTGGATTATTGCGCATTGCTCATTAGAGATTCTTACTTATTGAAGGTCGTAGTTGATTTAGATCGCCGAAAAAACACATTGTTAATTATTTTGCTGTTGGTGGGTTTCGAAACTGGGTCTCTGTGGTTGCTGCCTGCGCCTTAGCTCACTCGGCTATTCACATCTTATTAGAGTTCTCTTTTTATTGTCTATTTGAAGTTAAAGAAGGTGTTATGGCTACATTTATATAAATGTGATTAAAATGATTGGAACAGAACTATTTATTAGTGAACGGTTCAAATAATTTTGTATTATTGACATTGTGTTTTTTGTTAATGACATTTAATTAACAATCGTTGCATTGTAATTATCAATCGAATAAAACTTTTGCAGATATTGTGCACTGAGTAGTATTCATAAGCAAATAAGGTTGAAAAATTGTTTATCGATATATGATTAACGATTGTTAATTAACAATTAATTAGCAATCGCTAATGAACAATTCGATAGTTGGTATGACCGAATATTAAAAAGTCACCAGTATCGATAACGCTTGACGAATTAATTCGTCATTGCTTGATGACCAATATTCAGAAAAACCTCGACAGGCGAACTGTCTCTCATGAAAAAAGGTGGGTGTAAAAATACATTTTCCGATATATCATAATATGTGTGCTGGATTTGTTTGGATTACACACGATGCCAAATAAGTCAAAATGGTACACCAAATAGTTAAAATTCATTTTCTCTAAAAAAAAAAATTGTAATGTATTAAAAAATTCAGTAAATTCAAAATAAAACGACTATAAAATAAATAATTCAAAAACTATGAAATAATCGACGGGAAAATATTATTTTCCGCGATAGACCCCTTCATTCCTATTCATCAATATTGGAAACTTCGTCGGTGAGAAATTATAAATACAATGTTAAGCTTTATTGATTATCCAAATCAATGGTAATTATTCAATCATTCGGTACTGTTGGGAAACGTCTTCTTTCGTGTCACAAATACATTTGACATCAATTTTAATACTAAGAGACATCTTCCGACTGCAATGGGTGATAGATTAATTGTAATTAATTTGGATAATTAATAAAGCGTAATATTATACGCCGAGAAAGTCACCAATATCGATGGACAAAAATGCCGGGTCATTCCGTGCAAATTAATATTTTATCGGTGCATATTTTACCGTTATTGTACATTCTGGGTTAAATCGATTTTTTGTTTATTTTTTAATTTTACCGACTGATTGCATAAAGCGAACGAAATGAAATTGTAGATGAAAGGATCGGTGATAGATTGTATTGGTTTTTTCCATCAATTTTTTTAAGAATCTCGGAAAGAATCTGGGCAGATTTTTTTAGGTTCTGCAACAAATATGATTTTGGGCGCATGCTTGATTTTTTTTAAATATTCTTTTGGAGATCCAGTCGTCACTCCGAAACGACAAATAACAAAAAATATAAGCAATTTTACGAAACGTCGTGTTCAGTGTTATCAAACAAATCGCAATATCTTTGCTTATCGATTTAATGTAAAAAAAAATCCAAGTGTTTGTAATGGGATGAACTGTGGTATTCGAAAAAATATTAGTCTTAGTTACCGCGTATCGAACGTTCAATATATTTTTGAGGAACACCTTGCATCATGTTTCGAGCCTCCACTGTTTTTCTCAATGATGAATCGGACTTGAAGTCGTCCTTGCGAATAATTTTCTCTTCGCATAAGTTTCAAAGAAATGAGAAGTAATTACAAACACTTCTTGATGGCATGAAAATTGGAAAAAATCAAGCATATAAAAGGTACTGAAAAGATTAATTTTGCATAACGATAATTCCAAAATGTTTCAACAAATTGATGAAAAATAAAATTTTCAACAAATCTCCCGGAAACCTACATTTTTTTATATAAAAATTATTCATTCACTTTTCTGAATAGGTATGAATTTTTTCAGATTTTAAAATTCACTTTGAATTTTTTTTTATATGGGAAAAATATGTAGAAAGTCACAAAATTCTAAGTGAATTTAAAAATCTGAAAAAATTCACGTATTCAGAAAAATAAACGAATATTTTTCGTTAGAAAAAAGTCACGTTTCCGGGAGATTTGTTGAACAATTTAATTTTTCATCAATTTGTTAATAACGTTTCGGAATTTTTATCATGCAAAATTAATATTTTCAGCATCTCGAATACACTTTATTTTTATTCAGATTTTTATATCATCGAGAAGTGTTTACAATTCCTCTAATTTCTCGGAAACTTATGCGGAGTGATCGCTATTCGCAGGGACTACCTTAAGAGACCTGAAATTAATTAAATGGGGCAATCCCATTAAGCTGGCGAAGAATGGAAAAATAAAAAAGTCCATTGACAACATTTCTTTTCGACGGACAATTTTTTTTTTTCTCAACGGTTTAACACCAGACTGAAAACTGAGAGGTTGATGGGGTGGAGGCCAAAATTTTGAACGACCGAAATGAAGGACCACCAATATTTCGAAATTTCATCTTTGCAAATATTAAAATATCGAAAAATGACTAGTTGGAAAATTATATTTTCGACTGATTGCTAAGTCGAACAACCGTTTTACCGAGAGGATATTTTTTCGAGCGCTTTTTTTATTCGAAAACACATTTTCAGAAGTTGTAGGCCATCATTTTTAACGACCAGATTTAGGAAGACGGGAATATTGAAGTTTAAAACAGAGACAAGCTAATATCTTTAACAGGCCACATTAAGGTGTTTCATCAATTGTTGAAAATGCAATAAAAAATTTCGTTACTGAAAAATAAAAAATTTAATTTTGTCTCGCACACTTGAAAATTATTGTAAATACTTCACCGCTTCTTCTCACGAAAAGATACTTCCAGCAATTAAATTTCGGTGGTGTCTAAATGAACAAAACATCAAATGGTCTTTAGCTTATTTAGACACCCCCGCAATTTAATTGCTCGAAGTATCTTTTTGTGAGAAGAAGCGGTAAAGTATTTACAATTATTTTCAAGAGTGGGACATGAAATTTTATTTTTTATTTTCTTGTAACGAATTTTCTTACTGCTTTTTCAACAATTGATGAAACGCCCCAAGGCCACATACCTATGAGGAGGATGTCGAGAATATAAATTTCGAATGATTAAAACTTGGATAGTCACAATATCGAAGGAGCAAAGTAGCGACAGTCGAAATAGTGAAAATGAAAAGCAAATGGCAAGAATCGTTGAAAATTACATGAAAAGAGCTGACAAATATAAGAACTGACGTTTCGTAAGGTTTCGCTATTCTGGCCGTTCGTCTTTTTGGTCCTTCGCTATTTTGACTGTGCGATTGTTTGTTTTTCGAAATTTTGAACGTCAGACTTATCGGTCATTCGCTTATAATTAATTAAAAACTATGGGACTCTTGGTATTCGCATTTTTACATTTCCAGGACTCGAATTTTGAGTGTTCGAATTTTCGTATATTCTAAGGTTCACTCCTTGCATTATCGCCTATTCATATATTGATTCTCGACATAAGTTACATTCCTTACATTTATGTTCTCAATTTTAATTTACTACTTAAGGACTCTCAGAAGACCGGCCGTTTTACAGTCGAACGTTCGTTATTTTTCCATTTCGAAATATCGGCTCTTCTACATTCCGATATTACAAAATTTCGTTTCCTGCCTGATTAATGGGTTTGATATTTACCCCAAGTTCTCAGTGTCGCATCCGTGGCGTCTTTTTTTTTTTATTCTACGAATTAAAAAAAAAATTTAATTCGTACATAAGTACATAAATTCGTTTATAAGAATTTTTTTTTATTGTACGTTGTTTCAGAATTTCATAGAACATCGCCTTCCACAAGTATGGCCTCTCGTTCTTTCTGCATGTTATTTTCTTGTTCACTGATACGAATTCATGCGAACATATAAGAGCACACTCTACAATCGTTTCCATTTCCGTGCTGGAGGATATTTTTCACGCACAAGAAAATCCAGTCTGTCGATGAAAATTTCCTCTTCTTCTTCAGGCTTTCTTCTTCTGAATATCACCTTTCGTTCGCTCCGCCCAGACTGTCGCAATATTCGATAGATTTCTGTCTCGAGTCCACGATGTAAACACACCAATGGTTTCCCATGTGCATCGGGACAATAATTGGTAAACAAAATTTAAAGCTGACACAAACTCAGCGTCTCAGATGCGCAAAAAGCTGCAAAGTTGGTTCCCTTTCAGACATTATGGTTTTGAGGTAAACGAAATTTAAAGCTGAGGAAATCTCAGCGTCTCAGATGCGCAAAAAGTTACAAAGAATGTAATTCAGCCATATTATTCGCTAGATTAGCAACTTGACTGCATAATGTTCCAAGTTCATACAATTTTGTCTTTTCATCGCCTGCAGCAAAATTTATTCACTTCCTCTGAAATGCTTGGAATGATACGACAAAGTTATCGTCCGTTTCAACTATCCGATACCAAAGAAACTTTCGCGGCCCGTCAATCTTTGGCGGCGGCGGTTGACTGTAGAGTGCGTGGACTGTTAAGCATATCGTCTACTCCAGCAACTAAATTTGCTCGTCACACGACATCATCTCAGACTCTCGCGGGGCGGTTAATCGGAAGTTTGGCAAGCAACAATAATTTTTCGCTCAACAAATATTTTCTGTTTGGGGATTTATACATACATATATGTATTTATATTTACACATATGCTATGCTATCAACTTTTTTCGTATTCTCTCTCAGCTTTTATCGTCACTAACGCCAACTAATTACGGAAAAATCTAACCATTTCGATAGATTTTTACCGAATTCAAGACCGAAGGTCTTCGATCAAAATAGTATATTTGTGTGCAGTTTTAGGACGATAGCTCAAAATTTATGCGAGTTAGAGCAACCACAGAGAATTTTTAAATAATTTCAAAATCGCGTAAAATCTCGAATTGGGCCTCAATCTTCATGAAAATAACACTGAACGAAGCGACGTGACCATTTTACTGGTGTACCAAATTTCAACTCGCTGCCTCAAGCCGTTGCCGAGTTAATAGTTGTTGTAAAAGATGCAAATCTATCACACATACACATACGCACACGCACACGCACACGCACACGCACACGCACACGCACACGCACACGCACACGCACACGCACACGCACACGCACACGCACACGCACACGCACACGCACACGCACACGCACACGCACACGCACACGCACACGCACACGCACACGCACACGCACACGCACACGCACACGCACACGCACACGCACACGCACACGCACACGCACACGCACACGCACACGCACACGCACACGCACACGCACACGCCACGCACACGCACACGCACACGCACACGCACACGCACACGCACACGCACACGCACACGCACACGCACACGCACACGCACACGCACACGCACACGCACACGCACACGCACACGCACACGCACACGCACACGCACACGCACACGCACACGCACACGCACACGCACACGCACACGCACACGCACACGCACACGCACACGCACACGCACACGCACACGCACACGCACACGCACACGCACACGCACACGCACACGCACACGCACACGCACACGCACACGCACACGCACACGCACACGCACACGCACACGCACACGCACACGCACACGCACACGCACACGCCACGCACACGCACACGCACACGCACACGCACACGCACACGCACACGCACACGCACACGCATCAATCCGGTCGCCAGCTGAAAATCACACTCTCGACTTTTTAGACTATTTTAAGGAGATGCTGGACCTGTTTTATTTCATTTTTTAACCTGCTTTACCTGTTTTGCCGACGGACCTAGACAATTTTTCAGTTCCGATTTACCATTGTTAATATGCTACACATATGCGTAAAATCATGCCGGATTATGATATTGAAAGAAACGCTCCGGTGTGCAGTCGAATTTTGATTGAAAACTTACAAGGAATTAAGAAAATCGAACATTATAGTTTGCGAAATCGCGTGAACGTAGTGTCACGATTGACGCACAGGTGGCTCTGCATCGTACCCTACATTCATGCCGTGTTCGTCGGCTCTGATCACCCGTCGCAAGTCGATAGACTAAGTGATCGCAGTTTACACCATGCGTGATTATCTTTTGAGTGAGCAACTTTCCGACGGTTTTGGAATATTCGGAGAACTTCACAGAATCGGCATGCACGCCCTTTTGACGTATGCAACATCTTGAATTTTTTGTATCCAACAGAACGGACACTGTAAACATTTCAGCGGCCATGTTGGTTTCCGCGACATTTTATAATATTCGATTTTCTTTATTTTTCGGAAGATTTCGACCGAAATTCGAGTGCACGCCGAATCGTTTATGCTATCGATAGAGTCCTGTAAGATTTTTGTATTTGTATTTGTATTTATTTATTAACAAGCCCAACAGGACAACTCCCATTAATAGGGCTTAGATGTACAGAGTAATGTTTAAAAAAAAAAAATAAAAAATGAAATTTCATATTATATAAACATTGTTAAAAAATTACGGTCTATGACTAAGCAAGTACACGCAGATCTCCCTGGATATTACCGATATCGGAGACGTAAAAATATCGATCGATGGATTTGATCTCAGAAAATTATTTACACTTCAACGTAGTACATAAAGAGGTGGATTCATTTCCGCATTTGTGGAAGGGAAGGGAAGATAGAACAGCGCATTTTCCCTTCTATTATGAGAGGGGACCTTGAAGGGAATTAATTGCAAGAACTATGAGCAGTCGAGATGGTTCCGGAGGAGTTTGGTGATGAACCGTATGGACGTGTGAATCCTCGTCTCTTGTAGAGTAAGAAGATTGAATTTGTTACATAGCTCAAATTCACAGACCACTTCAGGAATATAATTTTTTTTACTAATTTCTCATCATTAACGTTCTAACAACTCATCTTTTCAACTTGACAGATCTTAACCTCAAAATTTAATAAAAGAGAAAATAACCGCATCATTGTAACGTTTCAACCGGGGAAGCCGGTTGACATAAATAACAATAAAGGTTGAATAACACAAAAGAAATTTAACTTGAATTTAAACAATCTTTGCGGAAAGAAAACAAATATAAAACAAAATTTCATGGAAACTTCCGCCCCTTCCAAGATGGATTTTCTCCACGTCCTTTGCGACAAACTGAAATTCTTGGTTTACTGATTTGGTGAGTCACTACTATTCGTTTTTACTGATCTTTACTAAAGTAATATTAAATTAAGAAATATTTGTAAATTTATTGTAAAATTAATTACTAGTTCTCTTAAAATACAACTTTCTGAAGAGGGCTCGGACACAGGGCCGAAACGTTAAAATCGAGAATTTATTTCTTGAAACCGACCGCACCATTGCCGAAACCTCTACTCACATCTATAGAAAATCGGTCAACATCATCTCAATTCATCAAACTCACAGACCCCACGTTCCGGGTATCTACCTTCGAGTTTAAAGATTGCCAATTTTAACAACCTGCGTTGGCAATTTTCGAATTCTGCAATAAACTTAACATACATAGGCGGCCAAACGACGGCCCCATATTCGAAGCTTGGTACGTACAAGACTAAAATAAAGTAACATAACAATATTTGCCGATTGAAATTTTTCCATTGAATTTGAAGCATACGCGTCGCATAGTGGCGATGAATAGTGAAAACTAAGAGATCGCCTATTTTCGTCGGTAAAACAGGAAGGTCCAGCAGCCCCTTAACTACTCTGGCATTATCATCTCGATTTTTTTACGAAAAAATAGCTTCCTCCGTGAGGAGCAAATAGCTTCCTCCGTGAGGAGGCAAAAAAGTGGAAAATCGATATAAAAGGATGAGGCTAGTAATAATGTCTCGATGGGAAAGTGACGATAATTGAGAATCCGGGCTAGTGTGCGCTCGGCGTGGGCTAATGAATGCCATCCGAAGGAATAGTTGCGATGAATAGTGAAAACTAAGAGATCGCCTATTTTCGTCGGTAAAACAGGAAGGTCCAGCAGCCCCTTAACTACTCTGGCATTATCATCTCGATTTTTTTAACGAAAAAATAGCTTCCTCCGTGAGGAGGCAAAAAAGTGGAAAATCGATATAAAAGGATGAGGCCAGTAATAATGTCTCGATGGGAAAGTGACGATAATTGAGAATCCGGGCTAGTGTGCGCTCGGCGTGGGCTAATGAATGCCAACCGAAGGAATAGGAGCATGAAGCGATTAGATATCGTACGCCGTTGGGTGGTATATTCGGTGAAAACGGCTGTGAGGAGGAAAGAGAAAGCGAGACGGGACGGAGAGAGTTCCTCGCCAAGGAAGCGCAGGAGTCGACGGCGGAGGCCTGTAAAGGACGCAATGGGGGTGAGACTGAGTCAGTCTCGTAGTGGCGTCGTCAGACATTTTAATGGAAGTTTGGACTTGGTATATTTTGTCGGTCGTGGAGGAGATAGGGAGTGAGAGCATCCCTGCCGAGGGCTTAAAGGTCGACGGGGGGTTCTCACGCGGACGCTGCCGACGACGAACTGCGAAGAGAAGGGCGCGAACGACAACGACGGCGACGAGCCACCGAAGTGTTCATAATGAGATGTTAATGGAGTGAGCGCAAAAAATGCAAGCGTCACGTCAGGATATCGACAGCGGGGCATTGCTCGGGAGCTCCTCCTCTTCCCATCTCGCGTTATAGCTCTTGCCCTCCTGCTCAAGCTTTCAGTCAAGTTACCTACCGTCTCTACTGTACGACTATAACCCGGGACCTTGTCCTACACAGGCGCGCTCGCCGGATCCCGAATTCTTCGTTGGGTTACGCGACGTCTTTCGACGGGCAGGAGATGGAAGGAGACGACGGAACAACGGAAGGATGGCGACGAAGGTAAAGGAGGGGCGGAGATGTCGCTTGCACGGGGGATGTAGATAGTAGTGCCGTGACCCACCCTTGTAATCTATTTTGTCTTCCGCAGACCCTGGAAAAAGGGTAGGGTGTAATCAATTTCGCAGGAGGGCCCCCTTTCGACCCCCCCCCCTCCTTTCTTTCCGTCTGCTTTCGTATTTGTCGTCGTCCTTGTTCTTTGTACTTACGGGGAAACCAACTAGCTGTTTCTCGGATTACACTTCGAATATTGTAGGATTACAAATAAGAATGGAATGATTATAACACTACTTTATTGCAATACCAGGTACACTGGGAAAGAGGATGGTAGTAGTGTGTTTGTTAATGGTACATAACATGTAACATTTTTTGTATACCTAACAAACTTATCTTTTTGACCTACATTGCATATTGCCAACTGACCATCGACCGCAGTCCTTCAGCCACGCTTATTACAAGGTTGTTTTGGCGTTTCATAGCTTGCGTGAATGAAACGCTTACTGATATCCCTTGGCTAAGTTTCCCATTAACTACCATTTAAAATCCCATTGATTACCATTAACTATTCGTTAAAGGTAATTCAATGGGGATTTGCCAATGGTTCGTTCCCACTTGTACTACCATTTAATATGCCATTCAATACGTCATTCAGTTTCCCATTCGTTGTATGCAATTTTTATCACGCTGACATTCCCATTTTCGGAAAAATAGACTTTATGTAATTATCCACTTATCTACTAATTATGTAATAATATAGAAATATATAATAAATCATCTAAATATATAATATTCTCTAGCTTTTTACTGTTCGATTCAGTTTCCATTTATTCCGAATGGTAAGAAATACCATTTCAGCTGTCCCACTTGAATTTTGCCAGTCATTTGGAATTAGACTCCCATTAATAACGAATGGGAAAATGTATCACATACAATTTTTCACTGATTTGCCACTGGAGTCCCATTGAGAATGAATGGTAGAAAGTACCGTTTCAATTTTCCCCATGAATTTCCATTAGGATCCCATTGATTACCTTCCGATACCATTCATTACCATTAAACGTTCAATGGAAAACTTTGCCAAGGGTTGTAAGAGTAAATGTTCGGTTGTATATTTCATTGTTTATTATTAGTAATTGTTCGTGCGTTGTATGTATGGAATATGTAAATCTACGTGTTACATTTTGTTCGAGTTGGATACAAAGCGAAAAAGGATAGTACCAGTAGTAGTGAGTTTGTTAATAATACATAACATGTAACATTTTTTGTATACCTAGCAAACTTATCTTTTTCACCTACATTGCATATTGCCAACTGACCATCGACCGCAGTCCTTCAGCCACGCTTATTACAAGGTTGTTTTGGCGCTTCATAGCTTGCGTGAATGAAACGCTTACTGATATCCCTTGGCTAAGTTTCCCATTAACTACCATTTAAAATCCCATTGATTACCATTAACTATTCGTTAAAGGTAATTCAATGGGGTTTGTGCCAATGGTTCGTTCCCACTTGTACTACCATTTAATATGCCATTCAATACGTCATTCAGTTTCCCATTCGTTGTATGCAATTTTTATCACGCTGACATTCCCATTTTCGGAAAAATAGACTTTATGTAATTATCCACTTATCTACTAATTATGTAATAATATAGAAATATATAATAAATCATCAAAATATATAATATTCTTTAGCTTTTTACTGTTCGATTCAGTTTCCATTTATTCCGAATGGTAAGAAATACCATTTCAGCTGTCCCACTTGAATTTTGCCAGTCATTTGGAATTAGACTCCCATTAATAACGAATGGGAAAATGTATCACATACAATTTTTCACTGATTTGCCACTGGAGTCCCATTGAGAATGAATGGTAGAAAGTACCGTTTCAATTTTCCCCATGAATTTCCATTAGGATCCCATTGATTACCTTCCGATACCATTCATTACCATTAAACGTTCAATGGAAAACTTTGCCAAGGGTTGTAAGAGTAAATGTTCGGTTGTATATTTCATTGTTTATTATTAGTAATTGTTCGTGCGTTGTATGTATGGAATATGTAAATCTACGTGTTACATTTTGTTCGAGTTATATACAAAGCGAAGAAGGATAGTTGTAACAAAAAGTAGTATGAGAAAAAAGTAGTAGTAGTAGTAGTGAGTTTGTTATGTATTTAACAATACATAACATGTAACAGTTCTTTTTATACCTAACAAACTTATCTCTTTTCACCCATATTGCATATTGCCAATTGGTCATCGACCGCGGTCCTTCAGCCACTGTTATTAACAAGGTTGTTTTGGCGTTTCATAGCTTGCGTGAATGAAACTCTTACTGATTTGTAAGAATAAATGTTCATTATTTCTAATTGTTGGTGTGTTGTATTTATGGGATATTTAAATCTACGTGTTACATTTTGTTCATGTTGTATACAAAGCGGTTTTATGTTCCCTATTTGCATCTCAGCGAATCTTCCAGATAGTATCTGTGTTCTGATTCTCATAGGAGTAATGCCCGAAAGTTCGTAGAGAAGAGTATTTCTAGGAGTATGTGGTGGATTTGCCGGGTGTCGAATGCGAGTCAAGCGCCGAATGGCGCCGGTTTCACCAGTTTTGCTTCCTCATATTTTGCCTCATTGATTGCTGCTTCTTTGCAGTCAATAAAAACCTGATGTCCATATTCCAAAATGGGTCTGCATATAGCTTTGCACATCGTGGATAAGTGTTTTATGTGTATGTCACGGTGTTTTAAGGTTATTTTTCTAAAGTGTGAGGCTCTTTGTGTAGTTTTGATTTTACATTGCTGCAGGTTATGATTAACATTCAATTTATTGTCTATATATAATCCTAAGTATTTTGCATATTGTAGACCTGAAAGGATAGTATTTCTCACTATAACGAATTGGTCGCAACCATAGTTATACTACGGTTGCAACCATAATTGCTCGTCGTTGTCGTAACTATAAAATGTAGACGTTCCCTTTGGGAACTATTTTTAATGGTGAAACGCCAGTATTGTTGCTTGTACTATATAATTGTTCTCGGTAGTAGTGGTAAGTGTGTGCTTATTTACAAACATTAACGACTGTCACTTAAAAAATTTTGACATTTACACATTTGTATCTGCATCTATATATTTTCAACGATCCATCGACCGAAGTCCTGGCTTTCTTTAGTTTGGTCTGGAATGTGACTGCGATTTTCGCATTGATGAGGTGAATACAATTTTATTGTTCTCCATTCATCATTCTGTTTAGATGTTTCATATGTAGTGTGTGATGGATATTTATGTCCTCGGGTGGTGTTTTGCGCGGGTTGCAAGCATAGCTGTTGGGTGCTTGCTAGCTGATTGGATGCGAATCGTTCATTGAGTTGTCGTGTTCTTGTTGTTATGCGACTGATGCTGGTTGCTTCATATAGGAGGGAATTAAGGGGCTGCTGGAGCTTCCTATTTCACCGACGAAAATAGGCGACTTCTTAGTTTTCACTATTAGTCGCAGCAATGCGACGCGTATGCTTCAAATGCTACAGGACTGCATATCAATAGCATAAACGATTCGGCGGACACTCGAATTTCGGTCGAAATTTTCCGAAAAATAAAGAAAACCTAATGTTATAAAATGTCGCGGAAACCAACATGGCCGCTGAAATGTTTACAGCATCCGTTCTGTTGGATATAAAAAATTCTATATATTGCATACGTCAAAAGGGCGTGCATGCCGATTCTGTGTAATTCTCCGCAAGTTACAAACCCGTCGAAAAGTCGCTCACTCAAAAGATAATCACGCATAGTGTAAACTGCGATCACTTAGTCTATCGACTTGCGACGGGTGATCAGAGCCGATGAACACGGCACGAATGTGTCGTTTTTCTCGTAACTCCAGTGTTAAGGCTTTAGCTTTCTGTGAGCCATCTAGCCGCTATTCTCATCAAATTTTTAACCAATTCCTCTCTTGTAGAGTACGCAGCTGCAGCCGCTATCAAACCGCCCATACTGTATCGCATTTGCACGAGGACGCAGGGAAACTGCAGAAAACCTGCGCCGATACAGCCGGTCATTCCAACTGAGTCTTGATATTCGTATTCGATACTTCGAGTACGGCTAGGCGGTCACCGATCCAAGTACTGACCGCGAACGATTCAGCTTGACTCTGGGGACCACCGAAGCCGCACACCAACCGCGCATCCACCGCTGTCGGTCGGCACGAATGTAGTGCACGATGCAGCGCCACCTGTGCGTCAATCGTGACACTACGTTCACGCGCTTTCGAGAACTATAATATTCGGTTTTTCTTAATTCCTTGTACGTTTTCAATCAAAATTCGACCGCACACCGAAGCGTTTATGTCAGTGTTATAATCCGGCATGATTTGACGCATATGTGTAGCATATTAACGATGCTAAATCGGAATTGAATAGTTGTCTAGGTCCGTCGGTAAAACAGGTAAAGCAGGTTAAAAAAGGAAAAAAACAACTCCAGCATCCCCTGAAATGGGTTGTGTAGCGGGTTAGGGTGTTTTATTCTTGTTAGACTCCGGATGGCACCGGTTTCGACGGCTCTGATTTTCTTAATATAATACTAGCGGACAGTTTGACCTCACATAAGTTCAGACAGAATTGATAGAGAATTGCAAACACTTCTCGATGGGATAAAAATCTGAAAAAATCAAGCATGTGGAAGGTGCTGGAAAGATTGATTTTGCATAACAGTTTCAAAATTTTATTAACAAACCAATGTAAAAAAAAGAATTGTTCAACAAATCCCCCGGCAAGTTAACTTTTTGTTCATATAAAAACGATTTGTTAATCTTTTTGAATACATATGATTATTTTCAGAATTTTGTTTATTTTTTTTTAATTATGTTTTTTTGAAAAAAAATCACTTACTTCCATAAAACACTAACGGGAACTCCCGACTGGGGTACTTTGATACCCCAAGCGCGCTGTGTTAGCGTCTCGTGCGACAAGCAATGAGTCTACTAGCGGCCTCAACATATCGTCAGATCATGGAAACAAATAATCGATAATGTTAATTTCTACTTTAGGAGCGTAGTTTGAATATCGTCTGGGGTACTTTTGCACCCCATACATGAGATCTCGGAATAATATACTTCATTTGAAATTGTAATCTATGAATGTTGACACATCGATGTATTTGCACGGACACCGGGCCTATTTATCGAATTATATTTGAGGTGGCATATTGTTGCAAATTCGCTATGGCACGCAGAAAGAAAAACCCGGGAAAAACTCCCAACTGACGTGTTAGTGCTGCCAGGTGCGAGCGGCAGTCGACGCGGGGCCACGCGGGTCAATTTATGATCAGGGTTTTTTGTTTACTGCGATTTGTTTTCCCGGGTCCGCTCGCTGTTGGGGTGTGGTTGATATCATATGAACGTTAGTAATAAAGGTGTGGATGGCGACGTCGGACTTTTCGAACTTTGTGGACATGGCGTTGACAGAGTCGATATTCTGATGTATGAAAAACGATGGAAATTGAAATTTTCATACCGCTTCAGTTGAAAATTTAAATTATCATATAGCTTTCTCATAATGTTTTTTTATTCGCGAAGACTCTTTTATGAGAAAGCATTTTCTGTATTTTTGGCTTCCTCATAGAGGAAGCTTCGTGAATAAGGGAACATCACGAGAAAGCCATATGAAAATGTCAATTTTCAACTTCTTTCAACGTCAACGTCGTGTGTGACTGTTGCGCAAGACGACTGGCCGATTAGGTTGCACTTCACTTTGTCGCATATGTCATCGGCTGAAAATAGTACTTTGCGATACTAGTGCGTAAAAGCGGACTTTCGGACTTTTGCCTTCTCTCGCCCTATTACAACACTCGGTTTCCCCTCGTGCCGTTGTAGCGCTCGATCCGGATCGTGCAGCCACTTCCCAACCGCCGTCGGGAGTCCGCTTTTACGTACAAGTATTGCATACTGCTTTTTGTCATGAATGGAAAAACAGACGTTTTTCCTTTCGGATAAAGGAAAAGCAGACGGCGTGCACATGCGCACGAAAATACTGTGCGGATGCGCACAGTATTTACGATACACTCACGCGTTGCATAAATACTCGAAGGGTGTCGTAAATACTCATTACGACACGCTTCGAGTATTTATGCAACGCCTTCTCGACAAACGCCACTTTATGTCGCGGCCGGCCCGCACATAAACTGGCACTTTTCATGCATGAGTTACAAAAAAAAACATGGAATTATTTTGAATTTCATGAATTTCCTGAGCTCCTGAATTTTGTTGTGCCCTTTTGATTTTTACTTAAAAAATCCAAACGTCACCTCTTTATTTACCTTTTTCAACCCTGTCATATACATCATCTTGTGTATTTCTCGTCAAAGAACATGACAAACACCTGAGTTTTTAGGCTATGCCATCGCGAAACGACGAAATCGTTGTTTGAAAATACGCAAAATCACTCATTTTTTTCAATGCTTATAAAAATTCCCGAAAAAGTTTTTTCTTCAACTGTCGCTCAAAGACTACATATTGTATATAATCTATTCATCCGAAAATATGAAATGTTCTATATTATCGAGATAAATATCCATAAATCCATCAAACTGCTGTTTAGGTGTTAAGATTCAACTTAAAACCAAAAAAAAATCGTGAAAAAAGACTTCATCATTATCTTCAGTATACTTACACGTATCATTTCTTTAAATATTGTTTTCAATTGGCACCAAAACGCTACTCCGTCACGTGATACATCGTTGCATGTCGACACTTGTAAGCGTTTTTGACAGTTTACATCGCCCCCCTCTCCGCGCAGACATTCTAGGGTACAACAATTGCGGGCTGCAGACGAGGACAAACGTAATCGCTGCTGATACCGAAAATACTGGAAATTGTTTCGCGTAGTGTGTATAGCAGTTGCAGGATGAGCATCGTAAATGCTGGGGCGCATACGTCACTTATGGTGTATCTGTCTGCACACTGGCAAGCGACGTTTTAATGGTTTGATTATTAATCATGGTTGACGGGTAACGTTTTCCAGTGAGGGACAAAGCACCCCTAAAGCTTGTTGCGAGACCAGACGCACGCTTGTGTCGGGAATCTCTTCCCATCCTTCGACCGCCGCTACTCACATGTGCAACAACAGCACACCGCGTTGCCCACTGAACCACTCTTCAATGGTGGCAGTGTAATAGGTATTCTGATATTGTATCATGCAGCATCAACAACTAATAGCTGCGGGTGGTGCGAGCACAACTTTGTAGTTTCGAACGTAAACCGCACTATCATATCGATGGTCTGGGGCTAGAAGGGCACGTAAGATATGATTATAGAGAGCCGGAACGCCCTTAGGAACCCGCGTAGAACAAAGTCGTATGGGAAAGTTTATTGAATTGGGTACGGCTGGAATATTCTCCATATTCCATATTCAGATTATACTCCACCCAATACTCCACCCAATATTTCGAATTATTTCTGGTTTTTTGAATACATTCATAGTGTGCAGCAACTACGAATATATAGGTGGCTTTATTCTCTCGCGTGGAACAAAGTCGTATGGGAAAGTTTATTAAATTGAGTACGGCTGGAATATGGGGAATAGTACGGGAACGAATATTGGGTGGAGTATAATCTGAATATGGGTTTTGTTCAGTTCTCAGATTCATCCCATACACTTTTCCCGACTCTGCCAGCCACTGCGTACGACCCCAAAAATGTTCGTGCAATCAACCCGCACACTTTTCCAGACTCTTTGCCAGTTATCGCGTAGAGGCTCAAAAAAATGTTGTGTAATCAATCCCATACTCTTTTCCAGAATCTTTCCCAATCGTCGCGTACAATGTTGAAACAAATACTATTGTATGCGGTTGGTGGGAAAGAGTGTGGAGAAGAGTATGGGATAGATAGACCGAACATTTTCGAGGCTGGGCGGGATGACTGGGAAAGAGTCTGGAAAAGTGTATGGGATGAATCTGGAAACTGAACAAAACCCATATTCAGATTATACTCCACCCAATATTCTTGCCCGTACTATTCCCCATATTCCACCCATACTCAATATAATACTTTCCTATACTTTTTTCTACGCGGGGGATTAAAGCCATTTATATATTCGTAGTTGCTGCACACTAAGAATGTATTCAAAAAGCCAGAAATAATTCCCAATATTGGGTGGAGAAATAATTCCCAATATTGAGTGGAATATTGGGTGGAGTATAATCTGAATATGGGTTTTGTTCAGTTCCCAGATTCATCCCATAAACTTTTCCAGACTCTTTGCCAGCTATCGGTTACGACCTCGAATATTTTCGTGCAATCAACCCCCACACTTTTCCAGGCTCTTTCCCAGTCATCGTGTACAGGCTCAAAAAATGTTGTTTAACATGGTAAGAAAGTAAAAATCGTTAATAAAGCAATTACGAGTTTATTACAATTATCCCATCTTTATTTTTGTTTACGTATTGTTTATTACAATCCCCTCTTAAAAAAGACATGACACTCGAATGATCGAGATGAATATATCGAAATAATCGAAATCGTGAGGCCGGTTTTCGAGGCCAATCACGATCGTTAGTTTCGTTAGTAAGGCCGGCACACCTAACCGAAAAGAAATTAAATAAGCGCGAGCGAAGCGAGCGCGTTGCTGCTAGTTACGAGATAAAAAAGCATTATGCAGTCCCGCAGATCAACATTTTGTGTTAATTTTTTATTGATACTTTTGGTAACATGTGTTGTTTGATCAACCAAGCCGATTGGTTGTAACAAGCTAGTAAATTGTTCAAGCAAGCAAGTAAATGGCTAATCCATCAATTTCACGAGCAGTTGGCCCAACTAAAAAATTAGTTGGTCTGACGAATACCAAACTAACCAACCTAAAAGAGTTGACCCAATCAATTTATCGTCTGGCGCTCAGAGTCCTAAGACAATTGGTTGAGTCAACTCGCTTCTTTGTTAGTCCAACTAATTCGTTTTTTCCCTGCAGCGTTTGCTCTTTAGTCCGAACATGTTTCCCTTCACGTGACTACTACAAGGATTTTATCACTGAGCATATCGACTAAGGTAATCCTGTGTCACTTATATAAGGCTTTAGCATTTCATAGTAGGTATTTTATAGTTCAGGCAAAGGAAGACGTCTTCGGACTTGGATGGAAACGGTAATTATATAGTCGTATGCTCTGTAACGAGACAATTCAGACAATCCAGAAAAAAATACGCAGCGCTACTGAGACGGGATTCAAACCCAGGACCTTCCCATTGTCGCTCGACTGCTCTGACCACTGAGCTCTGCCAGGCCATTACGCACAATTATTCTGAATTGTTCACATTAATCCTATTTTCCGCTTTGTTACAACTCGTAATTGAAATTTGTAATTGATTCCGGAAGTTATTGTATTACATTAGGAATGATTTCTGCTTTTTTAAATACGTTTTGTTTATGGATTTATCCTTTTTCAGGTAGGTCAAACCTGCTAGAGATTGATTTTTGATATCTAATTTTTTATAATTCGAGATCAACCATTAATTGTAGAATATGGTTAAGGTTAGGTCTTCGCAAAGTAAAAACTGTTGTGGATAATTGGCCACGATAACTAATCGTTCGTTTATTTTCACTTTTGGTCAGCGTTATATTTGACAACATCGCACTGGTCAAGATTGTCGCTTAATGGCTCGTGCGGAAATGCATTATTGTACGGCCAGATTGAATCTAAACTGTGGTTAGCATATCCTATATAGAAAAATGGATATGCACTAGACAATACCTGGTTACCACAACTCATTGGTGACTTGATAGCTTACAGCTTTACCGTACTGTAAACGCACAGTGGGAATGTGCTGAATCCAGGGAAATGATTTCTTTGTAACAAATAAAATTTATTTCGGACAAATAAATTATTTTCTTTGTATATCTGCCCACCAGCGTTTTACTTGTATCAAATATAATTTTTTATTTAACTACATATTTATTATCTTACTTGGTGACTCTCTTTGGATCTAATATGCCGTTGCAGTTGAAACAAATATATTATTTATTTATTGTAACTAAATTTTTTTTATTGAATTTTTATTTTATTCCTCCATAAACTCTTTGCTTTTGACGAAAATCAAATAAATAATGCATTGCATAATTAAATTTTTTTATTTTAAACGTTACATTGTACAGACTTGGTCTTAATTACTCATTTAATTACGTAAGACATATTAGCTAATATTATATAATATGCAATTTATCTAATGCCGGTCGTTCCTCAAACCTCGCGGAATGTAAATATATTTCGTATAAAAATAATGAGAAATTATAATGTACTTACGTACGAAGATCTCTCGGTAGCTCTCTGAGCCCGTGTTGGTTAGAAAGACCACCTTTTCATCGTCGATTCTTCTCGCACGACCTCCCGTTAATCGTTTTCGCAACACTGTGACGCGAACGTGTCGAGGGCCAACATAGCTGTACGACGCAGGATAGCTGACGGAAACGCACAGCGCGCCTGCTGCCTAGTCTGGGAATTAGCGACTTCCATAATCTAAATCTCGCATCCATTTGATTGAAGGAAACGCTTACTTACATTTTTTATTTTAAATATCGTGAGTAGTCGATATTTATAGAAATTGCTTTTGCGCGTACAGCTATAGGCAAATAAAATTATTTATTTGAATCGAGTAACTCTCATAAGTGTATATAAATAAAAATTTGTTTCGAACAAATAAAAAAAACATTTCATTTGAATAAACAGAATTCTAATGCATTGATTCATTTAAATCTTATAAACCATTTCTCTGGGTGCTCTCGTTAATCGTTTTCAGAACACTGTGACGCGAACGTGTCGAAGGTCGATATAGCTGTATGACGCAGAATAGCCGACGGAAACGTACAGCGCGCCTGCTGCCTAGTCTGGGAATTAGCGACTTCCATAATCTAAATCTCGCATCCATTTGATTGAAGGAAACGCTTACTTACATTTTTTATTTTAAATATCGTGAGTAGTCGATATTTATAGAAATTGCTTTTGCGCGTACAGCTATAGGTAAATAAAATTATTTATTTGAATCGAGTAACTCTCATAAGTGTATATAAATAAAAATTTGTTTCGAAGAAATAAAAAAACATTTCATTTGAATAAACAGAATTCTAATGCATTGATTTATTTAAATCTAATGAACCATTTCTCTGGGTGCACCTGCTGCCTGGTCTGGGAATTAGCGACTTTCATAATCTAAATCTCGCATCCATTTGATTGAAGGAAACGCTTACTTAAATTTTTTATTTTAAATATCGTGAGTAGTCGATATTTATAGAAATTGCTTTTGCGCGTACAGCTATAGGTAAATAAAATTATTTATTTGAATCGAGTAACTCTCATAAGTGTATATAAATAAAAATTTGTTTCGAAGAAATAAAAAAATATTTCATTTGAATAAACAGAATTCTAATGCATTGATTTATTTAAATCTAATGAACCATTTCTCTGGGTGCACCTGCTGCCTGGTCTGGGAATTAGCGACTTTCATAATCTAAATCTCGCATCCATTTGATTGAAGGAAACGCTTACTTAAATTTTTTATTTTAAATATCGTGAGTAGTCGATATTTACAGAAATTGCTTTTGCGCGTACAGCTATAGGCAAATAAAATTATTTATTTGAATCGAGTAACTCTCATAAGTGTATATAAATAAAAATTTGTTTCGACGAAATAAAAAAACATTTCATTTGAATAAACAGAATTCTAATGCATTAATTCATTTAAATCTAATGAACCATTTCTCCATGTGTATCCAATGCACCGGCCGCCATATGCCGATAATCTGAAGAATTGTAAAAGTGTGTCACAGTGTTTGCACCGCAACGAAATTTTTGTCGAATATATTTCCAATGATGTAAGACGGTTAATCCTCGACGAAAAATATGAAACTGAGTCACTTGCTCTTGCGTCGCCTTGCGTTGCCGGAGACAGAGTGCAGTCCTCGGAGACGCGAATTTTTCCCCCATTGGAATATTGATGACCAATTATTTTCCACCATCTCCGGTTACAATAGAGCTCGGCTACCGATTGATGTTTTCATCGTAACCGTTGGGTACAACAAGGGAGTACAATAAATACAATTACTCTGCACTGGGAGTCTCCTAATTATTCAAAAACTAATGATATCGATAACGTACGCGTATCGAATCCTTTGTTAACCAGAGCAGTTGCAAATTCAATTCCTCTTCGACGTATACCTATTTATTATTTTGACGATTTTTGAACTTTGCCTAAGCGGAGTAAGTGAAATTGCAAAACTATATTAATAACGATGTATCATACTCGTTTTACCATCTCAGTTCGAAGGTAGAACAAGTATGTTAAATTTTATCTTACTTACAATGTTGAAGTTTTCCAGATTGAGAATAATAACGTATGACTCCTCGGTAACTGGATGAGCCTCAGAGTACGAGTTATTATTGTATACACTGAGAGAAGGATCTAGTAAAAATGACCAATCACCTAAGAAAAATTACCATAAGACATAGTAGTACGGCGCAGAAAGTCCCAGAATTTCCAAGAATTTTTACCATAATATCTAAGAAAAATGCTTGTAAATCCAGTTCTTCCTACCATAGGTGTCGCCCTAACGCTCTACTACTACATGCTATGGTAATATCTCTCAAGTGATATAGTAGTTTTTACTAGATCCTTCTCTCAGTGTATAGACTTGGTGTTGCATTTATTCTCAAACGCTCCCAATAGCATCTCTGAATTATTCCAATTCTCTGGAATAACAGAAACAATCGAGATAACAAAAATGTTATGCGTTTCATCGATCACGCCATGCGTAAAATATACAAAAATGGAAAAAATTAAAGAAGAAAATTATTTTTACCTCGAGGGTCATATTAAATATTAAATGGTTAATGTGACAGGGTTAGTGCGTGTGGTCGCTTAACCATTGCCATAAGTCAACGTTATTATCCAGTGGACTCCCGCGGTTGTCGTCATTCTTGTTATTATAGTCCCAGTAATGTAGCACGTTCCGAGAGTTTCTGTCCGCAGTACAACCTCCGACCTATTTATCGTTGTTTTTTATGGTGGAAATAGTAAAAATAAGTATTCGGGTAAGCACTAAATTGTTTCAAGAAAACCGAGCGCGCAGACCGACGTTCACATGAAAAAAAAAAATGTTGTGTTTGACTTTTATAGAAAACGGCTGGCCGATCCAAGTTCAGCGCGATTTAGTATGGCGATAAAATTTGGTAAACATTTTCTTACCTACGATATTGTTCCTTCGTCTAAATAACAATATTGAAATTGGTGACGATCAGTTCGCATTTGAGAATTTATCGTTTAAACAACATTTAGTAACAATTTCTTATGGAAAATATTGTTACATTATCCATTAACTATATTGACCACGTTTTGTGATGAGCGATTTATATTTGAGAATTTATTGTTTAAACAATGTTTAGTAACATTTTCTTACCGACAATATTGTTCCATTAGCTAAATAACAATGTTGTCCAAGTTTGCTGTCAATCGGTTCGTATTTGAGAATTTATTTTTTAACCAGAATTTAGTAACAATTTCTGGGGTGACCGTGGCCGAGTGGATCGGAAAGAGATTTACACACAGTAGGCCCAGGTTCGATTCCAGGCAAGCACCAGGAATTTTCTGTTGAGTTTTTTCTGCGCAAAAGTGGTTCGGAACCCATTACAATAGTTGATCCAGCGGAAAAGGACCAGCGCCTCGGTATATTGAATCGAAAGACTGGGACATTTTTGCGGGTTCTTTTCCCGAGGCTGAAGTCCCGTATGTGAAACGAAAACGGACAACTGCGTACGAGATAATACGGTCTATTATATCTTCTCAAATCATCGATATGATCCTCCAATGATCCAGACAAGTTAGGAAATTCGATGGTCATTTTACTCACACATAACGATGGGACTAAGCTAAACGCCCCTTATAAGTGGCAGCTTCAGGATTACGCCACAGAACAAAAAAAATATTCACACAAATGTACGTGTCATACTCCAACTTCAATAAATATGATCAAATTTTGTTGTACCTAGCGGCGTTAGGTTTGGTATATGTTTAACATGAAGTTCTGAAAGTTTAACACCATGATTAATAATACTTTTATAAATGATTAATAATACTTTTATAAATGATTAATAATACTTTTTTAAACTAATTAATTATAAATTATCACCTAAATATCTCCTTTTTAGTTTCCAAGTTTGCGCATCGGACGTCCGCGTCATGCGCAAACTTTTAAACTTGCGAACCAATCAATATATCCTTCGCAGTCTTCATTCAATATGTCGTTAACATGAAGCTCACCAAATTTATAGTTGTCTAATTTTGAGGTTATGTGATCACTATTTTTTCGACTATAAAACGAAAAAAAAATAAAAAAGGTTTAAATGATATAAATGAAAAAAAAATAAATCAATAATATGTTGTTCATACTATCAAAAATGTCCACGAATTATTTTAGATTTTTGAACCGTATTGTTCACCGACAATTTAATAGTGCTTTCTTTTTTTTATTTTTACTTCGATTTGCTCTATCTTTAAAACTATCGATTGCACAAAAAAATGTGTATCAATGAAAGTTTAGGTATTTGAATGTACTTTATGAGAAAATTTTTTCATATACACTACGAATAATTTTCAGTCTTTTTTGGGCAAAATAAAGTAGTAATATTTTTTTTTGTTGAGCGGGACCCTTTCGATTTTTTTCAAAATTTCACCCAAATTTCGTTATTGTGTTTACAAGTTACTAATAAAATTGGCGCGGTGGTAAATCCATATCTTCACTAGTTTTGGTCGAAAATTGTCAAAAGTACTTCAAATAAAAACAGCTCTCTGCATTTTACAGGGTTGAGATTGTCAATAGTTATTATCTAAAGCCCAAATTACTGTTTTTTCACTATTTACATTTTTATTTATTTTTATCAGCTGTTTTTATTTGAAGTACTTTTGACATTTTTCGACCAAAACTTGCAAAGATATGGATTTGCCATCACGCCAATTTTTTTGTACTTGTAAATATCATAACGGAATTTCTGGAAAATTTTGAAGAAAATCAACGACAAAAAATTTTATTACTTTATTTTGCCCAAAAAATAGTGAAAATTATTCGGAGTGGCGAAAAAAAAATGGTATTACAATGTACATGTGAAAACCCAAATTTTCATCACAACACATTTTTTTCTGCATTGGATGGTTTTAAAGATACAGTGAATATAAGTACAAAAAAAAAAAAAAAACGGAAGCGCTGTTAAATTTTCGGTAAACAATAAGGTTCAAAAATCTAAAATAATTGGTGGACATTTTTGACAGTATGAGCAACTTAAAAAGAATTTATCACCATTTTTTGAGACCACGCAAAATTAGGGTGGCCCACTTGGTATGGAATACCCCATATACATATACATTTAGACGTCAGGTAAAAATCACACTTCTTGACGATTCGGACGATTTTAATTACTCTGACACTAAAATCTCGATTTTGTTTTTTTTTTCACCTAAACAGCTTCATCTATGAGGAACCAAAACTAGCTGATATCTAGCGAGCGCTGAGTTTAAATTTCCACAACGATACAAACAACTCAGAAAGCTTGATCACACTGTGATTTTAATCATTACCGAAAATTTAAGATCCGACCGTCGATGAATTCACCGTTTTGTTAGTGAATAGCCCAGTTCCATACTGTAGCCTCAATACATCATAAGCACTTCCACGCTTAGGAATTGCTATTTACCGCTCCGCAATATTACTGAAATAGGATAAACCAGCCAATGAATGGACAGGGCCAATAAATGAACACTTTCAACAAGAGCAAGTGCATAAAAAAGTCTATCCATTGGTTGTTTCCTCTGCTTCACTGTCCATCCATTGGCCGGTTTACCTTACAGAAATGTCGCGAAATTTTGTAGAGATTTCCCTTATTTCTGATTTTCATTCTTTACCTCTTACACTTTATTTTCCCACAGGCATGTGGTCGCTGCCCGAAGCGACGGATGTAGCGAAAAGAGCAGCCGTGGCAAGGAGGATGACGTACTCCTTAAGTGGATAGAGGTTAATCTCTTGGTGGTTCCGCTCGCCGGATGCAGTACATCGGCAGCAGGCGACTTTCACAGAGGGGCATCACAATGCTTTGCCGTCGTGTCCTCGCTCTACTGTCGATTGTCAGCGTGCCAATCGGTGAGTCAATATTTGCTATCGACCCTACTACCTCGTAGACTATAATATATACGAGAGAGTACTGTTTCCGCTGTACTACTAAATAAACAGCGTTAACTCCCAGCAAAGCCAGCTTCATCGAAAGAATCTGACTAGAACCTTCATTTTCATTTCACTTCTCGGATTAATGCATTTTATACGACAGCAATATTAGAGTGAGGAGAAGATTGAGGAGGAGAGAATTGGGAGAACCTTATTTCCCGTATGGAAATAAACCATAACAAATATTTTTAAAAACATATTTTATATCATTTTTTTTCTTATCAGTTCCCCGTTTTAAGTTTCATGAAAAAACTGTTTCCGATGTTGTCTAGTTTGAGATTGAAACTTTATTCTTGTATTGATGAACCTTGTGAAAATATTTCTCTGAATATTTCTGAAAATATTTATGAAAGTCTCGGAAAATTTCGCCGAAATTTCTCTGTAAAGTCCTCCGAATTTTTCTCACTTTGCGCATTTTTCTGAGAAAGTCAAAGATTTTTTTTTGAAACTAAATATTTTTAATTGTTCTGGAAATGTCTGATTTTCCATGCCGACTCCTCTGAAAAACTTTGTTGATACCGTAAGCCTGTTTCTCTTCTATATTCGTAAACTATTTTCTGAAAAAGTCTAATTCTCGCGGAATTTCTCATACAAATTATACATAAATTATTGTTTACTGTTTACTGATCGTACGAACACGAACACGAAAATGTACTATTCGTACGTAATTTCCAGAAAGAGCAGATCTTAGAGTGAACTCGTAAGTTCTTGAAATTCTCAAAACACACATTATCCGAGAAAAACGGAGTTTTTCAGAAAATAAATTGTATTTTTTAAGATGAATCTGCTGTTCGTCCGAGTAACAGAATGAGTAAATCTTAGAGACAACTCGTATTTTCTCTTAACGTACTTTATCAGAAAAAATTAGAGGGATCCAGCATTTTTCGGAAAATATTCTGAGTTTCTCTGATGTATCGTGACTGCTGGAGATTGTGTGGGGAAAATGGCAGAGATATCTAACAAATAGCAGAGAAAATCGGAGAAAAATTTCGGAAAATCAATGAAACGGTCCGTTTAGAGTGTTTCAGACAAATTGTCAGAGGAATATTTTCACTAGAGCAGAATGTCGGAAAACACAGTGTTATTACAAATTCAACAGAATTAAGAATAGGAAAGGACTTTGCAGCAAGCGTTCATCACTACGGGCCTGTCGAGCAGCTGATTCATCGCTGAAGTGCAACACGTATTTAATTAAAAAATGAAGAAATAATATTTAATACTTAAGTACACTACTTAAAATAATATTTTTAAAAATTGGAAATAAACATTTTCATGTCGCTTTCTTATAATGTTCGTTCATTCGCAAAGCTTTTTCTATGAGAAGGTATTTTCTATATTTTTGACTTCCTCCTAGAGGAAGTTTCGCGAATAAAAGAACATTATGAGAAAGCGATGTGAAAATTTTTATTTGTAACTTTTATGAGGAAGCGATATGAAAAGTTCACATCGAATTGCATCATCTTCATTTCATTTCATATTGCAATCATTCATCGCTCGCTGAATGATTGCAGCGAGCGATGCAATCATTCGTATTAAACGTTACAAAATATTTGATGTATTCTCGAATTTTACACACAGAAATTTGGGTTGATAGAATAAAGTTCTCAGCTAAATAAAAAAGAAAAGATACCTACAAAATAAACAATACACGTAAAATAAATTTCAAGATTTATCTCTTTCTTGGATTTCCAGGATACGCAGAGAAACGGCTATTACAAAACTCTCTCGAATCAATTCGGCTCTCTCTTGACGAACAAACATATGATTATCATGGAAATTAGCCGATCTCTATCAACAAACATACAACAACTTCAAAACACTCACCTTCACACTCTTATACCCAAATATAACTAAATTATCTTTCGTCTCTCTCCCATAATCTTTTCAACCAATGACATAAAAATTTCCTTTCGGTTCTAATACCCCGAGAGCTTAAAAATTATCGGGTATTTCCCGATTGTTTCGTTGCGTAGCAACGAGCGAGATAAGTTTTGCTTAAAAAAATCCCGAGCGCGCAGCGCGAGGGATTTTTGAGCAAAACTTATCTCGATCGATGCTACGCAGGGAAACAAGAGGGAAATACCCGATTAATTTTTAAGCTTGAGGGGTATTCGGCTGATTATTTTTTCAACCTCAATTTCGACCAATGAGATTGTGGTATTTAACATTTTCCTGACAAGGTTTTATTTCGAATTTCTAGAATATTTTTATATTTAGGGTTTCATCTGAGGTTGTTGCATCCAGCACATATTTTTTCTCTGTACAAAATCCAGTAAGTTGGGCCCAAATCGACTTCTTGCTCTTCTCTGTATTAGCCGGGACATTCTGTTTGATTTTTTTAGAGATGCTCTCTAGAGATTCATCACCAAATCGCTTTCTTCGCTCACTCATGTCCATGCTCGTGAATGGCAATTTGACGTTTAATCATTCGCATAGGTTACAAGTGACAGAAAAATTAATGTTTATCGCCTAGCAACCTAGCCGGAAAATTTTCGAAAAATTATCGATATAATTTAGACCTAGTTGTACCACGTGATGTCAAATACCGCGCTCTCATTGGTCGAAATTGGGGTTGAAAAAATAATCGAATTAATCTTACCACAAAAAAAAAATAAAAATATTACAGGTAAAGTCGGTTGTACTCAACTCGATCTATGGATGGCTTTCTCGCTGACTTTCTTTATTCTCCGGGGCTCGCAGTGTGGATTCGACTGATAGAAATTCCCAGGCAAGTCGGCTGGCCAAAACCGAGTTAAAGGCGTCAAACACAAGGCGTCTCGCTATTCCTTCCCGTCTGTGTACACAATTTGGGGTAACGGTGTATCTGACTCGACGTCCCCGGAGAGAAAGATTCCGATCGAGAGCGAACTTTTGGCTTCTAACCAGATTTTAGTCTGGGGGCATGCGCGTTATTATCTTTTGTATCCTCCGCATGTCCCCGGCTATCGACAGCGGTATCGATCTCAGTAGCATCGATGTTCGCACTTTTAAATTTAAATCCTTTCTCTTACAACGTATTCGCGCTGCTGCAGCGAATGTCTCGTCAAAATCTATTCCGGGATGCTGAGAAAATCCTCTCGTCACTGTTCTGCCGTTTCTTCTCTCTAGATTACCTTCAGGGTTGTATTTGTTTCGTAAAATAACGCGGCTACCGATGATTCGCTGATGTTCGAGGCGATCGAGTGGAGTCCAAATGTTGTTTCTTAAAAAACAACCACAGTTCCGTTGTCATCGCTTGAAACCATCCGTCCTAATCCTGTCTTTTTATTGCATCGCGAATAGGTATTTCTGCTAATCTTGCCAATTCTTCGATTTCTCCAATTTCGGTGATGTCGTTAACCGTTTGTTATTGTTGCCTCAGCCTCCCCCTGAGTTCAGTCATGATATTCCAAGGTCTGCTTCTGCGTCTTCTTGGTTGATTAATTGGTCCAGCGCTCCCTTGGCCGTCAACAAGTTCGTATACATCATCGTTCGTCTCGGCGTTGTTTCGATAATCATCTCCGTCATCCCGTTCGCTATTCCTATCATAGTTTTCTTCCGCTTCAAACCTATCGCCATTTCGGTCTTCTTGAACAATTGACGTGATAGGGAAATAAATGAAATCCTTCTTCATGAAATCCTCGTACTTTCGTTCCGATGAACTTTATGATTTGTGAATGAATTTCGTTTTCATTTATTGTTATGCCTAAGTATTTAACCGCACAATTATCTGGAATCTCTCGCTCGTCAGCGGCAGCTTCCTTGATTAAAGATTTCCTCCAGTTACGCCTCACATTGGCGCAAGCTAGTGTAACCTTAGGCCTGAATAAAATAGTCTCGCATTTTAGAGTGTTTACCTTTAGTTTCCACGAGTTAAAATACGCTTTAATCTTGTCGAACAGGTCCTAAACTAGCTCCAGAACACACGCGCAAATTATGAGGTCATCAGCGAATAAGATTTATTTTTTTCGATCCATAGAAGTTCAACTTGAGATTAATTTATTTTCCCGATAACCATCTTTGTAAAGATACACCTCGCGGGTTATTCGTCAAATTTCGCCAGTGCTCGTGTCACGCATTCAGATCGCCTGCTAGAATTAAGTATTTCAACTGGGAAGATAGTTTCAGTTCCAAAGAAGGGGTCTGGTTCAACCATAAATGGTCACCTGCCGCATATGCCACAATGATGACAAGAGATTCATGGTTGAGTAATTTAACCTTCGCTATTGCTGCAAAAACGTGTAAGCAGACGTTTTTGATTAACCCTTTATACGTCACACCGCCCGAAACTGTACCGAAACGGGACCAACGGACGCGGAGTGGGGGTCACGCGTTGTTACGGCAACGCTTAAGAGTGGGGATAGAGGCGTGACTGATAAAGGGATAAGCGATTGGGCTATATTCTAGTAAAATTGATTGGGTCTTCTATCATCAAGGCTGCCCCTCCCCCGTCTCTATATCGAGTGTTGTCTGTCTGATCTGAGGATCAGGTTTCCCTTGAACAGTATATTGTGTCTGTCATTCAAGAGATTCATTGTTGACTAATTTAACCTTCGTTATTGCTGCTTCTAAGCCCAGGTTTTTGATTAACTTTTTATACGTCGCACTGCCCGAAACCGTTCCAAAACGGGACTAACGGACGCGGAGTGGGGGTCACGCGTTGTTACGGCAACGCTTAAGAGTGCCCGCGTAGGAAAAAGTCGTATGGGAAAGGGTATTAAATTGAGTATGGTTTGAATATGGGGAATCGTATGGGAACGAATATGGGTGAAGTATAATCTGACTATGGGCTTTGTTCAGTTCCCACATTCATCCCATACACTTTTCCAGACTCTTTGCCAGCTATCGGGTACGACCTCGAACATTTTCATGCAATCAAACCCACACACTTTCCCAGCGCTTTACCGCAGCGCTTAGGAGTGGGGATAGAGGCGTGACTGATAAAGGGATAAGCGATTGCGGTATATTCTAGTAATATTGATTGGGTCTTCTATCATCAGGGCTGCCCCTCCCCCGTCTCTATATCGAGTATTGTCTGTCTGCTCGGAGGATCATGTATCCCTTGAACGATAACGATGTATTGTGTTTGTCATTAAGCTTTGTCTCTTCTAAGAGTAGAAAGTCCGGATTTTGTGTTTGTATTTGATTCAAGAACATAGCTCGTCTTTGGTTCCTAACCAGTGAATTTAGATTTATCGCAATGAAGTTCAACTTCTTTGCTAACATAATGTTCATACGCGGACCTCATCTATGTCTAATGCTTTAAAAATTTCATCGACCCCGTTTGCGTTTACTACGGCGGTGATTTTACGCAGATGATCGAACATTCGTCGGAGCCTTTCCTTGAGACTCTTGACGAATACGACCTAGAGGAGGGGGGAGGGGGGGGGGGGGCTGAGCGATAGAATCCTTTGTTGTGAGCGCTGTTTGACTGCCATGTAGTAAAGTGTCCGTGCGAGGATGAAACCGCTGCTATCTGACTGAAGGTCAGATTTGGGTTTACCTGGCTATATGCGATAGTTTCGATTGTCTTTTTTCAGCAGCTAGCGCTATTCGCAGCTGAACCATTTTTTAAATTCTACCGCGCGTGGACATTCACGATAAGAGGCCGCGTGCCCTTCTCCTTTGCAGAGCACACATTTCGCTTTTGCAAAGCGCGGATCGTGTATGTCTGGCGAACCGTTGTCAACCGAGCATTCGCCCATTGGATAGTTGATGGTCCATTTAACGCATCTAGGCGCTCGATTGCAGTTTGAAGCCGACGGAAACTTTCTTTCTATTTTTCACACACGGTCTACTGATGTAATAGTCACTTTATTTGATGGACGTGGCATCCTTGCTTGAGGGAGATATTTGGACTACGAATATTGTCAGTTTTTTGTTCAAGCTTGCAGGTTTTTGTGGTGTGGCTCTTAACTTTGGTCAATTGATGATCCTCTACCCCTTGGCTAATGACCTCTGCAAGAATCTCTTTTTCTTCGAAATAACTCTCTTGGTTTTTTAATATCTATGATTTTTTTTTTTAATTCGGTGTAAATGTATTATATTCTATCCCCGCTGGTTCAGGACTTACTTAAAATCTTAAAATTTCTCTGTAAACGTAAAGTGTTCTGTTTCGCTCACGCGTCTCGTACTAAACCTACTCACAGGATTTACTTTGGCTTTAATGAATTCCATAGTTTCTAGAGGTATAAAGCTCATGATATTTATTGGCGGCAACTTCCACGTTTTGTCGTTGGACTAGTGAAGCTGCTGGTTGTTATCTGGCGCCTCTCACCGTCTGGTGGAGCTTACCCCCCCCCCCCCCCAGACGGAAATATTCGGTCCGCCCGAACGGGGAGGGGGAGGGAGGGTAGGGGTGGGAGGAAAGCAGGCGCTCCGGCCCCAGGGCCTGATTATTCCAAGTTCCTTTTGGGGCTTCACAATAACCTCTAGTATAAAGATATAATATAATATAATATAATATAATATAATATAATATAATATAATATAATATAATACTGTGTTATTTGTTTGTTCGATTATTAAACGGATTTCTCCTTTACAATATTTCTTCTTTTACGTATAACTTAGGGCAATAAGAACACTATGAAATATACTAATTAACCAGTACAAAAACATTTTTAATTCTTATTTTCTAAATATAAATATAAATGACGCCTATATTTATAATCAAACCGAAGAACCTTCTTGCGCTATTCTGGAACCTGCTGAGTGGCAGACCGGTGTATTGACGCTCTGGGTGCGCATTACCGAAGCTAGCTAATCGTGCTACCGTAGAGTTAGCAGAAGAGCCGGAGACATAATTTTTCTCATGAAAACGAATAGGATTCGCGATTCTCAGTCTACGAACAGGGACACGCAATGATATTAACGCCAGTAAAGATACACCACTATTAGTTCGTTCAAGATTTTGAACAGGTAGCATTTACCATCAAATTCCCTTAGGGATCCGGAGTTGGACCGTTCGCGAGCTTCGCTGCATGTCGGTAATCGTGGTCGTCAAACACCATCGTATTGCCGAATCGGGAGGCAACGTATCTCAAGAACTTATGTTGTACTGATTCTAGTTTTTTCACGTGGATTTCAAAGCATGGTGATCGGATTACTGATGCATACATGATTTTAGACCTCACAAACGACAGATACAAACTTCGGACAGTCGATATCGATGTAAAATTTGAGGAGAAACGCTTCACAAACCTAACACCTTCATCGCTTAGTTAGTCGTCGAATCGATGTGCTGTACAAATGTTAACCTAGAATCAAATACGACTACAAGATCTTTGATTCTCGGGACATTTTCGACTTGACAACCTCCAATCTTATATCTAAATTGTACGCTTGTAATGATCGATTTCAAATTTCTTTGTTATAATTATTGAACTCTACACGCTATTAATTGTCCTAACGAACGAAATGGATTTACATTTTGACAAGTTTAGCGACATGCCATTACAGTCACACCATGCAACGAAATTGTCCAGATCCGCTTGCAATTCGTCACAATCTGTTTCCGACCTAACAATACTATAAATTTTCAAATCATCTGCGAACAAGAGGCATCTCGACTTTACGCAACACGAAGCAATGTCATTAATAAAAAAAAACAATGTTATATAATATAATATCGATGACTTTCTAAAAGTACATATCGGCTGTATACAAGGATGTATTTATATACATATTGTTTATTATTTATTCCATATATGTTTTCTTGATAATAGTAAAAAATATGTTCCGTAAATCCATAATATTCCCTGAATCGTTTAACTGGCTCAGTTTAGCTGGTCGCCCCACACTTTATTGTTTCAACATTCTCGTTGATTCTCTCAGAAATTCTTATCGTCATGATTTTTGTCGGCTTCAAAAGATCCGCTTTCAATTTGATATCCTTTATGTCCAAGATCGTGTCTCTCTTCAGAACGTAGCGGCGCAGTACGGTCGCGAGAATGACTTTGACAACCATCATTTCGTACTTTTGTCCTGTAAATCGCATAATTGTTATTCTGCTGCTTTAGCCTTTTGAAGGTTCGAATCGTCATCGGTAGGTGTGTACCTAGGCAATTTCTTGGTCCAGCGCTGAACGGGATGTAACAGAAGGGATTACGCCTTGCAACTTCTTCTGGCAGAAAACGATCGGGATCGAATTTCAGAGGATCCGGCCAGTACTTTTCCGATCGATGGATGTTCAGAATAGCAATACATACGGAGCCTCCTTTGGGCAGAGTGTATTCCCCTGTGAAACCGGTACATTCGTGGGTACGGGAGCGTGGGGCAAAGTGAACGCACGGGGCAATATGGACCAGTTTAGAGATAGGGGAGAGTGAGGCAGAATCAACCCACGGGCGAAATGGACGCGTTCCGAAATACATTGAAAGTTAAAAAATTAGTCCATTACTCCACGAGGGCGAAAAACGCTTTTCTAACGAGTATGAGTTTGCAGCACGAGTCGAAGGCGAGTGGTGTAATCACACGAGTTTGAAAAAGTGTTTCGCACGAGGGATGTACGAAATTTTTCATCACAAGGTACCTAAATGGCGGTTTTACGCACGCAAAGCGGGCGGAAAAGTGGCCATTTCCGCACCGAGTGATGAAAAGTACATTTTGCTTCATCATAGAGGAAGCTATGTTTTCGTGAAAAAAAAATTCGAGATTTTAATGTCAGCTTCCTAGAAATGCATGTGTATGAATGTGTGTGACAGCCTTGCATCGCTTAGAATGCCTACTTAGAAACGGCTTGAGATAGCGGGTTAAAATTTTGTACACTAGTAGAGTGGTCACGTCTCTTCGTTCGGTGCAACTTTCGTGAAGATTGAGACCCGTTTAGAAATTTTACGCAAATTTGAAATCTTCGAGAAATGTCTGTGATCGCTTTAACTTTCGCAAATTTTGAGCCATGGCCCTAATTATGCCTGATACGAGTTTCTGAATCGAATATCACGCAGAGTAAAATGAGTTACCGTTTCGTAATCAGCGCTAAGGAATAGATTAAAAATTGCCTTAAAAAAACACAATCCGCAAATTTCAGATCGCGATTTCATATAATAAATTCTAGAACAAATTTTGTAACATTTTATATGTTACAAAAAAAGGTAAAAAGTAATTTGCACATGTTTTTTTTTCCTCAACTCAAAAATACACTTAAAACAGAGTTGAATGAAACTTGTATTTTAATTATAGCTTCCTCTATGAGGAAACCAAAATAGAACAACGGAATTTATCATAGAGGAAATTATGTGCAAAACCGTAAAACATGAGGAAGTAATTGAGCAAATCACTTTGCACGCTTTTTAGCCTTGATTTTAATGGTACATCGTGATGGTCATTATAATGGAATATCGCTTAACTCAAACGGTCCGTTTTGGTTGAATACCGTTTTTTCATACTCTAGCATTATTATTATTATTATCGGCAAGAAGATTATTATATATAACATAGTCTGCAACTCGTGAATTTTTCATAAAACGAAAATCATTAATTTTTACTACGATTGAGAGAAAATCCATTTTGCTCTAAAAAAAAAGGAAAAAAAAAATTGCCACGAAATCCATTAAGATACAGCCTGTAAGCTGTGAATTTTTCATAAGTCTATTGATTTTTAATACAATTGCAGTAAAGTCCACTTTGCTCCATTAAAAAAACCGTGTCTGCACCCACCAAATACGTGTAGCGTTTATTATTGTTATTGTTATTATTATATGTCTGGCTAAATCGATAAAACTGCCTGAAACTATTCGCTGATCCACTTTGCCCCACTCTCCCCTATCTAATACTCATTTGAATTTTATAGTTTATAATAACATTACGAGCAAACCTATATCGAGATCTTCGGCAATCTCACGTAAGAGCATCGGGACGATAGGAAAAAGTCTCAATGTCTCTTTTATTACTCTCTCCAAATATTCCATGCGATTGAGATCTTCGTTTTTTACCAGGGTCTCAGAGGACACTTGGTCGCCGTAAATGTCGCAAAGTTCTCGATACGCTCGTTCCTGCAAGTTCAACAACTCCCCGTGAAACAAGGCTTGCCAGCGGATTTTTCTAGGGACACTTGATAGTTTACTTACTTGGACCTCGGGATTATTCGCGAGCATTACCGCAGTGAAGGTGGTGAGCGTTGCACTGCTATGGAAGCCCTGGAAGAACCCGTGTCTGAAACCTTCACGAAAGTTACGCATCCACCCGCACCCTATCAATTAAATTATTACCGCAATCATCATTGTGTCGACTTCTTCGCGAAGCTCCACGTCCGTTAGTTTCGTGTTGTCATCCGACAACTCCATCAGCAAATCCAGGAAAGCTTTTCTCGTGGTCGGTTGATCGTCTGTAAAATCTTTTCCACAGACATCGAAACGCTGTAATGTGGTACTTGCCAAGTTTCTACAGTTGCCGAATCATCATTTATTCGAACGTACGTTCAGTCTCGTTTGCCACTCGGGTCTCGTTATTGTAAGATCTTTTCTTCATTTGGATAATATCGTTCGTCACGCCGTGCAAGTACTTCAAGTACTCGCGTTGATCTCTTCCCGTTTTTGTCAGATTGAAGATTAGGTCGGGGTGTAGCCAGAAGTGAAAAAACCTCTTGGTTATCGTTTCACTCGCGCTGAATAACGCAAGAAATACATTTTTCAGGTTTAACACTGTGTTACGTCGATAAAAAATCGGAGCTTTTACAATTCGTTACCCAGCGACTGCATCCGCGTAGCGACTGTGCTTCCCCTGAGAGTTCATATTGACACCCATAACGGTTTCTGCAAGTATAGCGGAAACCTGATAGAGTACACAGTCATTGTTGGCTGCATGATGTTTTCCTGACGCCTGCACGTAAAATCACGCTTTCCGTTCCTATGAAGTGTGCGCAAAAAGGCACTTTTTGTAACACGTGCATGAAAAGTCCCGCTTTTTGTATCTGTAAAGTGTGGCGTAAGTGGCGCTTTCTCGCAGAGGATGCGCGAAAAATGTTTTAGATACACGCTAGTTTCTTACGCTGTATTTTACACGCTAGTTACTTTTTCGCGTACTTCTTTCACACTCTAGTTACTTCCGCGCAAATTTTTTTAACACTCTAGCTACTTTCGCGCACACTTATCTGGCACTCTAAGTACATTTCGATACGAGTGCGAAAAAACTTTTTCTGACGAGTGTGACTTTGCTGTTGGAATCACACGAGTTCAGAAAACGTTTTTTGCGAGAGTATCGAACAAAATTTTATGTAACTCATGCGTGAAAAGTACTACTTTCCGTGCCTGCCGAGAGTACCGTAACTGGCGCTTTGTAGCCATGAGTTTAGTAAATCGCCGGCGCATGCGCAGTTTGGCTCCTTTGCGTGCGATTTACTTGTGCGCATGCGCAGTTCGGCTTCTTTGTTCGGATTTCTGGAAATTATTGCACGCTCCTCGCAGCGCCACAATCAGCAGGCACGGAGTAGCGCTTCTCCTGCATTCGTTACATAAAATAGTATGCGATACTTGTACGTAAAAGGGGACGTGAAGTGGACACACTCGCCTTCTCTCGCGCAGCTACTTCCCAACCTTCGTCGAAAGCGCGCTTTTACGAACTAGTATCGCAATATGCTATTATTTCACGAGGTGAAAAAAACGAGGGTTTTCGCACGCGAAGCGTGCGTAAAAACCGCCATTTTCCCACCGAGTGAAACAAAGCTATTTTCTCGCACGCACTTTACAGGCACGTAAAGCGCGAATTTTTGTGCACTTGTGACAAAAAGTAGTTTTTTATACTTGTACGAAAAAGCGGTCTCCCGACGGCGGTTGGGAAGTAGGCAGCACTCGCCTCCTCTCGAGCCACAAACGTCACCTGGCCTCGCTTCGTGCCGTTGTAGCTCTCGATCCGGCCCGTGCAGCCAACTTCACAACCGTGTTCGAAAGACCGCTTTTCCATACTAGTATCGCAAAGTACTCTTTCGCATCGCGTGCAGAAAAAATACTGTGAATGCGTACAAATGCAATATGGTCTTTTTTCTCGCACTAGTGCGATAATAGTTATTTGTATGGCAAGGGTGTAAAAAGGGAGTTCTACACCCTAGTGTGAAAATGTCGCACGAGCCGGAGACGAGTGCGGCATTCACACGAGTCAAAACTCCTGTTTCTACTCCCATGCCATTCACATAATTTTTCCTAAGAAATTCACGAAAATCACGCTTTTTGTTCCCGTGAAGAGTGCGGCGTAGAAAAGCACTTTTCCGCACTTATGCTGGAAAAAATACCATATTGATTCCGGTCTTCCGTTAGTGTTTTCCGGCCTCCCGTTAGTGTTTACTGGGGTTTTCTTTGGACACCCACTGTTTCCCCTCCGTTCGGCTGTCTGCCGAGACGCACCGAGATATAAACCACAAAAATGTTTCTCATGCACTGCTAGCCATTCCTCTTTCTGCGATTGTATCACTTTTAGGTTACAGAAAACAGTCCTGGTTGTAAGACTCATTTCCACATGGGCAAGCGCCATATATTGCCCTTATTGTTTGGTCTTTTTCGTATGTATTTTTTTTCCACCATGTAACTTATGCTTACTATGATAAGTACAAAGAAATAAACATTACTTTAAAAAAAATGCTGGAAAAAATACCATATTGATGCGACAAAGTGCCTTTCTGCGCACACTGCACAGGAACAGAAAGCGGGATTTTACGTGCATGTGTTAGAAAAAGTGTCTTTCTACGCATGCTTTCCAAAAAGGAAAAGCGTGATTTTCGTGAATTTGTTAGCAAAAATTATGTGAATGGCATGGGCAGAGAAAAGGGAGTTCTGACACGTGCGCATGGCGCAGTCGTCAGGAACTCGCTTTCTACACCATTGCCATACAAATAACTATTGCATTACCGATTCAAGTTTTCCTCACCGCATACAATGTCTAGGAGGCAACGCGTTGTGTAGTGATGTACATCGAATTCACCGGCTTCCAATTCTTTGCCCATCTGTCTCGTCATGACTGTCGAGTGCCTGTTGAACGTCTTCACGAATGATTCCAGTATTCTCGTATTGAACGTTGGCGCTATTAGCTTCCGATGAATACGCCACTTGTTCGCTGCGACGGTGGTGTATAAACCATGTTATTATTATTTGCTCTGTGACGGTTTCACATCGAAACATCGAAAACATCGTCAACAGCGTTAAGAACGTCAACACCGTGTCTTCGATTAAGAGCGTACATGTATCGCTGCGATAACGGGAATGGCAAGAATCACGCGAATAGTACAGAGGGATGTGTTGGGTCATTTTGATACCTCGCTTTCACCACAAACAATTGTACTTCTTGTACAAAGGAACTTTCTCTGTACTCACAAGAAACTCACCTGGTGCCGTAATTAATCCCGTTCCCAGCCAAGGGCGAATGAACTTGTACATATTTTCCTTTTCAAGGGTGTATGGACTGTAGAAAACTGTCTGAAAATCATAATGTTCGCAGTGAGAGTAGTTTAGTCGGTGTGACTCACGAGAACGCAGGTCTTTACCAAATCATCGGTGATTTCGTACCTTTATCTGTGCGGGGTCTGATACAATAATGAACAATCGATGGCCGAGCCAAATTCTAGCAGGTGAAGAATACGTGTTTGTTAGCCGCGTCACTTTATCCAGTATGTCTGAAATTTTCGATAAATCGTTCTCGGTTGTTAAATACCTTCGTTATTGTGCTTCATTTTTTTTTAAAGATAAATTAAAATTATCATCACCGTAAGAACTTCCTATGAAGTAGTGCGCGTTACCAATAATCGGTAATGCTGTCGGTCCAGGAAACTTAGCAGCCTTCATGTACAACTGCAATCGCCCGACGTGATGTAGAAACAGGGCGATGATCACACAAAGGGCAGCAGTCATGAAGATTACCTCGGTCGATTCGATAGCCATTGTAGGCCGAAGGTAGGATTTCGCCCTGAGAGATTGTTTCTGCGGTCTCGCGTATCCACACGGTGCAGACGACGGTGAATCTCGGAAGCTTTGATAGGATAGATGTGCGATATTTCCCTGGTTAACGATGACTGTCACCAAGTGATCGTTGTTTTCGCGGAATATATAGCAAATTCAGTGCCAATGATAATAATGATTACCCCGACGCGCGCTTCCACGCATCGCTGGAGGGGACGGGCAACAGGTTCCCAACACGGTCCGACCTTGCAACTTCCCAGGTGCGGATGACCGACGCTCCGATTACACCCAGAGAAATGGTTTATTAGATTTAAATAAATCAGTGTATTAGAATTCTGTTTATTCAAACGAAATGTTTTTTTTTTTTTATTTGTTCGAAACAAGTTTTTATTTTTATACACTTATGAGAGTTACTCGATTCAACTGAATCATTTTATTTACCTATAGCTGTACGCGCAAAAGCAATTTCTGTAAATATCGACTACTCACGATATTTAAAATAAAAAATTTGAGTAAGCGTTTCTTTCAATCAAATGGATGCGAGATTTAGATTATGGAAGTCGCTAATTCCCAGACCAGTCAGCAGGTGCACCCAGAGAAATGGTTCATTAGATTTAAATAAATCAGTGTATTAGAATTCTGTTTATTCAAACGAAATGTTTTTTTTTTATTTGTTCGAAACAAGTTTTTATTTTTATACACTTATGAGAGTTACTTGATTCAACTGAATAATTTTATTTACCTATAGCTGTACGCGCAAAAGCAATTTCTGTAAATATCGACTACTCACGATATTTAAAATAAAAAATTTAAGTAAGCGTTTCTTTCAATCAAATGGATGCGAGATTTAGATTATGGAAGTCGCTAATTCCCAGACCAGTCAGCAGGTGCACCCAGAGAAATGGTTCATTAGATTTAAATAAATCAGTGTATTAGAATTCTGTTTATTCAAACGAAATGTTTTTTTTTTATTTGTTCGAAACAAGTTTTTATTTTTATACACTTATGAGAGTTACTCGATTCAACTGAATAATTTTATTTACCTATAGCTGTACGCGCAAAAGCAATTTCTGTAAATATCGACTACTCACGATATTTAAAATAAAAAATTTAAGTAAGCGTTTCTTTCAATCAAATGGATGCGAGATTTAGATTATGGAAGTCGCTAATTCCCAGACCAGTCAGCAGGTGCACCCAGAGAAATGGTTCATTAGATTTAAATAAATCAGTGTATTAGAATTCTGTTTATTCAAACGAAATGTTTTTTTTTTTTTATTTGTTCGAAACAAGTTTTTATTTTTATACACTTATGAGAGTTACTCGATTCAACTGAATAATTTTATTTACCTATAGCTGTACGCGCAAAAGCAATTTCTGTAAATATCGACTACTCACGATATTTAAAATAAAAAATTTGAGTAAGCGTTTCTTTCAATCAAATGGATGCGAGATTTAGATTATGGAAGTCGCTAATTCCCAGACCAGTCAGCAGGTGCACCCAGAGAAATGGTTTATTAGATTTAAATAAATCAGTGTATTAGAATTCTGTTTATTCAAACGAAATGTTTTTTTTATTTGTTCGAAACAAGTTTTTATTTTTATACACTTATGAGAGTTACTCGATTCAACTGAATAATTTTATTTACCTATAGCTGTACGCGCAAAAGCAATTTCTGTAAATATCGACTACTCACGATATTTAAAATAAAAAATTTAAGTAAGCGTTTCTTTCAATCAAATGGATGCGAGATTTAGATTATGGAAGTCGCTAATTCCCAGACCAGGCAGCAGGTGCACCCAGAGAAATGGTTCATTAGATTTAAATAAATCAATGCATTAGAATTCTGTTTATTCAAATGAAATGTTTTTTTTATTTGTTGGAAACAAATTTTTATTTATATATTCTTATGAGAGTTACTCGATTCAACTGAATAATTTTATTTTGCTATAGCTGTACGCGCAAAAGCAATTTCTGTAAATATCGACTACTCACGATATTTAAAATAAAAACTTTAAGTAAGTGTTTCTTTCGATCAAATGGATCTGAGATTTAGATTATGGAAGTCGCTAATTCCCAGACCAGTCAGCAGGTGCACCCAGAGAAATGGTTCATTAGATTTAAATAAATCAATGCATTAGAATTCTGTTTATTCAAATGAAATGTTTTTTTTATTTGTTGGAAACAAATTTTTATTTATATATTCTTATGAGAGTTACTCGATTCAACTGAATAATTTTATTTACCTATAGCTGTACGCGCAAAAGCAATTTCTGTAAACATCGACTACTCACGATATTTAAAATAAAAAATTTAAGTAAGCGTTTCTTTCAATCAAATGGATGCGAGATTTAGATTATGGAAGTCGCTAATTCCCAGACCAGGCAGCAGGTGCACCCAGAGAAATGGTTCATTAGATTTAAATAAATCAATGCATTAGAATTCTGTTTATTCAAATGAAATGTTTTTTTTATTTGTTGGAAACAAATTTTTATTTATATATTCTTATGAGAGTTACTCGATTCAACTGAATAATTTTATTTACCTATAGCTGTACGTGCAAAAGCAATTTCTGTAAATATCGACTACTGACGATATTTAAAATAAAAAATTTAAGTAAGCGTTTCTTTCAATCAAATGGATGCGAGATTTAGATTATGGAAGTCGCTAATTCCCAGACCAGTCAGCAGGTGCACCCAGAGAAATGGTTCATTAGATTTAAATAAATCAATGCATTAGAATTCTGTTTATTCAAATGTAATGTTTTTTTTATTTGTTGGAAACAAATTTTTATTTATATATACTTATGAGAGTTACTCGATTCAACTGAATAATTTTATTTACCTATAGCTGTACGCGCAAAAGCAATTTCTGTAAATATCGACTACTCACGATATTTAAAATAAAAAATTTAAGTAAGCGTTTCTTTCAATCAAATGGATGCGAGATTTAGATTATGGAAGTCGCTAATTCCCAGACCAGGCAGCAGGTGCACCCAGAGAAATGGTTCATTAGATTTAAATAAATCAATGCATTAGAATTCTGTTTATTCAAACGAAATGTTTTTTTTATTTGTTCGAAACAAGTTTTTATTTTTATACACTTATGAGAGTTACTCGATTCAACTGAATAATTTTATTTACCTATAGCTGTACGCGCAAAAGCAATTTCTGTAAACATCGACTACTCACGATATTTAAAATAAAAAATTTAAGTAAGCGTTTCTTTCAATCAAATGGATGCGAGATTTAGATTATGGAAGTCGCTAATTCCCAGACTAGGCAGCAAGTGCGCTGTGCGTTTCCGTCGGCTATACTGCGTCGTACAGCTATGTTGACCCTCGATACGTTCGGGTCACAGTGTTGCGAAAACGATTAATGGGAGGTCGTGCGAGAAGAATCGACGATGGAACGGTGGTTTTCTAACCAACGCGGGCTTAGAGGGCTACCAGGAGATCTTCGTACGTAAGAACATTATAATTTCTCATTATTTTTGTACGAAATATATTTATATTCCGCGAGGTTCGAGGAACGACCGGCATTAGATACATTGCATATTATATAATATTGGCTAATATGTCTTACGTAATTAAGAGCAAGTCTGTACAATTTAACGTTTAAAATAAAAATATTTTTATTATATAATGCATTATTTATTCGTTTTTCGTCAAAAGCAAAGAAAGAGTTTATAGAGGAATAAAAGAAATATTCAATGAAAAAATGTAGTTGCAATAAATAAATAATATATTTGTTTCAACTGCAACGGCGTATTAGATCCAAATAAAGACACTAAGTAGATAATACATTCGTAGTTAAATAAGAAATTGTATTTGATACAAGTAAAATGCTAGTAGGCAGATATACAAAGAAAATAATTTATTTGTCCGAAATAAATTTTATTTGTTACAAAGAAATAATTTCTCTGGGTGTGCGCTGTGCCTTTCCGTCGGCTATCCTGCGTCGTACAGCTATATCGGCACTTGACACGTTCGCGTTACAGTGTTGTGAGAACGAATAACGGGAGGTCGTGCGAGAAGAATCGATGATGAAACGATGGTGAATGGATGCGAGATCCATTTGATTGAATGAAACGCTTTCTTAAATTTTTTATTTTAAATAAAATATTTACAGAAATTTTAAATAAGATATTTACAGAAATTGCTTTTGCGCATACAGCTGTAGGTGCATATAAATAAAAATTTGATTCGAACAAATAAAAAAACATTTCATTTGAATGAACAGAACTGTAATGCATTGATTAATTTTAATCTAATAAACCATTTCTCTGGGTCCGTAAAAAGTCCAGGATTGGGTCGAAAGATGTACATTATACTGACAAAGTATGACTATGTGACGGATACGTCGCATACATATTTTTTCCACACGGATCGCTTCATCGACCTTCTTAAGTCGCAAATGCATCGCGTGTTTCGCAATCTGTACCACATTAGCAGCGCGATAATAAATTCAGAGTGACTGTCGAGTTATTAAATTATACAACGACACAAAAAATCTGGAAAACCGCGGAATCTCACTACGGCCGCTGTTATTGAGCCTCATATAACACGTCTCACATTCGGAACGATTAACATTCTCAAACGGAATAGCAACAAGGAGCGCCCATTTTTTTTCTTTCTTGTTTGTGAAAACTATTCATGCCCTATGGTTTTTTTCATCATTGTAAGTTATGTAGATTAGGCTATCTAGAGAATGTTCTTTCGATAAACGTTGTGCGATTACACTGAGAAAAAAATGTATTTAATGGTATCAAGTTTTTATTAAGAGAGACTCGGGAGCATCTCGAGACAGGTACATTTGCCGTTGGTAAAACGGTAAAAAAAAGTTAACGGGACGCGATCACTGTCTTTTACTCGAAGCATCGCGGTTCTCGGCCTTCACCAAAAACAATTTTTTTATTTTCCTCCGGATATTCCAATACAGGTTGTTTTGACGATGCAAATGCATGTGCTCGGTTAGATATCGATCTAGCCGCCGCTCGATCCTGGGAAGTGGCGCCACTTACACCTCGCGATCTCTTCCTCGGTGCCGATAGCTGCGGGTTTGACTCAGCCTCGGGTGATCGCCGGTAGTCAAACCGTCGCAGGCGTAATATAGTAATATTTTATTGATGTACAGTGTCCCTCTAACTCAATGCTCTCTAGTAGGCTGTTTCCCCTCAATTCTCTCTCAACGCGGAGCCACAGAGGGGAAGGCTTTACCCCCACTGTCGTGAATTTGTCTGTCAACTAGCCTAACCTAACCGACCTAAGCTGACAGTTTCGCGCGCTTCGCATGGCTCACGGTAGGCTGTGGTGGGGGACTCTTTCTAGTAGGCCACTCTCTCTAGTACCACGGAAATCCGGTCCCGACAGCGTTGAGTTAGAGGGAGTCGACTGTAATTGCCTATTCTGTTCGGTCGAACATATTCTTAGTTGGGACAATGAAATGATTTTTTTAAATGCTGATGTAACTTTTGAGCCAACTTAACAAAATATTTCTTTCGCCACCCGCAACCGTCGGATTTGGTTGATTCAAACGAATTTTATTTCATCACACAAAACCGTTTTTTCGGTGTAGGGTCTGTACAGCATAATATACATGCTCTTGTGGGGTTAGATCATCGATAACTTCGCTGGTGGCTGTTTTGTCACCCCTTCGTCCAAAAATCCGGAACGATTACTTCATATCAGTAAAATCGAAGAGTGGGTCCGCTTTGTCCCGGATTTCATCTTTCGGAGTTTAAATTTCATTGGGAAAACAGCTGAAATACTACCTTCCACCCAGCCCCAGCTCGGGGCCCCGGGGGGGGGGAGGGGGGAGGTGATCGGCTGATCGTTTTCCAGACGGTACTCTATACCGTATACTCCCGCGCTTGGCCATCTCGCGCTAGACCAGTTCTCCGTCGGTCGCATTCGGCAACTTACCCCCACTACTCGGACGTTTCGGGCGACGCCGGTCGGATCACGTTACGACCGGTGCATGCTTAGTTTCCTTTGTTTACATTTGGTAGGGGTGTAAAAGTGTATTACGTTCTACTGCGAAGGATATCGTAAGTATATTACGATAAAAACATGCAATGCTTGTTTGTCATTTTGTTCTTTTTGTTATGAAAGAGAATGATTTTTTTTCCATACTTTCTCATTAAATATAAATCTTTTTCTCTGTTCGTACATCTGTCGAAACTACGAAAACTAATTTTAAAAAATTTAATAATTTTGTATGCATCTGTGTTTATTATTATCCTTGTAAGGTGCCTGTATGATACGCGAACGATATATTTGAATGCGGGAACTAGGCTCGTTCGACTTGCGGCAGCACCTACACCCAGAGAAATGGTTTATTACATTTAAATAAATCAATGCATTAGAATCCTTTTTATTCAAATGAAATGTTTTTTACTTGTTCGAACAAAATTTTTATTTATATACACTTATGAGAGTTACTCGATTCAACTAAATAATTTTATTTTGCTATAGCTGTACGCGCAAAAGCAATTTCTGTAAATATCGACTACTCACGATATTTAAAATAAAAAATTTAAGTAAGTGTTTCTTTCGATCAAATGGATCTGAGATTTAGATTATGGAAGTCGGTAATTCCCAGACTAGGTAGCAGGCGCGCTGTGCGTTTTCGTCAGCTATCCTGCGTCATGCAGCTATATCGGCCCTCGACACATTCGCGTCACAGTGTTGCGAAAACGATTAACGAGAGGGTCGTGCCAGAAGAATGGACGATGAAACGGTGGTCTTTCTAACCAACACGGGCTTAAAGAGCTACCGGAAGATCTTCGTACGTAACTACATTATAATTTCTCATTATTTTTGTGAGAAATATATTTATATTCCGCGAGGTTTGAGGAACGACCGGCATTAGATACATTGCATATTATATAATATTAGCTAATATGTCTTACGTAATTAAATGAGCAATGAAGATCAAGTCTGTACAATGTAGAGTTTAAAATAAAAATAATTTAATTATGTAATGCATTATTTATTTGATTTTCGCCAAAAGCAAAGAAAGGGTTTATGGAGGAATGAAAGAAAAATTCAATGAACAAAATTTAGTTACAATAAATAAATAATATATTTGTTTCAACTGCAACGGCATATTAGATCCAAATAAAGACACTAAGTAGATAATACATATGTAGTTAAATAAAAAATTATATTCGATACAAGTAAAATGCTAGTAGGCAGATATACAAAGAAAATAATTTATTTGACCAAAATAAATTGTATTTGTTACAAAGAAATCATTTCTTTGGGTGTACCACTAGCCGGCGGGACCCATGGGTGGGGGCGCCCGCAGATTGCCACTTCCCCGCTTTGTCAGTCCTGACCCGTGGCCAAGCGCGGAAGTCTACTGTACTTTAAGTACTGTACTTTAAGTACTGTACTTTAAGTACTGCCCAGCTCTGGGTTAGGGTGCCTATAAAATTCGTTGTCTATCCTGAATACTATTTTAGTAGTTGGACTAACTAATCAAGTTAGTTCTATTCACTATTCCCGTCAACTAACTGTTAATAGGTAAATTGAACTAATTCTAGGTCGTTATTGTTACGAAACAGATCGTTATAGTAACCAATTTATACCCAACTAATGAATAGTTAGGTGGCCCAACCAAGCATTTTTTTCCGTGTTCAGCAATTCAGTTCCGCCAGTACTCAATACATCAGTACTCAAGAACTACCCAGCGCTCAATATTTCAAGTACTTGATACTTCAATGCTTACTTGAAGTACTTAGGGTATTTGTCCAGCTCTGATATTAAGATATCGAACAAGATATCTTAGCTTCAGTTACTGTTCCCAAGGAGGTTCCGCCGGCGTGAGAGTCAATTCCACCCGACCGATTCCATCCTAGGCTTCGGACTAGGGGGCAGATCTCGAATCTTTCACCGTTTTCCAGCGTCAGAGGCGCGGTCTCATCCGGACCTGTTACGCTTCCCCATCCTAGGCTTGAAGGCAGGAGTGGAGAGTTGACTGACCAGTCGCTCCTCGTTCCTTTTGAAGAGAGCATTGACCATTGTCCGTTTCTCTTTAGCGCTCAAGTAGTTACTCGACCTAAATGGCTTTCCCGCCGCTGGTCTTTCGTATTTCTGGAGGTCGTGCCACTCGTGCAATCGTAATATATCTTTATAATCAATGAAAGAAAATGTTGAGTCCAATGCTATTCTAAGAGGAATTTATTTTGAGAGACTGCGGATACACGAGTTCAATTTTATCGCCAGTTACACCAGATATCCTTTCCGGTCGGACCCTGCGAATCGAGTGTCACGTTCTTCTTCTTGTCCGTTCGAATTGCACAGTGAGCGTCTTACTGTGCTGGTCTCAGGTTACAATCGAAATAGCCAATGGGTGCCGTTTTATTTGTCGAGCTTTCACTGGTTCATTTTTTGTCTAGGGTGTGCGTGACGGCCAATAAACGTGAGTGCGCATATCCCAGGTAGGTTTTGCCGATGAAACGGACGCGGTCGATGGTCGGGCTAGTATTGGCGTGGCGATTGTGGAATCCCCAACGCTCGGCAAATGTTCGACGAACTATCGACTCACCAATGATTAGGTCTGACAATTTGCGGTCAATGCTCGGCCGCGTTCGACTCGCCAATTGTTGGTTAGTCGATTTGAGGCCAATATTCGGCCGAGTATTTGCTTACCATTGGTTGGTTTGGCGATTTGATGCCAATGTTCAACCGAATACCGATTCACCAACCGTTGGTTTACCGATGTGACGCCAACATTGGACCATCAATCATCGGCATTCGCCGCTAGATGGCGCTAACCCAAGTTGTTTCTCACAAGCTAAACTGTACCCTAGCGTCGATATAAGAGCATGCGAAATGATACCTTTTTATTAACTTTTGCAAAGTATGTATGACGTACTCGGTATTCAATAAATGGATTGACATACCAATATACAATATGTATTGCCAATACATTGACTGAGTATGATTGTTTTGAGAGTTCTCGCAGGACAAAATGTATAAAATAAAATCTCTTGCAGATATGCGAAGCATAAAAAAGGAATATTCCAACTTTTACAATATAAAAAAAGTATTGCCTTAAAACCACATGTAACCTATCGAGGGCCGACATTGACAACCAATTATCAGCCAATCCTCTTGATCGACCTCTGGGCCAATGTTGGGTGCCAATATTGGCAAGTACTTATCATCCAAGGCTCGCTCGATGATTGGGCCAAGCTCGCATGCCAATGTCGGCAACATCGGTACCAAGCTTCGGCCAACCATTGGCCATATCCGATCACCCTACATGGGTTGGTCGTCTGTCGGTCGTTTCGACGGCACAAACGGACCCAGCGGTTTTTAGTCGCTTTTGGTCGAATTTTGGTTGAAATTTCGGTCCGTAGTTCTGTCAGGGCGGTGACGGCGAATTTCGTTATTCCGAATCTGTGTCGTCGTTTACTTACCGAATTTTTTTTCGAAGCATTTCGATTGTGACTCCTCCCGTCTCAATGATCTTACACGATTTAGAGGTATTACGTTTTGAAACGGTCTTTAAAAGTTCCTCACTGCCTTTCTTTCCATGAGTTTTGGATGTGACTTCAATCTGTTTTTTCCGTTTATCAGATTCTGACGCGACATGTTGACGATCACCCTCCAAGAGCTTTTTGTTGATGATTCGGATTTCGAAGCAGGATGGCAGGGTCAAATAAATAAACTGATCGGATAAAGAACACTGAACTCTTGCTTTATTGCGCTAACTCTTTGCACAACGTCTCGAACGCGAGCGCATGTAAAACGGAAGTAAGAAAAAATCAAAATGGCTGCGGTAGCCGCGATACTAACTCAGTCTAGCAATGACTCGCGCACAGTTCTCACATGACATCCCAACAAGTGCGATCTGCTTTCCCGCGTAGAAAAAAGTAGTATCGGTTTGACGCTATGTAGGACGATGGGATTGATCTGCAAAGACCGATGGGCACTATATGGGGTTTGAGACCCGGCCATACCCGTCCCAGACGCTTTCCCATAGTGCTTCCCATCCAATTCCTACAGAATTTTCGACAGTGCATCCTATACTCCTTCCAATTGCCATTCCCATAGCGATGTAACGGAATTTTGAACCACCGATCCCATACGCTTTCCTATTCATGACGTACCCACGGAATGTTGGACAATCAATCCCGTACGCTTTCCCATAGTAATTCCCATTCTTAACGTACCAAAGAACTTTCCAACAATCAATCCCCTACGTTTTCCCATAGTCTATTCCATAGAGAAACTGTTCAGAATTGATTGTTGGAAATTTGCTTGGTACGTTAAGAATGGGAATCACTATCGAAAAGCGTATGGGACGGGTATGGCCGGGTCTCAAACTCCATATTTTACCCATCGGTCTTCCCAGATCAATCCCATCGTCCTACCCAGAGTCGACCATCGTCAACGCGGGAAGGCAGGTCGCACTTGTTGGGATGACAGAGTCAATCCCATACTACTTTTTTCTACGCAGGTAACAGCAATTACCAACACTTTTGGGTTCCTGAAAGTGATTTGATATGTGCAACTAAAAACTCGCCGTAAGGGGGGACTGGCTACGGACCCGGCCCGACCCTGTACAGGCATAATATCTATAACGGAGGGAAAATGCAAAAATTGAAAAAAAACTAAAAACTTGTTGACCCGAACATTACGTGTAACATTCAAAGCAGGTCCTTTGAGTTCGCTGAAATATTCTTCGCTTCACGCCGATATTGCAACGTCTCCCTTTGATGTCGGAGTCATTGTCCAGAGTGGAAAGCGCTCGCATATTCTCAGCAGGTTTTTGTGCAAAACTCGGGCACCAATATAGGTTCCTTCTGGTTCCCGATTTTGAGTCCAATTTAGATTCTTTTTAGGGATCACTTGAGAAGTTGCTGACGTGGTTGTCGATTTGCGGATCATCGGAATCCGCATTGAAGGAATCCACATAATTGAATTGGGAATCTGCGAACTTCGTGTTACCACATTTAGAGCCATTAGAATCCGAACCTATGTCAGAAGCGTCGGAGCCTTCGTGTTCATTATCGCTTATACCATTTAAGTGAACGTTTCTACTCACCCACGTGATTCCCTAGTGTTTGTCGACTCGATACTCGTCCCTCGTGAATTATAAATTGTTAGACGTGCTATTAAAGATTCTCCAGCTTTTTACCGTTCGATTCAGTTCTCATTTATTCCGAATGGTAAGAAATACCATTTTAGCTGCCCAAGTTGTGCTCCAATGGACTACCATTAATAACGAATGAAAAAAGTGCCACTTGTTACGTTCCATTGACTTGTCAGTGAACTCCCATTAAAAAATGAAAGAAAGTACCACTTGAATTGTCCCAGTCATTTGGAATTGGACTCCCATTGATAACGAAAGCCAAAAAGTACAACTTGAATATTCCCAGAATTGCCATTGGCCTCCTATTAGTAACGAATGAGAAAATGTACCACCTAACATTTTCCACTGATTTTCCAGTGGAGTCCCATTAAGAATAAATGGTAGAAAGTACCGTTTCAATTTTTCCCGTAACCGTTCAGGCTAATGGAATCAAAAATTAAAAAAAAATGAAAAATTTTGAAATTTTTCACGTATTATAAGGCCTTAAAAATAAGTAATTGTGATTTCCTTGGATGTGGTTTAAGCCGCCAGCTATTGAACGATTTTGCTATATTGTCTGTGGCTTTTGTAGTGAATTGGTAGTTTTTTTGTAATCTTTTTGTGAGTTTTTAATAAATTATCCTAACTCAGTATTATTTATTATTATTACGATTTTAATCGTCGCCTAAGCTATCTGTTAATGTATCACGAGTTACGGAAGTAACCCCACCCCTCACCTATTTTGATGACGTAAGCGTAGTAGCCCGTAGGAATAGCTGCAGTTCTCCGGCAGGAGTGTCGATGTCACCTGCAGATTCGAGAGCATCGTCCAGGATGGGTTGCCAATCGAGTACACGGGATGGAATGTACTGTCCTATACATATATCAGCAACAATATATGTATAGAACTGTAGGTACCTTTCCCGTGGCCTCTGCTTGGCAAATATAAACGATGCGCCAGTCAACCGGTCAACTTCTGTTCTTGATGTTTATTTGGCGAACCAAATGCGTTTGTCATTTCAATTAGTTCAGATGCTGCGGCTATGCAGCTTGCGTCTCTGCGACGACAATGCTAGTGGCAGGCCAAATTATACATGTTGTTACGAAATTAGAAATCAGATTGGTATTTAAGCATATCCTATTAGATATTTTTTCATTTTTTCGATTATTTCGTAACAATATATATATATATATATTGTTACGAAATAACATATATATACGCTATATACGCTATATAAACTATATAATATTTATGTGCGTAGAATAAATGACGCACAGAGGTTTTTTTGAATTCGTATATTTTTTATCGATTGAAAGTTTTTTCACGTATTTTTTGTTATCCAATATATATGAATAATAGAAAATCCTAGAGCGCGGTGGAATAAAAAAATAATATCTCACGTTCTTTTATGCTATAAATGTTATAAGCGAGTAAATAGTTTGATAACTCTTTCCCAATATTAGCGTTTTATGGAAAAATATTACGTTGTTAAATTCACGATTTACATCTGTACGCGATGCAATTTTTTGAGAATGGTAATTCGCGGACTCTATTTTAAGATAGGCACTTTTTAGGAGAAATAATTTGACTAGCCAGAATAAGCCTGATCGGAAGGATTTTTCTCGTCTGTTCGGAATGTTACGAGAGTGTTATAATGGAGATCTAGTGGTTGAGAAAATATTGTTTCTAAACATTAACCTAGAGAAAGCGTTGATGTTGTTAGATGACGTTTTTGAACGTAAGTAAAAATCATAAAGATTATCGGTGCCCACACAGCTCGGAAATATTTCTTAAAGGTTCCACAAATATTTTTTTGATATATCGAAAATACCTTATCAATATTAAAAAATATTTGTGACATGTTTTAAAAACATTTTGGAAATATTTTTTGTCCGCTTCTAAGTCTTACATTGAAATGTTTTAAAAATGTTTCGCAAAAATGTGTGTTTTAAAATAATTTCAGTTAAATGTGAAAGATTTCATCGACAGTCCAATTGCATTTTAATAAATATACACACCTGCACAAACATGGAAACATTTGTATAAATATTTCGGTGAGACATAAGATTGAAAATATTTCTAAAATGATTTTAAAACCGTTTGTGCTACAAGTGTGCAGTTTTTACTCATTGGCGTTGATATATCGATCACCAGATACATTTTTATCTGAGGCAACGGTGACAAGTATTGGGAGAAGGTTACGAGCTCTGGTCGTCTCTAAATGTTTGGACACGTGCCTAGGCTAGATAAAATACTACGCTACTCAATGAAACCCGAAGTCGAAGTGCATCCGTACGAGTTTACAAATGCTCTTACTCGAGATATAAATTGCTAGCGCACGTGTGCAGGTCACGTGCGACGAAACGTTGGTCTAATTCACGGTAGCGTCTCGTGAATTGAACAATTAAGTATTTGGCGTCGCGATAAACGGCATCTTTTAATGTCCATGTGGAAACAGTGTCGCAGCATTTCACACATGTTGGCAAAAGTGGGGCAAAATGTAACAGGAAACACGGTACCAAATTTGACGGAATGTTCACACTCCAAAAACAAGCGTTTGGTTTCAACACGCTTTACGCGTGCAAATCGTTTAGTCACCTTTTACATGTCCACCACTTCATCGTGTGTTGATTCTGAAACACATGTCGACGTGTATAAATTCTACACGCTTTACGTGTATTTTTTCAACACACTTTAAAGGCCTTCACGCATGTGTTTACTTTTTACACGGTTCTATGTGTATTCACTTCCCTCCCCCGACCCAACACGTCATAAAGTTACATTATAAAAAAATATTAAAAGAATGAGCTTTAATTGAAATAGTATTTATTCTTCAAATGCGTAATCGCTCATTAATGCCTCTTGAAAATTAATTACAATGATTTACCTTCTACCGCAACATTGTCATATCTCTCTACATCGGAGATGCCCTTGGCTACGTTTCCCATTAACTACTGTACTGTAGATATCGCGATTGTCTTTTTGATAATCCGCGGGAGTTGTAAATTCTCTTGCGCTGTGTCGCGACGAAATCGTACGGCATGTGTTGCGGTGGAAATTAATCGACAACAACCAGTTTCGCATTGAATGGAAGGATTCAACAATAAGGAAAACTATAAACGTGAACTATATTTTGAAACTTCACAATTAAATCTATTTTACGAGTTGCCGTGTGTGTGTCGAGAGATTTCGTTTGACTCTCGATGCTGACTCGGTAACAAGTCGCCGACGACTGATGAAAAACAGAAAAGCCTCAAACACTTTCACTTCGTTTTGCAGTGGAAGGATAAGCCTTCAAGTGTTTGTATCGCGTATTCTCATTGGTTCATTTTTTGTACAGAACACGGCTATTTAGCTGATTGGCTTCAAGGGTTGGCGTCCCTCGCAGGTACCGAGCGTTGACTCGCGGGTTGACTCGCGAAGATAACACTAATGGTCAACCGGTAATAAAACATTTGGTCGCCAGAGAGTGACTCATTAGTTTTTTTCCAGTAATAAAACATCTGCGTGCCAAACGTTAGTACTTTCCTTTTCAATGAATGCCGGATTAACCTTTAGAGACCCTTTGAAAATGCGCGATTTTCCGATCATTGTTATAATCTTTTGAATTTGTGTATTTTTAATGGGTATGTATTTGCAAGTGAATGCATGAGCTTCTTAAGATAATTCTTTTTTACATATAGAATTGGACATCGCTCTTGTCGAAGATCCAACTACTATTAAAAATCCCATTGATTACCATTAACTATTCGTTAATGGTAATTCAATTGTACTACCACTTAATATACCATTCAATGTGTCATTCGGTTTCCCATTCGTTGTATGGAATTTTTATTCCGCTGGCATTTCCATTTTCGGCAAAATAGACTGTATATAATTATCCACTTATCTAATAGTATCGAAATACATTTTAAAAAAATCTAAATATATAATATTCTCTAGCTTTTTACTGTTCGATTCAGTTCCCATTTACTCCGAATGGTAAGAAATACCATTTCAGCTGTGCCAGTTATGCTCCAATGGACTACCATTAATAACGAATGGGAAAATGTACTACTCAAAATTTCCCACCGATTTGCCAGTAGAGTCTTAGTCTTATTGCTCTTTCGCTTATAATTAATTCAAAACTATGAGACTCTTGGTATTCGCATTTTTAGATTTCCAGGCCTCAAACTTTTTAGCCTTCGAATTTTCGTATATTCTAAGGTTCACTCCTTGCATTATCGCCTGTTCATATATTGTCTCTCGGCATAAGCTACATTCGCTATATTTGCGTTCTCAATTGTTATTTGGTACTCAAGAACTCTCAGAAAACCAGCCGTTGTGGACCCAAACGTTCATTTTTCTATTTCGAAATATCGGCTCTTCTACATTCCCATATTTCAAAATTTCGTTTCCCACCCATTTGGATTAGTGCGGCAAGTTTGTTTTTAGAGTGCAACGACCTCATCTTGCCCGGGTCGTCCCTACACGCTACATATAATGGTATACAATGCTATTTTATTATAAATTTTGAGACGGATAGTATAGGTTTGTTTGCCGACGTGTGGACTGCTCACGAGATGTTGCAGTCGCGTGTCGCGCCTGGTTTTACCGGAGCAAAAACGCGATGTGACGGGACAGGAGTAGTAGCGAGCAGTAGGAGAACCGGATGAAACTGGAAGGAATGTAACGGAATACACGCCGGTACTATTATCGGGGCAGGCGCGTCACAGAGGCAGCATCTACCAGCAAAACATGAGCACTAGCCGCCACAGCATACGCGTTGGTTGGGAGGAACTGGTGCGAAGCAGTGGCTGCAAGCCCGCAAGCTTGCGATATAAAGTAACGCGCGGGCGAAACAGTCCTGCATTATTCAGAGCATGAATTATTGATGAGCCGAGGGCGTAAAATATGACCGAACCGCGCGAGTCGTTATCAACGAGTAGCAGAGCAGCAGAAGGGCATCGGCGCCCCGCTGGTTTACCCGGCACGCTGCTTGCGCTCAGCTCCTGTTGCTATTGCTTCTCTCTCCTTCTTCCGTGTGAAATTGTTATAGACTGACGATCAAATGGGATGAGAAAGAGACGACACGGCACATATTGCATTCATTTTCCATCCTCCATCTTCCGTCTTCTCTCTCGTATGCGCATGTCATCTTATTACGCTAAAGAAGGCTGGCAGCACGCTGTGCGCGGCCGGAGTCTCAGACAGACAGCGAATTACCGAGCACACGTGGCTGTAGGTCTGTGTCTGTAAGTGCGAAACGCGCATATATTGCGATAGTCGACATGTCACAAATCTTCAAAACGGCTTCGATGTTAAATACTTCGATGCGCCAAATGAGTTGATGGTTCCTGATTGTTGAAAAAACATTGATCTTGACTCAACTTGGCGAGTATAAATGGTTGAAAATGATAACTTGAATGATGTTGCAATTCGAGATTCGATAAGTTATAAGGTCAGGAGAAGCGACCTCTCTTAAATGGCATTTCCCCGCAAAGCCTACTAGCCAGTCGAGCACGACCGACTCTTCACGAGGCAGTGTGTTTTCCGCTATTTCTCTTTTGCTGGATATTTTGCTCGATGTCTTTGATGGGATCGAAAGTATCTCACCATATTCGCATCTCTGTAACTGTAAATATTTTTGTATAAATGACTGTTTGGGTTTACACCCTCATTATACGTATTGTAACGAATATGTAGTTGACTATTCGTTAAGACACACGATATTAGGTTTGACAATAGACAACCGAACGGACGATCGATACAAGATCGATCGTCATGTAAAACAGTCTAGGCTGAGACGTCTGAAGGAATAGACGTGCGACATTGCGTGATCGGGATAATTAACGTTTATCGTTGTTAATGATATCCGCCCCAAAACCAAATACGCGCGTTATTTATTTGCTCGGTCGTAACAGTATGTTCCGGTATCGATTGCCATACGTAAGAAACCCGCCCTGGACCACGGGAGGCTACGACGAATGTTAACCGGAGGGAAATGGCATGTCGTGTAATACGCGGGGGCATTTAACACCAAATGCTCCGATTCTATGGTTAACACGCCATCTGTTAGCGGGGAATACTTATTATATAAATATGAGCAAAATTTATCTGTCCAGTTCAGTTAACATCGAACCGTTGTAGGGACAACGTTCGACCTATCAACTCATCGAAGCCAGCTATATTAAAAGTCAGAGTTCATAGCTTGTACGGCTTTGTAATTGAAACTGCGTCTTCAACTATTATAAATAATGGTCTCAAGTACGTTGGTTCTATCGATAGTTATTTACGTTATATGCGTGTTATATGCGAAATCAATTGTATCGTCTTATCGACTCATTAACATTGTGAAAGAATAAAACCCATGTGAGTAATTAAATTTGTACTTCATTGATAATTTATAAATATTTAACCGCGACTAAATAACGTTGAATAACCGCGCCACGCATCATAGACAGCGATCATCTAAAGAGCCATAAAGCTATAGTGTAAACGGGCGAGGTTTCCGTCCCCGGTGTAAAGAGCTGCCCTGCCTTGACCTGAAAGGAGAAACATATAGTGTTGCGCTTTCCCTTCCACTCTCACGAGTTGGACTGAACGTAACACAAGATATCTAGTAGGTCATCTAGTGAGACATCCAGTTTTGCTGGCTGATCTGCTGGATGTTTTGCTTGATAATTTCGATCCCGTAAAGACATCGAGCATGATGTCCAGAAAAACCAGTCATCAATTACGGCCAACGTGCCCTTTGGGGGTAATCAGTGCGCAAACGCGCATTGATGGTAATCCGAGTAGTTGCATTTAGGGTTCTTCTTAGTCTTGCGGGCTATTCTGCTGGACGTTTTGCTTGATATTTTCGATCCTGAGAAGAGATCGAGCAAGAAATCCAGAAAAACCAGTCATCAACGTACTCTTTGGGGGTAATCAGTGCGCAAACGCGCATTGATGATAGATGCGCGTTTGCGCACTGATCTACTGGGACTGAAAAAAGGATCTCGTAAATACGACTCTTTCGCTTGAGAGATATTACTATAACATATAGTAGTACTTTTGTAGCTAGTAGTGGATAGTAGTTTTATCCTGCGTCGAAACATGATCACATAACAGATGTTGTGTTGCCCAAGTCGAGTTGTAGCCGTTTACGCCTCAGGCCTTTGCACAACGCTGACTAGTTGTATTTAGGGTTGTTGTTAGTCTTGCTGGCTGTTCTGCTGGATGTTTTGCTTGATATTTCCGATCCCGTGAAGACATCGAGCAAGATATCCAGAAAAACCAGGCGTCAATGACGGCCAATGTACCCTTTGGGGGTAATCAGTGCGCGAACGCGCATTGATGATACATCTGTGCGCGAACGCGCATTGATGATACATCAATGCGCGTTTGCGCACTGATCTACTGAGACTGAAAAAAGGATCTCGTAAATACGACTATTTCGCTTGAGAGATATTACTATAACATGTAGTAGTACTTTTGTAGCTAGTAGTGGATAGTAGTTTTATCCTGCGTCGAAACATGATTACATAACAGATGTTGTGTTGCCCAAGTGAAGTTGTAGCCGTTTACGCCTCAGGCACAACGCCGACTAATTGTATTTAGGGTTGTTGTTAGTCTCGCTGGCTGTTCTGCTGGATGTTTTGCTTGATATTTCCGATCCCGTGAAGACATCGAGCAAGATATCCAGAAAAACCAGGCGTCAATGACGGCCAATGTACCCTTTGGGGGTAATCAGTGTGCAAACGCACATTGATGATACACTGAGAGAAAGGTCTCGTAAATATGACTATATCACTTGAGAGACATTGCCATAGCACATAGTAGTACTTTTGTAGCTAGTAGTAGTTTTATCCTGCGTCTTAACATGATCACATAACAGATGTTGTGTTGCCCAAGTCGAGTGGCAACCGCCAACGCCTCAGACCTTTGCACAAATCAGACTAGTTGTATTTCGGGTTGTTGTTAATCTTATGACTGTAACCAAATTTAAGCGTGACTCCACTTCAATGTGTCAGTAACTGCGGCTTCCATGCGACTGGTCGGGTCGAAATCAACAGGGTGAATGCGAACAGAATGTCTTTTCCGTTATGATTCTTGGCTTTCTAGAATCAATACTTTCAAAGTCTACCGTATAAGATTAATTTTTTTACGCTTAAGAAAAACAATATTTAGAAAGTTGTATCGGAGAGGGACGACACACAGAAAATTGTATCACAGAGCAACGATGCATATGATACATATGATACGATGAGAGAAGGATCTAGTAAATATGACTGTGTCGCTTGAGGCATGTCACCATAGCACACAGTGATACGGAACTAGGGCGCCACCAATGACACGAAGTACGGGCTTTATAAGCATTTTTCGTAGATATTATGGTAACATTTCTTGGGGAATGTGGTTCTTTCTGCCATAGGTGGCGCGTCAGTTGCGCACTACCAAGAGCTATGGTAATTTTTCTTATACGACCGATAGTTTTTAATATATCTTTCTCTCAGTGTAGGGATAGCTTAACGGAGAAAGTGATAAGTTCTCAAAGGCCCAATCTACAATTTAGGAGAGGTTCATAATGTATAGGAGTATAAATTAACAGATGTTTTACTGTCCTGGTCCTGTTCGCAGGCTGTTATTAACTTATGTAATTCCGTATCGATTGAATTACCCTTCGCATCTCGCTCTCATTGATTGCGTCCAGAATTTGGAGCCATGGCGATCTGCGCAGCTATCTGTCCAAATGCCATTACTGTAAAACAGTTGGGCTTGTTAGGTGTTATTGACACATTGAGCATGTTACTATACACAGCAATGTGACCGCAGGTAGCAAAAGGGAAAGAGTATCGTCTGTTATTTACACATGGCCGTTTAAGAGCCAGATCTTTCGAAGAATAATTAGCCGAAGGAATTTTTGACTGAAATAGAGAATTGGTCTTAGCCGACAATAACCGCCAAAAATTAATTACAGGATCTCGCCTTGTCTACCAAACTGAAATCTCGTCCAGGAAATTAGTTTCGAGCACACATATTCTTTATAATTTTGTTTTCTTTATGTGTGACCATTAAAAAACGAAAATTGTTTATAGAGCTTTGATTTTTTGACGCTTGGCGCGCACACGAACACAGATGCACAGATGCACAGAAAACGACGTCTACCTGTTCCGAAAACATTTTCGGCCAACATTCTGATACTAGATAAAGGACTAGTTTCGCGGCATAAAGAACTTCGGGGACTTTGTAACAGAGCAGAAGTAAGGGTTATTAATGGGTAGAAGGCTACGTTCCACATTTTTGTAAAAAGTGACTACACGTTTTACAGGCGCAAAGCCTGTTGAAACAACGCGCTTGTTTTTAGAGCGCAGGGTGACTGCCAGAAGACTCCCGAGTCAGGAGGGCTTGGCCGAAAACAGGCTTCTCGTTCGCGAGAGCACGGGAACAGCACGAGATCGTCAGAGATTCAGAGGGCTAGCAAGGTATGAGGGAGAATCGGGATGGCGGTTTCCGGTATGCGCCCTGCGCGAGTGCGGGCTTCTTCAGGAGCAAAGATACCTGGGAACTCGAGGACCTGGAAAATGGGACCCCCGATAGAGTGTGCGGGCTTCCCGAGGGTGCACTCGCACCCCTGGGAATCCAACCGGGAGAGAGGGAGGACGGGTGCGAAGGGGTTGTTAAGTGTCTGCGTTTGATTTTGTCGTAAAAAGAGGAGATTGGTTTTTCGGACGAGAGTGTTCCCGATGTATGCTGTCCGACGAGGGTTGCTCCGAGAGATAACCGTTCGAATGATGATCAGCGGTGTAGGTTACATGAAATGTCAAGAAAGAGGATTCGATTGAAGAAGATAGGCTTGGAGGAGTGTCAGATAATTTTATTGTAGGTCAGCTATTGTAGCCGGTTGGTATCTCGGGTGAGACTAGTTATTGAGCTCGCAAAGCCGGTCGAGTACATATGTGGAAGTGGTGATTATAGAGGTAAGCCCAACCGAATTTTAAGATATTCGTTTGACCTTAAGATCGAATTTCAGGTCAAACTTAAGTTTGAACTTGAGATCAAACTTAGGTGCGAACTTCAGATAAAACTTAAGCACGCAATGAAGTTCGGGCCAAACTTCGATCTTAACTGCGATCTTAAGAGCGATCTTAAGTTCAAACTAGTGTCGTCAAATTCGACGCTTAGAGCGGGAGTTTCAACGTAACACTCTCCGTGCCTATCAGAAATTTGGCCGCTTTTTAACTCTCAACTGTTAGCTAGGGCAAAAGACGGCAGTTATGTGTTTCACTGAGATCCGGCGATTTTGCTGATGTCGTTGTCTCCGATGTTTGTCGAAACCGCTTTATGTGTTACAGTAGCGTCTAAAACCCAATGCGCTACCTTACATTCTGCCTCTTACTCTCTTACTCCTAATCCTATTTATATTATACACCAGTTCCTAATACTTTCAGTCCCTTTCTCCGTTCCTCTTCCTGCCTTACGTCATCCTGTTTGCATGACCTTTTTGCATGAACTTTTTGCTACCGAGACGCCGCCATGTTTCTACTTTATTCAACTTGCTACCTTCTTGTTTCCAATGTTGAATAACATTATGCCCACTTCTTCCGACACACTGCATCGGAGGCAAAGTAGCGTCTAAAACCCATTGCACTACCTTACTTTCTGCCTCTTACTCTCTCTTACTCCCAACTCTATTTATATTATACCCCAGTTCCTAATACTTTCAGTCCCTTTCTCCGTTCCTCTTCCTGCCTTACGTCATTCTGTTTGCATGAACTTTTTACTACCGAAACGCCACAACGTTTCTACTTTATTGAACTTGCTACCTTCTTGTTTAAAATGTTGAACAACAGTATGCCCACTTCTTCCGACACACTGCATCGGAGGCAAAGTAGCGTCTAAAACCCAATGCGCTACCTTACATTCTGCCTCTTACTCTCTCTTACTCCCAACTCTATTTATATTATACCCCAGTTCCTAATACTTTCAGTCCCATTCTCCGTTCCTCTTCCTGCCTTACGTCATCCTGTTTGCATGACCTTTTTGCATGACCTTTTTGCTACCGAAACGCCACAACGTTTCTACTTTATTCAACTTGCTACCTTCTTGTTTCAAATGTTGAACAACATTATGCCCACTTCTTCCGACACACTGCATCGGAGGCAAAGTAGCGTCTAAAACCCAATGCGCTACCTTACATTCTGCCTCTTACTCTCTTACTCCCAACTCTATTTATATTATACCCCAGTTCCTAATACTTTCAGTCCCATTCTCCGTTCCTCTTCCTCCCTTACGTGATCCTGTTTGCATGAACCAACGATGATGCTACCTTCGAGGCCTACTCGTACCGCTTTTGGCTCAACATTCTCCCTCTCCCGTTTTCCGCCTCTCTGTCACTTGCACCCCTTTTTCCATCTTGCTTCCGTCTCCCGCTTCCTCGCTTTCATCGGCCCAGGGTTGTTTATAAGACTTCCGTTGAGCTGTCACGCTTTTGCGAGGCTCGCCTTCTCGACGCCGGCAGCCGGGGTCAGACAACAAACGGCGGGCTTGTATGTATAAGCTCGGCTGTCTGCCGCACGCCTGCCTCCTCACCCGACCCGATCTTTCTTCCACCCGCACCTTTTCTCCTCACTTCATTCCATCCCTTTTCGTCTATTCCTGCCGTCGCTTCTACCTTTTTCCTATCTACTTTCGAATCTCTCGTCCATGAGTGGCTCAGTGCACATCGTGTCTCCCTTCGGCTAGCGGCATTCCAATCGAACCTTCCCTGCTACCGCTACAGCAGTGCTGCTACTCTTTTCTCTTACTACGATTCTACCATCTCCTCAATGTGGTATGCTATCACGATCCGCTTTGACTTCTCAGCTTGTTGTTTCTTCCTCTTCCTTTTGCGTTCCTTGCTCTCTTCGTATTTCTCTCATATCTACCTTTTTGTCCTTCCTTTATTTTTTCCTCTGTTCTCCCATGCTTTCCCATCTACTCCACATTCCTGATAGTCTCAAACTTTTGAATTCGCTGAAGATATTATGTCGAGGTGAAATGAATCGGTCCCTTGGGGATTACTCAGGATGGAGTATATCTTTGATCTTTAAGGTTGGGCAATGGAGAAATTCCAAAATGTTGTTATTAAATTCACGGCTTTCAACCGCTTGGATTTAAGTTTGGAGAACAGGATTTTGGAGACTAACAGTGTTCGGTTATCCGACGCTCAGAGTGATGTCGACGATTGGTTGCGTAACGTCTCAGCGGTCGATTAGTTATAATGAAACTTGTTTTCCGGCAATTCGAGGGATGCGAATTACTTGGGTGCGGCGTTCGGAGGTACTTGAAAACTTGAAGCGGCGACTCAGAGGTTGTTTTATACGAAGACTTCTACGTAACAGAAATTAAATTAATTAGGATCATTCTCCGAATGGAGTAAAATATTCTGTTCCTTGGGGGAAATTGCAGATTTATTAAATGGGTTAAATTGAATGAAAGCGACGTGAATGTGTGGTTGAAAATGAATAATTATCAGTCTTTGAAAAATAAGGAAGATTGGCTCGATATAATATGAGTTAGTACGTAGAATAATCGTTTGGTTGTGGACCAGCTAATTGGCTGTTCAGTTCGAAGTTTCGTTTTAGACTTGTGAGCTACTTGGATGACAAACGTGGACTGACTAATTTTGGTAGAACTAGTTGTCGTGAAGCGGCGAAAAATGCTGATCTCGCACGCCACGCGCGAGCATTGAAAGAGACGCAATACGTGAGAAATAATAAAGCAGACGCTCGCGTCTACTGTATTATTAATTTTCTGACTTTCTACACGTTTTTCCCATTAAAAAAAAAATCAAAGTGAATTTAAAAATCTGAAAAAATTCGTGCGTATGCAGAAAGAAAAAAGGAATAATTTTCATTTGAAAAAAGTTATCTTTCCGGGAGATTTGTTAAACAGTTAAATTTTTCATCAATTTGTTAGTAACATTTTGGAATTATTATTATACAAAATTATTTTTTTCGGCATCTTTACTACGCTTGATTTTTTTCAGATTTTCATACCATCGAGAAGTGTTTACAATTCTCTGAAATTTATGCGAAATCAACACTATTCGCAAGGAGTACCTTAAGCCGCATCAAGTTAGCAGCCGATGTCGTATCGGGTCTCGACTCTGGTCCAGTATTCACCGAATCGTCGGTTGATAACAATGCAGTCTTCGAAGTCTGTTGCTGGCCCAACGCTGACTGGCAGAATTTTGCCGGCGCTGACAAATCACCATAATGTTACGCGTAATTTGAAGTTCCACGGTTATATCGACTCGACGTTACTCCACGACATCGAACGACTTTGACCCAATACTCGCCAAACAGAACAACTATAACTTCCAACTACATTGGGGACATAAGGAGACACAATTATAGACTTTTTGTAAAACGTGCACGAAAAGTCCCACTTTTCGTGCCTTTAAAGTGTGGCGAAAGTGGCGCTTTCTAGCAGAGGATGCGCGAAAAATTCTGTAGATACTATTTTACACGCTAGTTACTTTTTCGCACACTTTTTTCACACTCCAGCTACTTTGCGCACACTTTTTTCACACTCTAGCTACTTTCTTCACACTAGCTATTTTCTCGCACGCACTTTACAGGCACGAAAAGTGGGTTTTCTTGCACTTGTCACAAAAAGTAGTATGCGATACTCGTACGAAAAAGCGGTCTCCCGACGGCGGTTGGGAAGTGGGCAGCACTCGCCTCCTCTCGAGCTACAAACGTCTCTCGGCTTCGCCTCGTGCCGTTGTAGCTCTCGATCCGGCTCGTGCAGCCAACTTCACAACCTTCGTCGAAAGACCGCTTTTCCGTACTAGTATCGCAAAGTACTATTATTGCTGGCACAGAATTCGATGCAGATAGTTTGTTACTGTACTTTAAATCAACTGTGTATCGAGCTGTGGCTCAGAAATTTATGCAGCGTCATCCTTATTCACTGCAATACGAAAAGTGACAAGACGTGAAGGCGGGCTTTCAAACTATTGAAACAGCTATCGAACGATATTCTGTTGGTAAAGAAAACAATGGGTAGCGCAACCCTGAATAGAAGTTCGCTCACTTCAAGCAGCACGACTAGCGCCAGAGGCGGAATGCTCAAAAGTTTTAGCGAAGAATGTCAATTAAAATTTCTACTCTAGACTCTTAAATTTCTGTCCATTTCGTTCAGGATTTTCTTCACATTTTACATTCTTTTATATATTTCAACAATCTTTCATAATCTTTTTCTTCATTTTAATGAACCTTACATTGAAGGATCGAAAGTTCCGATAAAGAATATAAGAATAATTATTAGGTAAATGCGTAATTTTTTGTTTTCTTTTTATTTTATTTTAACTGTTTCTGCTCACTGTTGCTTGCGCAATCTTAAAGCTGCACTGGAAAAAATATCAATGACCCAAGTAAAATTCGCTTGCGGGCTGCGAATGAAAAAAATTATTGTTTGAATTCGCCTTTCAATTTTTACAATTCCATACTGGACTGAAACGATAATAAGTCTCCTTGACCGTCTTGACGTCGTTGTTTCGATATCATATGGAATTGTAGGAATTGAAAGTACAATCCGCGAAAATTTATAAGCACACAGTCGATTGCGACAGGGAAACATTCGCCTCCATAAAACTTAGAGGGAATTCATAATTTAAGTTAAGAAGGATTACTTTGACAGTTGTGCAGCTATTCTATCAAATACTCTAAACATCTACACATATGTAATCTCAACGAACGAGACCGAAATAGTACATTACTCCGCGAGGGCGAAAAAGTGTTTCGCACGGGGGACGTACGAAATTTTTCATCACAAGGTGCGAAAATGGCGGTTTTACGAACGCGAAGCGGGCGTTTCGGCACCGCGTAAAGAAGATGTATTTAAAAGTGAAACGAACTTATGTTCCTGGAAAAAATGATCATATAGAGCTGAAGGACCAAGGTCGATGGCTCGTTAGCTGATAATGTTACCATACATTTATGTAATCACCAAGCCAAATGTAACATACTTGCACGATCGAGAACCAATGTAACATCGCGCTAATAAATTACTTGTACTACTGATCATATCTGATCATATCCCAGTGAACGCGTTTTATTGAGGCAATGTAACATAGAAGTTATATGTAATGTATCGATTTTATGCTTGTATCACGTAGCGGGTACGTAACCGTTCCGTTTAGCTGTATAACACTGTTATATAGCATGTTATATTGCTGAGCCCGAAATTGTAACTTACCCGTAACTTGCGTGTAACACTCCGGTAATATTACTTGTTATATTCGATTTCGTTGCCGTTACATTGCAGATATATTATTGGGTGGACTCAAAAATTTTGAACTACCGAAATGAAGGACAACCAATATTTCGAAATTTCATCTTTGCGAATATTAAAATATCGAAAAATGACTAATTGGAAAATTATATTTTCGACTGATTGCTAAGTCGAATAACCGTTTCACCGAGAGGATATTTTTTCGAACGTTTTTTTTATTCGAAAATACATTTTCAGAAGTTGTAGGTCATCATTTTTAACGACCAGATTTAGGAAGACGGGAATGTTGAAGTTTAAAACGGAGACAAGCTAATGTCTTCAATAGGCCACATACCTATGAGGAGGATGTCGAGAATATAAATTTCGAATGATTAAAACTTGGATAGTCACAATATCGAAGGGGCAAAAATAGCGACAGTCGAAATAGCGAAAACGAATAGCAAATGGCAAGAATCGCTGAAAATTACATGAAAAGAGCTGAAAAATATGAGAACTGACGTTTCCTAAAGTGTCGCTATTCTCACCGTTCGTCTTTTTGGTCTTTCGCTATTTTGACTGTGCGACTGTTTGGTTTTTCGATATTTTGAACGATTAGTCTTATTGGTCTTTCGCTTATAATTAATTCAAAATTGTGAGACTCTATTATGTAATAGTGTTTCGCTATTTTGTAATTATGTAAAAGTTTTTCGCTATTTTGACTGCGACACTGTTTGGTTTTTCGATATTTTGAACGTTAGTCTTATTGGTCTTTCGCTGATCGTTAATTCAAAATTGTGAGACTCTATTATGTAATAGTCTTTCGCTATTTTGTAATTATGTAATAGTCTTTCGCTATTTTGTAATTATGTAAAAGTTTTTCGCTATTTTGACTGCGACACTGTTTGGTTTTTCGATATTTTGAACGTTAGTCTTATTGGTGTTTCGCTGATCGTTAATTCAAAATTGTGAGACTCTATTATGTAATAGTCTTTCGCTATTTTGTAATTATGTAATAGTCTTTCGCCATTTTGTAATTATGTAATAGTTTTTCGCTATTTTGACTGCGACACTGTTTGGTTTTTCGATATTTTGAACGTTAGTCTTATTGGTCTTTCGCTGATCGTTAATTCAAAATTGTGAGACTCTATTATGTAATAGTCTTTCGCTATTTTGTAATTATGTAAAAGTTTTTCGCTATTTTGACTGCGACACTGTTTGGTTTTTCGATATTTTGAACGTTAGTCTTATTGGTGTTTCGCTGATCGTTAATTCAAAATTGTGAGACTCTATTATGTAATAGTCTTTCGCTATTTTGTAATTATGTAATAGTCTTTCGCCATTTTGTAATTATGTAATAGTTTTTCGCTATTTTGACTGCGACACTGTTTGGTTTTTCGATATTTTGAACGTTAGTCTTATTGGTCTTTCGCTGATCATTAATTCAAAATTATGAGACTCTATTATGTAATAGGCTTTCGCTATTTTGTAATTATGCAAAATAGTCTTTCGCCATTTTGTAATTATGTAATAGTTTTTCGCTATTTTGACTGCGACACTGTTTGGTTTTTCGATATTTTGAACGTTAGTCTTATTGGTCTTTCGCTTATAATTAATTCAAAATTATGAGACTCTTAGTATTCCCATTTTCAGATTTCCAGGACTCAAACGTTTGACTGTTCGAATTTTCGTATATTCTAAAGTTCACTCCTTGCATAATCGCCTATTCATACATTGGTTCTCGGCATAAGTTACATTCGCTATATTTATGTTCTCAATTTTTATTTACTACTTAAGGACTCTGAGATCACCGGCCGTTCTACAGTCGAACGTTCGTTATTTTTCTATTTCGAAATATCGGCTCTTCTACATTTCGATATTTCAAAATTTCGTTTCCTACCAACGCGAGCGAAATGAAGGGCAACCTAAAACGAGATAAGCGGGTTCGACAATGCATTTTCATGTTCATCTACAGTTTAGTCGATGGAATCAAGATTCCATTCATATAAGCGCGGAGCCTAGCAAAGGAACAGAGGCAGGAAAGGGGCGTCACAGTTGCGGGGATATCGGAAGTCTAGCCGCGTCCAGGAGGTAGCATTGTTTCAACGATTCAAGCACAGTAGTCCCTCTGGTATCGTACGCGATTGTTCTCTTCGCTGTTGCTCCCGCTACTACTACTTCCACCGACAACGACTTTTCCCGGAAAATTGGTTTACCCCAGGCTGCCAGTGGTAAATGTGATTAATCGCCTGCTTCCGCGTTGGATGCATCCCCGTGTTAGACCATTCTCTCCTGCTCGCTCTTGACTCTCGGCTACGAGTTCTCCGAGGCAATAATCCGATAATCACGGTCCGGAACTCAATTGTGTTTCGTGTAGGTCGACCGTACACGCCGCGTTGCCGATTTCAGCAATTGAGTGTAAGTGTAAGTGTAAGACTAATACCTCTAGCATTACTGTACATATCGTAGAGAGGGCAGAAGTATCGTATCGCAGTTGCACTCAAGCGTTAGATTTACAATCGCAGTGGACAATAAAAAATAAGTTGATATTTCATAGATTTTTCTCCGTGAAAATTGTTTCATGCACGGAAAATAGGAATTTGTTGGGATGAGAAAAAATAGAGTTGACGCAAGAGTTTGTCTTAGTGCTCTCAGCGCCAGAGGATAAATTTGTTGGGTCGACGCTTTTGAGTTGGTTAGTTTGGTTTTTGTTAGACCAACTAATTTCTATTAGGTCTAAGCAACTAATAAATTACTCTTTACTAATAAATTAATTTTTTTACCACTCGAAGTTGCTTTATTATCGTTTTTTTTACCTTCATATCGTGGAACCCTCGGAATAAATAATCTGGTCCACCGAAAAAAAAGTTTGGTAAGATCGAACAAGATTTGTTTGATTCAACCTAATCTGGCGGCTGCGGGTGGCGAAAGAAGTATTTAGTTAAGTTGACTAAAAAGTTACGTCGGCATTGAAAACATCATTTCAAACCCTCGGAATAAATAATCTGGTCCACCGAAAAAAAATGTTGGTTAGATCGAACAAGATTTGTTTGATTCAACCAAATCTGGCGGTTGCGAGTGGCGGAAGAAATATTTAGTTAAGTTGACTAAAAAGTTACATCGGTATTGAAAACATCATTTCATTTTCCCGTCTAAGAATATGTTTGACCGAACAGAATAGGCAATTATATCAATGGAATATTTCATCATTTTTATTCTCCATTTGGTTGAATGTATTCAATATGTTATATCCAGTTATGGATTGTATATACGGATGATTCTTTAATGGAATTACACAAAAATGTTGTTGGTAAGATTTTAAAAAATAGGTGAAATGAACCTAAAAAAAAAAATTCTCCTAGAAGTAAAAATGCACGCCAAGTACTTAAAATATGCTTTTTCCTAAATATATATATATATATATATATATATATATATATATATATATATATATATATATATATGTTTAATGAAACGAGCTCTTAACAACATCAAAAACATCTTAAATCATATGAAGCAAGTAATAGTTTAAACATTTATACATATATGCATGTATTGCAGCGTAAATCTCAGTTATAGAATTACCCCTAAGAAAAACCCCGATTGTTCTCCCCTTTTATTTTTACCCGAGGCGCCAGGCATGACCGTTCGTGCCGGGGAGAGCAGAATACTTTCCCGGCTGGCTGCTGTCGATCTCGAGGGCAGATTGGTCGGATTAGGGGCATTCGGTCTCGCACAAATAAATAGTAGCTACTTCAGGGAAGTAACCAAGGCTTTATTTTGAATGAAATTACTCGGAAAAAACCGATTTCTTGCAAGATTAATTACACGGAGGAAACCGGGAAAGCCCGGAGGAAAACCTCCGACACTCGGTACGACCGTGGCCGTCTCGGCCGATGGTTCACTTATTTAACAAATTTCGGAACCATCCCCGACAATTTTCGGCGTCCCGATGAATTTCTTAGCCGCGAGGCTCGTTCGAACAAAACTACCATGGTGGCCGTTTTTTCTTTGGAAAAAAATTCACTGACTTTTCCCTGACTTTTCACTGACCAATTAAAAATTTTCCCTGACCAAATTTCTAAATACTTGTATTTAAAAAAGTTAATGATGCAAATGAAAATGACTAATAATTGTATTCATATTTAATTCTTTTTTTTTCAAAATGTTCCCAATTTTTTTTTTAAGTCTCCCTTTTATGTACTTCTTATTTATTGATAGAAGGTTCGGCGACAATTTACTTTTTCCCTGACCAATTTTGAAATTCCCTGACTTTCCCCGGTTTTCCCCGAGCGCGGCCACCATGACTACGTTATACCCAGTAAAAAATAATTGCGTAAAACGGAATAAGAATTTTCGTATAAATAATTTTGTTAAATAATTGACAAACTCGTTTGTTCAAGTTTAAATATTTAAACCTGTCCTTTCATTTCGCATATGCAAGTGTCTTCTTTTCCTGGTGCTTTCTTTTATTGAGTGTGTAGTAAACCAGAGCGGCCAAATACCCTAAGTACTTGAAATAAGTATTAAAGTATCAAGTACTTCAAGTACTGAGCGCTAGGTAATTCTTGAGTACTGTCGTATTGAGTACTGGCCGGACTAAGTTCCTGAAGTTCTGAGTAGTCGGCACTCACTAAGTACTCGATACTTCTACACGTACTTCAAGTACTTAGTGTATTTGCCCAGCTCTGTAGTATACCTAGCGTTTAGCTGTACATCAAGTGAATTGTTCCGGATTCCGGCTAACCGGAATCCGTTACAGGTGTTACGTCGTACGAATTTTCCGCCAATTAATTGATTCCTTAAAACTTGCACCACTGGCAATACTGGCAACACTGGTAACGCTGGCAACGCAGCGATGCACCAGAACGAAAACATCACTCTTCTCACTCACCAAATTCCTTTCCTATACGAACCGTTTTCTTTTCCTAGACGCGCGCTCCTATTTCTAATTTGTAACCGCGCCACTGAACCCTAACCTAATTTATTTCCACGTAGCGCTGCTGCTGCGTGCGCCAGCATCTTGAGACACTAGATGCAACTGTGCCCAGCTCTTTAAACTGTCTCCATATACTTTCTAGTTTCCCCCTTTTTGTCTACTCACAAATTTAAATGTCTGCGCACTCCTTCTCTCGTTTTTCACGGAACCTTCGTGACAACTCTGATTTACCGATCCCACTTCCACCAACCCTTCCTGTAGCATTCGGAGAATAGGGTTGGAACTTGTATACAAGGACCAAAATTCTGTGACCAAACTAGTTATCTTCGACCGACCAACCTGCTGCATCTTCAACGAATCTGCGCAGAGCGCCCAAGCTCTGATTAAAATTTCCAGCCCTGCGAGGCAAAATTCTTCGATTAAAGCGATAAGTCGAGCAAGTTGGCTCTTTTCTTGCCGAAACATATTGTATTTTCCAACAAACACTTTATTCGACATTGTAACGGGACGCCCTTACCCCCAGGTAGAGTCTCGCGTTTAGCCGCGAGATGGCGAGCTGGCGGACGGTTCTCGCAAGCGAACGAGTCCCCCCCGCTATATAAGCTCTGGCTGTCCGATCCTCTCGGTTCCTATCCTATCTCCTGATACCGAGCCATCCCATTAATCTCTACCAGGATCCCTCGCGAGAGATGAGTCTGCGAGGAATGAACTTCTTTTTGAGACGCCTATCCGGTGAGAAAGGATAGTATTCGGTCTTGAACGTCGGGTCGACCTCTGGTCCCCGGATTGCAAGGCTGACGAAATCTATAAATTCTCTTCCCCCCACACAATATCGCGCCGATCCAGTACCGAACTCTTTCCTTCCCCTTGGAAGAAGACGGTCTAAAAAATCGTGAGTTCGATATTCCGCTGCCCCGGAATATTGAAACGCTTCAATATATCTATTTTGAGTATTTTCAACCAAATAATTATTTCGAACATTTATTCGCATGCATTCTGGCCTTCTGATAATTTCTCAGGAGGCTCAATACCTGTATTCGTTTTTTCCTTTATTAAATCCCTGACAGTACGGCGAGGTTTCCATCCCCGAGTAAAGGGCAAACGCCTTGACTCAAAAGAGAGACTATTCAATGTTTATGGTTCTCACCAATCGAACTCACTATTCGCAGGTTCGAACGTAACAGCGGTGTCAGATTGTCCACTGACTTTGCCGCAAATCGGTGTCATCTCTACCGAGGCGGACTCTGCGGGGTACGCGACTGAGCGGCAATTGATAAGAAGTTTTGTAGCGCATGCTCTTTATGGGCGAGAGATCTTCGGATCGAGCAATGGTGACGACTTCGTATCTGACTTCATACACATTACCTGTTATTTTTACTCGTCACCCTTAAGCGAAAGGCGTCACTATTCGAAATAAATGCCAATTACTCACATTGTCTGGAAGGATCGAACGGGCATTTCTCAAAGTTCAGGATAAAACCTAACGATTCCATAACATTCCTGGCTCGTTTCGCAGCCTGTGAGCAGGCTCGCTTTGACCTTTCCATATAAGCGGGTCGTCCAGATATATTACCAGCACCACTTCTTCCGATCTCAATGCGTGTATTACTAGTAGAAAATACTTTAACGCAGCTTTAATAGTTTTGTGAAAACGTATAGTGCGGTGCATCAACTAAGTGGCGTACAGTTGAACTCAAACGATTTTCGGCCAATGACAATGCGCAAGTACTTTCTACGTTCATTCGCTATCTAAATTAGAAAAGATGAATCTTTCAAGTAGATACTCGCCATAAAACTGCGCCGAAACAGCCATTTTTAGACTACTTCGATGTTCTCCATTTTTAAATGCGGTGTAATGATAAACTCGTTTAATCTCCGAAGATTCAGAATTAACCGTTTATCGCCGTTAGGCTTATAAACCGTAATGTGCGGCGAAATAAATTGGCCTCTAGCTGGCTCGCACATCAACACCGCTCTCTTATTTATTAATCGTAAGACCGGTAAGGTTGTTCTTATCATCTGCAGAAAATGTGGCTTCACCCAGTACATAATCTTGGAACACTCGAGGAGCAAACAGAATCTTATAAATACCGCGATCTGATGTTATCGATAACCACGACTGATAGAGTTTTCGAAGTGTTTTCGCCAGTCTTTTTACCTCTAACGTCTCGAGACGAGGAACCGTTCTGATTGATTCGATATGTGCCCTCCCTGATGATAGCTATTGTTCTTGTACGTCTTCCGGCGAGAGCCCTTCCAGTTTAGAGATGGTGACTGATCGGCTCCAGCGAGCCCGTGTCTTGATGAGGTGGGTGCTTTCAAATCTGGATGTCTCTGGTGGAGGCTTCGTATTAGTATTTGATTCTTCTACAGTCTGAACAGGTTTTAATTTCTCAGTGCAGTCCTTTCCGAGCAGAAGTACGTCGGGTTTTCTTCGGTAACAGTCTTGAATATCGCGCTCAGTCCTGGCAAGATAGTGAATCATCTCGCCATTGACATGCCATGATGGAGGTCAACCATAATCCTTCCAGCCTCACTCAATGTCGAAATCAATGGCGAAACAATGTTCTTACTTCCGGGTTCAGGTCCTCTAGCTTCACGAGTTCCGTCACGGCGGTTCCTACCGCGCTAGTTGCTGCACCTACTTGATTGTGGAAAAGCGACTGGAAATAGTCCGATTCGGCGACCGTTGCGCTAAGGGCATTCTTAACCACTGGATTTATCAGAGGGGACTTCATCGCTGTGATTTCCACTAGCGGGGTATTTCTTGACCAAATCCTTTCTTGCACCCTTCTCTAGGCCCACCTGAAATAGTTTGATCCATCACTCGGGCGATTGTGTCGTCCTTGGTTGGGTCCTCACCGAGTAATCGGAGAGTCGCCGGATCAATCTTGAGTGCACTCTCTCCAGAATTTGTCACGCAGACAGGGACCTGTTTCTCAGCTGGAGCGGTTTGCCGTTCAGAGTCATTGGCAAGGGCTGATTGTTCCCGTGTTACAGAACTCACCCGACGCTCCCCTGATTGACAGATGAAACCGATGGAGATCTGCGAGAACTACGCCGTTTCTCCGATGTCTGAGAACCGTCTGTCGACCCACTGTTGCGAGATGGAACAGATGAACAATCGGTACTGTGACGTCCATCACCCGGTCCTGTTGGGGTTTGACCATCTCTCGAAGGACTATATGTCCGGCCTCTTGGGGAACGTGTTCTGGTACTCTAATACCTTCGACAATCGTACCAGTCCTCTCCTTGCGGTGTGCGCGATCGAGCTCTTGTCGAGCATCGAACGCTCACGTTTTACCAAAACGTGCGCTATCTTCTCAAGTAGCTCAAATGGACTTTCACTTCTACTCCTCTTCCTTTTTCCTTGACTGTGATGTTCCCTCTAATTGAATGGCGTATTAATTTATATATCGAGAATAGTAATTATCACGACAACAACTTTATAGCAATTGTGCACTGATTCGCACAGATAAAAACATAATGGAGTAGATAATTGGACCAGCACAGTCAGCATAGTGGAGGTGGTAGGCGATGGGGCGGCCACTTGGTTTCCTTCTTTTCAATGGGCCGTGGACATCCTGACATACTGAGCGACCGAAGAAGCGACCCTAAAAGCGGCGGTTGCTTCGTTCCAAAAAATCATCACACTTATGACCGCTGAAGCGACCGCTCTGGCGACACATTTTTTGCCGTGTTTTGCCACGAAATCGTTTGTCTGACTGGCGACCGAATAAACGACCGTAATAACAACCGTCTAAAAAAGTTCATCCCGATCGTCAAACAGCTTATATCTGGACGGTTGCTTTTCATCCATCAGGGGCATAACCAATCAGGGGCATAATTGGAACCAATAAGATAACGATACGTCAATGCGCGTGGCAGGCCAGATGGTCGCTCTGTGAATTGACCTGTTCGCGATGACTATTGCGTGCTGGTTCTTCGCCGGGGATAGAGAGGATCGGGGAAAACGCAACATAATTCGATAATGAGACGATAACGATGGCTTATATCTGGACGGTTGCTTTTACGGTCGTTTGGTCGGTCGGACTTCCTAAATCTCGATCACGCAAAAATCAGGGGCATAATTGGAACCAATAAGATAACGATACGTCAATGCGTGTGGCAGGGCAGCTGGTCGCTCTGTGAATTGATGACTATTGCGTGCTGGTACTTCTCCGGAGATAGGGAGGATCGGCGGAAACGTAACATAATTCGATAATGAGACGATAACGATGGCCAATGTTACGATAAGCGCCTGAACCGAACGGAAACCAAAACCAACCTGCCATAGAACAATCCACATCGTAACGACCCAGTGAATATAACATGGAAGTTACATGTAATGTAAGACCGTTATTCTTCCGATATACAGAGGGTATATAACATGGGAGTAATACGTAATGTTTCAATTGTGTAACCGTTACATAACATACTTGTAACAATGTGAGTGTAACTTCCGTGATAATCAGGTAATGTTAATGGCGTATAACGTTATTACATTACAGTAATGTAACTGGACTCTGTAACGTTTATATAACATGTTTATAACAATGTTTACGATCATTACTAATCTGCAGGCAATGTTAATGTTACAACGTGTGGTATCGTTAAGGTTAGAAAACCAGGCATCGTAACAGGTACATAACATGCTTATAACGATGTTATAACAAGCAAATAACTACTGGCTTCCTTATTTCCGTTGAAGGGCTTACCGAACAGTATTTAATGCCAAAAATTAAAGTTTATACATCAGTCATGATCCGCAGGTAATCCGTCTGAACCGTGTATACAATTTTCCAAAATTATGTTCCGAAGTCCAACATAGCCGAATATGTATGGTCACCGTCTACATGTCCAAGGATCCCATTAATAACTTTTTTTCCGAGATGTATTTGTTCCTATCGATAGAGTAATTTCATTTGTCACTAATAAAGATGCCGATCCAAGGATGAAACTAGCCATAATATGTTTTTTAAATAAAAATTGCATGTTACATTGTTACATAACAACGACATATCACGGTAATACAACAGTGTTATATATTTCTGAGTTGGAAATGGCAACTTACACGTAATCTACATGTAACATTCTCGTAATATTACCTGTTAATTTCAGTTACATTGCTGTTACATTGCTGTTACATTGCTGTTACATTGCTGTTACATTGCTGTTACATCGCTGCTAGATTACTGTGTTTGCCGGAGATGATCGCAATGTCAGGCGACATGGCTTTCCATACGTATATGTAACCATCAGAATTTAAAGCAACCTTAAATCACCTCCCCTCTCTATATCACTAATGCGTAACGTTGTTATCACACAACCGAGCTTCTGTACTTTCCTCATGGGAAACGCCCTAAGGAAAAACATTAATGCCAACCGGGTAGCAAGTGAAATCTGCCCGGAACCGTGCTAACCATTAACAACCTAACCGGAACATAAATTACCCATCGCGTACACTCGCAGCGTTATAATAATAACACAAATCCTATCTAAAATCGCCCATACACAACGTAAATCTATAACGTTAACAAACATCGATCATATCGCGCAAACATATTTATTGGGTAGCTTGAAAATTTGGGAACTACAACTATAATCTAATAAGATAACAGCCGGGTGAGTCGTTGAGTTTATTCCAAAAAATTACGTCACAATACACGCTTTAACGTGCGTGTGTAAAGGGAAACGTGTATAAAGTAATTACAGGTGTGAATGCGTTTAAAGCGTGCTGATACAATGCGCGTAAAGTGTGTAAAATTCACACGCTTCGACATGTGTTAAGAATCTATACACCATGAAGCATATAAAAAAAACGACTACACTATTTACACGCCTAAAGCGCGTTGAAACGACGCGCTAGTTTTTAGAGTGAATCGACCCATATTCAGTAATTTTTTCGTTTAAACTGTATTTAGCAACATTTTTTTGCGACAATATTTTTTCTTTTTCTAAATAATACACGTACAAGTTGTGTAAACTTTTCGGTAATGAACCCGAATGGTAAGAAAAACTGGCATCGTTGAAATAATTATACGAATTTTATGGAAATATCTTTTTCTGCCGTTTCCATTTTAATCACAATCGCCAGTAATAAAATGAATATTTGCATTGCTGAGACAGTGCTCATATATATAAAATATATTTATAATTGAATATTTACTGTGGCAAGAAACCAAAAAGCGCATAATAAAAGCGTCGTAGTAGCGTCGCGCCAACCGTTTTACCGACGGGAAATGTGCTGGCCTCGAGACGATACCGCGTCTCTAGATATGTTGGTGATAACCAATCTGTTTTCGCCAAAAACGCTTTTTTCCAAAAAGTATAAATAAATCACCAAGTATTATTTTTTTTAAATGTCAAAACAAAGAACTGCTTTCAAATAAAAAATATTCATACGACTGCTTTTTATTTCCGTTCGAATACTTCCGTCTTTGCTACGCGACGTAGTCGACGTTATTTTTTATGCTGAGATTCTACATTATACTAGTTTTCAATAATTAGAAAAATCTTTTAAAAAATAGCTAAAAAGCAAAAAATGAGAAAGGGATACGAAAAATTCAATTTTCAACCTTTATGAGTAACCAATATTAATATTTTAATGTTTTTCCTCCTTTTAATCGAAAGTAATATTTTTAATAGGTAACGCTGCATATATGTTGTTACGAATATGTAGCTGACTATTCGTTGAGGCACACGATATTAGTTAGGTTTGTCAAGAGACGAACGAACGGACGGTCGATAGAAGGCCGATCGTCATGTAGAACAGTCTTGATCGGACTTTTAGAGAAAGCAGACGTTTGACAGTTCGTGTTTGGGATATTTAGCTGCCATTGTACATAATAATATCCGCCCCAAAACCTAATACGCGCGTTATTCATTCCCTTGGACGTAACAATATATAAATATCAGTATATTACTATTTGGCTTAGATGTTTTTACTTTTTTTTTATGTATTACTCGATGAATTTTTTAAATATTAGGGAAACATTTTCGATCCCGGACACATTCGTCACGATGAGAATGAATGATTTGATACCTTCTTCAAAAAGAGAAAAAGGGTCTTCTGAGAGATAGGGTGAAGTGAGAAAGAAGTAGAAGAGATGGGGTGAAATGAGAATGGGATAGAGAAAAAGAAAAACCACATTTCTTGGTGTCTCTTTGCACCTTCTCATCCCCATTTCCTCGAAGAACGCAACGGCTGGTAGGAATTCTAGACACTTAATTCTTGGTCCCATGCCCCTCTCTTCTGTCTAGGCAGCGTCTAGCTCGCATATCTTTCCGGCTCCGCGTTCCACGATGGGTTGGGCGGTGGCGTGCGCTCGTAATAGGTGGAGGTCCAACAGAAGAGAAAATGAAGGAAATAAAGCATCGTGAGACAAAACTAACACAGATACTCCGATCGTGATAGCTGGGAAGAGAATAAAGGTGAAAAGGAAAAGCATCGAGCGACTTTTCCTCTGACGGACGTGCCTGTAAACACTATAAACGCGAGAGTAAATGTGCTTGGTGGACGTCAGCTTGCAGACCAAATCGGAAAAAGTGTGAGTGAGTTGGTTAAGCGACACCATCCAACCGAGTATTCTCGGTAGGGGAGACCGGGACAAAATGACCCAGCGGGGCAAAACGGGACAGTGAGGGCAAAACCCAATTTTCCAATAATTTTTGGATGTCCCATTTTCTGACGACGATGCATCCGAATTTTCAAACCCGTTTTGCCCCACGTACCACCCATCGCCACCATCCAAAAGTTATTGGAAAGTTGCGTTTTGTCTCATTATCCCGTTTTGCCCCGCTGTGCCATTTTGCCCCGGTCTCCCCTATACACGCTGGCGATGGCGTTAATACACGAGGGAGAACGGAAGGTACGCCTGAGAGAGTTTCTCGGTGATTCCAGTAGGGAGGTCCGAGCGAAGTCTGTATCTAGCGCTTGGGAACGGAGATGAAGATAGAGAGGCTGAAAAATTGGTGTACATAATAAAGGGAAAGATAATTAGAAAAAGGAGAGAACTCAGGTGAGATATCGAAGATAGCACTGGAAAGACAATTTCCCGATTCCGTGACAAGTCGGGCGATTTGGAAGCTTCTAGCACTTGAACCCGAATGATACAGCAGGGAGAAGAAAGGCTTCGTCTGTTAGATTCACAGAGCCGGACTTCGATTACATACATAGGGGAGAGCGGGGCAAAATTAGACAATGGGGCAAAACCGGACAGCGCGGGCAAAACACAATTTTCCAATAATTTTTGGATGCCCCTCGTTGTCCCAACGATACGTACTGATTTTCAACACCGGTTGCCCAACTTGCCGTCACCGCCACCATCCGAAAGTTACAGCGGGTGTAAAACTCAATTTTCCAATAATTTTTGGATGTCCCACTTTGTCCCAACGACACATACGGATTTTCAACACCGTTTTGCCCAACTTGCCGTTACCGCCACCATCCAAAAGTTACAGCGGGTCTAGAACTCAATTTTCCAATAGGTTTTGGATGCCCCTCGTTGTCCCAACGATACGTACTGATTTTCAACACCGGTTGCCCAACTTGCCGTCACCGCCACCATCCGAAAGTTACAGCAGGTCTAGAACTCAATTTTCCAATAATTTTTGGATGCCCCTCGTTGTCCCAACGATACGTACTGATTTTCAACACCGGTTGCCCAACTTGCCGTCACCGCCACCATCCGAAAGTTACAGCGGGTGTAAAACTCAATTTTCCAATAATTTTTGGATGCCCCATTTTGTCCCAACGATACATACGGATCTTCAACACTGTTTTGCCCAACTTGCTAACACCGCCACTATCCAAAACTTACAGCGGGTGTAAAACTCAATTTTTCAATAATTTTTTGATGCCCCACTTTGTCCCAACGATACGTACTGATTTTCAACACCGGTTGCCCAACTTGCCGTCACCGCCACCATCCTAAAGTTACAGCGGGTCTAAAACTCAATTTTCCAATAACTTTTGGATGCCCCACTTTGTCCCAACGATACATCCAGATTTTCAACACAGTTTTGCCCAACTTGCCGTCACCGCCACTATCCAAAACTTACAGCGGGTGTAAAACTTAATTTTTCAATAATTTTTTGATGCCCCACTTTGTCCCAACGATACATACGGATCTTCAACACTGTTTTGCCCAACTTGCTAACACCGCCACTATCCAAAACTTACAGCGGGTCTAAAACTCAATTTTCCAATAATTTTTGAATGCCCCACTTTGTCCCAACGATACATACCGATTTTCACCACCGTTTTGCCCAACTTGCCGTCACCGCCACCATCCAAAAGTGACAGCGGGTCTAAAACTCAATTTTCCAATAACTTTTGGATGCCCCATTTTGTCTCAACGATACATCCAGATTTTCAACACAGTTTTGCCCAACTTGCCGTCACCGCCACCATCCGAAAGTTACAGCGGGTCTAAAACTCAATTTTCCAATAATTTTTGAATGCCCCACTTTGTCCCAACGATACATACCGATTTTCACCACCGTTTTGCCCAACTTGCCGTCACCGCCACCATCCTAAAGTTACAGCGGGTCTAAAACTCAATTTTCCAATAATTTATTGATGCCCCACTTTGTCCCAACGATACATACGGATCTTCAACACTGTTTTGCCCAACTTGCCATCACCGCCACTATCCAAAACTTACAGCGGGTGTAAAACTTAATTTTTCAATAATTTTTTGATGCCCCATTTTGTCCCAACGATACATCCACATTTTCAACACAGTTTTGCCCAACTTGCCGTCACCGCCACCATCCAAAAGTTAATGAAAAAATTGCATCTTCTCCCATTATCCCGTTTTACCCCCCACTATACCATTTTGCCCCGCCTTCCCCAACACTCATGCTCCTAGCTCACCCTAAACCGGGGAAAATGGAAAGAGGCTGGTAGGACAGTGTGTTGTGGACACCGCACCCAATCAATTCGAACACACGTTCGGTTACTTGTGTTCTACTTTCGGACCCTTCTCCCTACCACACCGGTTCGAGTTCCACGCGCAGATATCGCACTTGTCACGTATGCCAACGCGCAGATCTGTCTACGCGGGAATGTGTTGCCCCTACGTGAGCAGCGGGCCAGCGGAAAGCAGAGCCAAGTGGCACTAGTCGTTTATACGCACGAGTGCGCTGGTGTAATCGAAGATGTACACGAGACTCGGTGCACTGTAATACATGTAAAGGATGGGTGTGAGGTGGAGGGTGAGCGAGATAAATCGCGGAAAGGAATAGAAGAAGAAGGCTTTGGAAAAAGAATGGATGTGATGGAGAGAACGAGAGCTTGAATCCGAAGGAAAACCGATGAAAGTATGGAAAAGAAGAGGAATAGACGTAAGGTGGTTTAAGCCGTTCTGGGCTTCAAAGCTATTCTTCGTTCTATCGAGATCGGGAATTGTTGTACAGCCCATTGTACAAAATCTTTATGCGTAAGCTAAACGGCCCAATAACAGGTAATCTTAGAGAACGGGCATTTTGTAAATGACATTTTTCATTCTAAGATGAAATTTTGCTTCCTCATAGAGGAAGGTTTGTGTGGTGAGAAGAAGACATTTCGAGATTTTAATGAAAACGTATCCAGAATGTTCCGAAACATCGAATCACATTTAGAAAAAATGTCCGGATGTATGTATGTGTGTGTGTATGACTCAGACGCGAAAAATTCAAACCGCTATAACTCGGGAATGCCTCAATCGATCGAGCTGAAATTTTGCGTACAGTATGTGTGATCAATAGTCAACGCTTGGTCAAAATTTCATCCAAAAATGTTCAGTTGTTTTTTTTGTACGTGATTTTTAATTTCTTCGAAAATGTGTGTGCGCGCTCTAGCGCTGACAATTTTTTAGCTATCCGGCTAAAAACGCGTATACAGATGGAATATGACCACCCGATGACTCCATTAAAATTTCGAGAAAATCGATCGAGCTATTTAAATTTTCTGTCATATTGAATTTTTCGAATTTCATAATTTTTTTTTTTTTTTTTTTTTGCGAGACGCATTTTTCCGTATTAAATACTCATCTATGAATAAAAAAAAGTGTCAGATTCGTAATCAGTGTTAAAAAATACATGGAATTACAGTCCCGGAGCGACAATTAGCGAAAAAGTTTGTCGGGCATTTTCACAGCCAAAATTGCAAAAATGCGTGATTTTGGGTATTTTAAACAGCAATTTCTTTGCTGCCCGATGGAATTGCGGAAACCCCCAGGCGATTTACAGCAAAACATACACAAGACGATGGATATGATGGGGTTGAAAAAGCTAGATAAAGAGGTATCACTTGGATTTCTCTTAAGTAAAAAATCGAAAGTGCAAAAAAAGAAAAAATTCAGGAGCGCATAATTCCATGTATTTTCTCGCGTCAAGCGCAGATCCGACAAAGAGAAGCGTGACGATGGAGTATTTTTACGCGCTGAATCTGAATCTGCCAGTCGTCTTGCTTAAAAGTTTAACAAGACGTTGATGTTGAAAAAAGGCGAAAATTGAAATTTTCATATAGCTTTCTCATTAAAGTTAGAAATTGACATTGTCATATTATTTTCTCATGATGTTTCTTTATTCGCCAAGCTTCCTCTATGAGGAAGCCAAAAATACAAAAAATGCTTTCTCATAGAAGAAGCTTCGCAAATAAATAAAATCATGAGAAAATAATATGACAATTTCAATTTCCAACTTTAATGAGAAAGCGATATGAAAATTTCAATTTTCAACTTTATAAGAAAGCGCTATGAATATTTCAATTTTCAACTATTTTTTATATGTGACTGCGACTAGTAGAGAGTTTGGGTTCTCTACTTTTCGAAAAGCATTCATAAATTAGTGTCATGCGGTATAGTTTCTTTTTTTTTTTTTTGCGAACTTAGGAAACAATGAGGAAAGTCAATGGATTAGTCAATAGTTGGATCCTGTTTATGTGTATTTACGTTTTATTGCCTCGTTTATTGCCTCTTTGATTGCATAATTTGTATCCTGTATTGGCTCTCAACGGACGATGTCCCTTGAGAGCCAATACAGGATGAATATCAAGTTATGAATGCAGTGCGTGCACATTCGCCACATATGGTAATTATATGTTGCAAGTTGATCTCGAACAATAAGTAAGTCACAGAGGCAAAGATCCTCGGGTAAATCAATTATTGCGAATCATCCGAGGCTAAAGAACGATACGATTTTGTAAATCTGTGACCATACTGGCAACACTTGGCGTGCCAGTGAATACTTGCCATACATGCTTCATTGAACGATGGGAGGAAGCGAGGAGGATTGACACAGGCGTTGTTACGCGAAAGTAAGAGTCAAAAGAGTGGGATAAAAAATATGGAGAACGTTGACGATTAAGTGGGCGAAATTGAAGGAAAATATGGTTTTCAGATGAGGAACGGCACTCGCGGAAGAGGACGATCTGATGATCTATCAATCGTTGGTTAGCTGCACTAATAAACTATTTCTCTGTCGCGTTTGAGTTGATTTTTCCGTAAACATCTGAAAATCAACCAAATGGTCCGTGGTGCTTCCTAATCAAAAACGAACCATCCTTCAGTTCCCCAGCGGATGGTTTGGAGAAAGGCTAAGAACAACTGATTACGGAATTCTTTGCCGATTTTTTAGCCATTGGCTTCACGTAGGCTTAGTGATAGTAAAAAAGAAGACGGTGCCGAGTGAATGCAGTGGAAAAAGAAAGAAAAAGACCAGCTGAGGAAGGAAATGTAGCGAAGCAATGTTGCTCTAGTGAAGTCAGAAATAGGGGAGACCGGGGCGAAATGGCACAGTGGGGCAAAACGGGACAGTGAGGGCAAAACTCAATTTTCCAATCATTTTTGGATGCCTCATTTTGTCCCAACGATACATTCGGATTTTCAAATCTCGTTTTACCCCACGTACCATCATCGCCACCATCCAAAAGTTATTGGAAAATTGCGTTTTGTCTCATTATCCCGTTTTACCCCGCTTTGCCATTTTGCCCCGCTCTCTCCTATACCATCCCTCCTCCGCAGCGATGGCGAAGGGATTATTGCTGCCGCCAGCTTTGGTGACGTGAGTGATACGAAGCCTCTCTTCATTGAAAGAAGCGCGGGAGCTTTGCGATGCGTCACGCCAGCGAAAGATGTGGGCACATTTTTTTTTAATACAGATTCCTTCAAGACTCCCGCGATGTGATGATCAATTGGTTGCATGTACTGATGTCAATTGGTTGGATGTCAATTGGTTTTAATCGTTGGTTGGATGCACTGATAAATTATTTATCTGTCGCATTTGAGTTGATTTTTTCGTAACGAACCGAAAATCAACCAAATGGTCTTTGGGAGCTTCCGAATAAAAAATGGACCGTCGTGGAGTTCACCAGCGGATGGTCGGGAGAAATGCTAAGAACAGCTGATTACGGAATTTTTTAGCCAATTGAGGATCGTTGAGGGAATTGGATCATAGCTTTTGTGGCCTATTGAGCCTGTTTTATATTTTTGTAAATCTTACGGTTTTTATGCAATCTCCTAAAGTTTTTTTCTGCTACACGATTAATGAATTATTGGATAAGGCTGTGGTCCCTTTTTGTAATGAACACTATTAACCCTACAGCTCATGTATATTTTTTTCTACCTTCTAACTCCTGACTGGGGCACATATGTACGAAGTAAACATAGGTTCAGGCGCGAAATCCTCGATCGCTAGTTGTACACACTATAAAATAATGAAAGTATCTATTAAATTGCCCAAAAATGTTTCCTTACCAATTTTATTCCACTTGAAATTATTTATTGAGAGCCCGAAAAATGCTTCTTTGGGATATTGGGGTATAAACATGGTCAGCCTCGTTCTCGCTATAACCTCTTTTTTAAATTTTTCTATTTTTTTCAAATATGTCTCAAGTGTCTCCCTACGACCAGCAGAAATTAAAGCTGATCGATCTGCGCAGCTGATTGGGTATTTGCTGCAAAAAAAAAATCGGCAATACTCAAACTATTTTAGTAAACAAATGTATGTTGACAAGTGCCGGAAATTCCCATCCATCTAATGGAGAGTTTAGCTGCTCGGTCTGCACAACTCCGGCTTGATCGCAGAATCCATCACATAACCTGAGCTGCGGCCCATGTTGTTAGACCTTCACACGGTAATCTCGAACGTCCCAGTGCGGCAAAATTGTCCGCTTTGATTAGTCCGTTCATTCAAATTTATATTGCTTATATCTAAGTAACTATTACGAATTTTGAAAAATGGCTTTGTAACTTTTCGGAGCTCACGAACAACTACCCGCAGGCAAAGTATTGTTACCAAGGTAGTGTCCAGCGTAACGAATACATTTTCTTTGCTATTTTTTCTCACGCTAATACTCGACTCAGGAAATAGAATAGATGTTAATAAAATCGCTCAGATGATCCAAAATATTTAAAAACTTGATAAATAACGCGTTTTCGTCAAGGAGCCAACTTACTAAGTCGTGCAGCGGTGGAAACGAAGTGTCACGCCCCTCCACTCAAACGCGTGAGAGGCAATTTTGTGATCACGCTTCATGCTAATTATTACCACTTATGAAATTTAGAAGGATTTCCAGTCGAAGGACCAAGACGAGGAAAAATAATATAGATGGGCCTATCATTCAACATATTCAAAACCCAGCTTTTAAGAATTAAATACAATGTTTAACCTAACTGCAAATAGACAACTTTTCGTACAAAACCAATAAATAATTTCTGATTACACCAGGACCTCGATTTTGTTCACCGCGGTGGAACCGGCTCCGCAACACACTTAACAAAATCGAGGCTGCGCATGCCCCGGCCATCGATATTCGTTCCGTGGTGGGGACTGTTCAGGAAACCGACGGCGCAAAAATCGAGGTCCTAGCGTATCTTTAAATCCAGTATCAATAAGAACAAATAAAACTAATTTCGAGCCATCTAAATGATGACCATTACGATGTCAATTTCAAAGATAATCGTCACTGTTACAATGAGTTTCAAAGCACTTGTCATCAAAGGACAACCAGTCACGCCTCAAGTCGAGGTGAACAATTCCTGTAACTTTATTTTCTCCGGAGGGAAAAAATTCGAATCATGAGTAATTAGGAGTTCATAAATTACCCTATAACACGTGAAACGATAGGCATTCTAGGGCTCTATCCCAAACAATTTTCCGCAAGGCTAGGCTTAAAAGTGGGCAGTTGTTACCGTAATTAATACTGGGCGTGGTAAACATCGATTCTCATCGTCCTGACCAGAGAGTATTTAACAGAAGCGGACCAACAGTTGTGTGAAACTCGGCGAAACAAAAACATCGACAGGGTTGACGTAACTATGTCAGAAATAACGTGAACCACCCTGTGTAAGTGCCCAAATTTTAATAATGTCCCATTGCCAACCTGACCCGACTCGAAATCGCCAGCACACGACAACTAATGATTTTGCGTCGAATAGAAATAATGTCTCTCATGCAATTTCAGTATGAAATTGCCTGAGTCGAATGCCTATCACGTTTAAAGGGAAACACAATGCCAACTGTCTTGGCGACATTAAATAAATTGTGTCAGACAAACGTCCAATACCCACTTCCCAGTAAGAAGTCATAGCTGAATTCCATACAAATCGTTGAATGTCCCCGGTTTTTTCAGTGTCACGACCCAATGGACGAGACAAATTGCCGGCACTCTGAAATACGAGCGGTTGGTAATGCAGATACCCGCTTTGTGCGAAGGTCGGATTCGAAAGGCTCTCTTGAGTATCGTAAAAAGGGTTCCCATCGAGACAGAGGTTGACGGTTGCAAAAGGTTGTTGAGCCGATTTCGTTTATTCAAGTCCCATCGATTGCAGGCAGATGACGGAACGCATTGCGACAGCAGTCATCATCACCAACATCACAGCCTAAAGCTGTGATGTTGGTGATGATGACTGATGTAAAAATTACGATGCATAGAGGAGACCGGGAACAAAAGTAACACGAGTCAGTTGTACCAAACGGCCGCGAAACGCTGTGCATGATCGGACGTGTCGGATACAAAGTGAGCAACATCATCGACGTCAACTTATGGCCGTGCAATCGTCTCGCAGCTGAGTTTTCAAAAACACCAATTCGCCGAAAACTTCCGGCTATGCGGATCGCGTCAGTTAGGCAACTCAGTACAAAATATTAGTGCAAACCAACACAAAGAGTTGAGCGGCACGTTTTTACTTGCGCTCAATTATTTACAATTTTGATCGCTGAGACGATCCGTTTCAGTTTGCTATTAACAAGTGCCATAGTAGCGTTGGTAATAATCGTGTTGATTGTAACAGTCGATCGGGGTCAATTGTAACAGCAATAATTATTTTTTTTCAATAGCAATACCAATACCAATATATTTTATATATGTTATTCTTACACTCTAAGCAATCAGCGAACGACGCTCTTGTAATTTATAACCAACCTATTGTAGGACTAACATTTATAGTTATGCTTTACTGTATCGGTGTACGGAATAGGTAAACTGAACATATTTTATTGACAAACGTTCGTAAATAAACTGAGCAATAATAAACTTTCATTTTCCTGTGCTAATGCACTCCGTTCTATTTCTTAATCGCGGTCGGCGAAGGATTTCGTGGGTGCCGTCGGGACGTTACTAATTACCTCACCACCCGTTACAATTGACCCCGCGCGGCCCAAATTCTCAGCCGATTTCATCTGCGTTTAAAGGGGCGGTGTTTGCAAATCCGTGCTATTTCCAGCTTGAAATTTTTTATCTAAATACCTAAGAGTAGGTTAATGATACGCCATTGGATGTGAAGGCGTTAGATTCTCGGGTTTGTCGGTAAAAAATTAAAAAGGATTTTTTTACTTTTGTTCCCGGTCTCCCCTACTGACACAACTATACAGATCTTGAATTTATCGACGAATATGGGCGGATAGCTCGAATAAATAAGGAATTTAAATACCATCTAAAACATCTCCCCCTTTACTGCCCAGTTACCTAAACTGCCTTCAGAAATAATAAAATTCGATGCAGCGATGTCCGTATGTCTGAACCGTTCAGGGTAAAAGGAGAAGTAAGGTCGATGTGGGGACCTTTTGATTATTGTTCACAGTACTAGTTCCGATCCCGGATATGCAGAGATATTCGACTGTTATGGCTACAATCGTCTGAGTGTCGCGGGTTCACATTTAAGTAATGAACTCATCGCAGTAGTGAATACTCTCGTCTAAGCACTCACTGCTATTGTGTCAGTAGTGATCGTAGACACCTGAGTCGTAATTTTATATAAGTATAATGTCTGCTGTGCCAGAAACGGGCACGGCACTACCCTAGTAGTAACTAATTTTCACATCGCGTCAGATTGCCCGAAAGCGGCAAGACGTTGTACAAGTCTTAGTCTTTGATGTGGGTTGATCGGAGTACAAAAACCGTGAAGAAATAATGTACAAGTATCGAAATTTACACACACTTACCACACACAGCTATACATCGTGTACACTAAGGTCGAAATGGTTCGTGAGTCATGCGAGAGTTTCCCCGCTTTCACAGCAATACACGTGGATATCTGCTTACTTTCGTCTATTTCAACCTTCCCTCTCTAGTTTCTCCATTTCTTTCGTATTCTTCTCCTACTTGATCCACCTTCACTCCGCTCGCTCGCGTGAAAGTCCAGCCCTGGGCAACTCTCTGCTTTGGGGATCTTTTTTCTTGGTCGAAGGGTGAGACTGCAGGGACGTCGGTGAGAAAGCGAGAGCGAGGAAGGAAAGTGGAGCCACGATCCTCGATGGAAGGAGGGAACGAGTGGCAAGTAACCGAGCAACTGGCACGCTAGGCTAGCCAGCAGCCACCGCCGTAGGGATCAGAGAGAGTTTGTTTTTCCGGGAAATTCCAGTTGTCGGGTCTGATTCCCCGGCGGGCCACGTACCTACTCCTCCTACCCACCAACGGCAACCAAACTGCTTCCGTGGCCGTACGTCCAATACTGCTACCTCGTTTCTTGTCCCCCGTCCTTATCCTTTGCCGTCTGCGCGCCCACCCACCGGCCAGCCATCGAGTAAAAGGAACAGGACGTACCAGCAATTTTAATGAACATCCGTCGCACTCACCGCTAATTCGATGCGCCGCTCACGGCCCCGGCACTCCGGCACATGTACCAGCACCACCAGACAAGTCCGGTCCGCAGTCCAATGGTGGGTTGGTGTCATCTGCTCCACCTGCATGTGCGAAAGTCAGGCCAGAACTATTACTCCCTATAGACGCCCATTGGCCCTGCCGCGGACACCTCTTTCTGCTGTAGCTCTTGCAGCAGAGTTAGTGGCGCTGATGCGCCTGTTGCCATTGCTTCTGCGACCCAACTGCCGTTTCTGCCACTAACGGAGAAGACCTTGTGCAGAAACTTACTACCGGAACTTATTACTACACGTGCTACGGAAAGAACCTAGAACTTCTGGATGAAACTAAACAATTCAAAGGAATTCCGACTGAAAACATTGAAATGACAATGTCGCGTTGGTGACAGGAAAATAAAATCGACAAATTCATCGACGTCATTGCGCTCATTTAACTTTTATTTTAATTGGCCCTGCCGCGGACACCTCTTTCTGCTGTAGCTCTTGCAGCAGAGTTAGTGGCGCTGATGCTCCTGTTGCCATTGCTTCTGCGACCCAACTGCCGTTTCTGCCACTAACGGAGAAGACCTTGTGCAGAAACTTACTACCGGAACTTATTACTACACGTGCTACGGAAAGAACCTAGAACTTCTGGATAAAACTAAACAATTCAAAGGAATTCCGACTGAAAACATTGAAATGACAATGTCGCGTTGGTGACAGGAAAATAAAATCGACAAATTCATCGACGTCATTGCGCTCATTTAACTTTTATTTTAATTGGCCCTGCCGCGGACACCTCTTTCTGCTGTAGCTCTTGCAGCAGAGTTAGTGGCGCTGATGCTCCTGTTGCCATTGCTTCTGCGACCCAACTGCCGTTTCTGCCACTAACGGAGAAGACCTTGTGCAGAAACTTACTACCGGAACTTATTACTACACGTGCTACGGAAAGAACCTAGAACTGCTGGATGAAACTAAACAATTCAAAGGAATTCCGACTGAAAAAATTGAAATGACAATGTCGCGTTGGTGACAGGAAAATAAAATCGACAAATTCATCAACGTCATTGCGCTCATTGAACTCCTCGAGCCCTATCGCAGGGAACCTATTCTGTCAATTGTAGTTAATTATATTATTGGTTTCTGTACTGTATTTGAATCTGTACTAATCATAATTCTCAGCAGCAAGATTCACTTGTAAGGCCGAAACGAGGCAAAATATAGACGAGTCAGAGGCACCGAATAAAAGCCGCTTTCTGATTCGCGCACTAGACAAAGGGCTTATGACGCGCCACCACGAACGATGAAATATCGAGCGCTCGTTTAATTATTGAGGATTGATCATCACTTGTCCGTCGACTGTCTTAGAGCACGGCTGGTCAGTCCGCGAGGAGTCGCGTCCATATTTTGTCAAAGAATATTTTGTGTCTTGTACGGCAACAGTTGGATTGTCGAATTATATTATTTTGTTAAAGAACAGTGTGAATTGTCTGTTCAGAAATATATTGAAATTCACGTAAGTCAAAGATTTAAATAAAACTTGTATTTCTTGCTTGAACATCTTCTTTGCTATAATGATTTCGCAACAATTTATTGGGTCACCCAATCCTGACCCCCTGTGATTGTCTCAAAATTTATGAGTTCGCCGACAATAATAAGTACTCAGTTTGTTAGTTTGTCTGAAAACTAACTGGCGCCCTTACGGCAAATTATTAAAATTGAATTCATACTTCAAACAGAGCCATTCTTGAATAATTAATATTAAAATATTTTGTCAAAAAAGGTCTTTCTCACGTTGAAATAAAATCAATTAAGAAAAAATCGTGAGAAACGTAGAAGGAACTCGTGAATGGTAGCAAAGTGAGAAAAGGTGGGAGGGTCAAACTCGAAACAGTCAGAGAAATGAGTCGGCAACTAAAAACGAAAAATAAGGGACATTGATTATATTGGCAAAACAGAACATTCGACTTGATTTTAATGGACGCCAGTCGCTCTAGCAGCGACGACGAATTTCCACAATACACCGATCCGTATCGGGTTTAACAGTCTCACGCAGTCTGTTTCTTGACACGCTCGCTCGCACACACGGACGAGGAAGACTCTGTAACTCACGCCTAGCTCGCTCTACAAAAAAGGGAAACTCAAAAAGAAATGGGGAAAACAATGACTCGAATTAGTGTCTCAGGGTAATGAAAAAGCGGTTCTTGCCGACCTCTACGGCTTAGTTATTACCTGTTCTCGTCCTTAATGTCGCACAAACATCGGTTCGTCTTTGTATCGCACTCACACACGGGAAGAAAAGGGGGGCCAAAATGGACACTTCGATAATGAATGAGGAATAAGATTTGCTTCGACACTAACTTCTTATTAGGGACGAGTTGTCTTATAGGGAGGCGCGGACTGTATACATCGCAAACTTGCGAGCCAGGTAATGGTACGTAACGACGAGTCTCGTCGCCAAGACGCATTGTTACGTGGCTCTTGGAATTTGATTCAAAAGCTCTTGGAATTTGATTGTTCGCTACTTCATACTGGTGAGCTGCTGGGATTCTTATGGTGTCTTCAGCGAGTTTGGTGAGGACTTGGAGAATAAGGTCTTAGACTTCGGTTAACACTCTTCGCACGGTTTACAATAACTACGAAGTCTTTGTGGGAGGGTCGAAATATTAGACGCTGTATCTTCGATTGGTTGAGCCAAAGTGACGAGATCGGTCTCGAAACTCGGTTCATCTCCTTCCCTGGTGAAAATATTTCTCTGACAATTTTTCTGAAAAACTCTAAACGGACTTTTCCGAGATTTTTCTGTGACTTTCTCTGCTATATGTTAAATATTTCTGCCATTTTCTTCGCACAACCTCCAGCAATCACAATATATCAGAGAAATTCAGACTATTTTTCGGAAATGCTGAATACCCCTCATTTTTTCTCATAAAGTACGTTAAGAGAAAATATGAATTGTTTATATGATTTCTCATTCTGTTACTCGTACCAAGATTAGACATTTTCAGAGAAAATACTTTTTATTCGGACTGAAGGACCCAGGTCGAGTTTGCCATGGTGCTAATTAGCTTTAAGAAAATTAAGGTTGCGCATGCCCCGCCCATATTAGCTGTCGAGAATGGCCCATAGCTTTCTGCGTCGATCGATATTCGCTCCGTGGGGGGGCTGTTAAGAAAATCAAGGGCGCACAAATCAAGGTCCTAGTGTAAGTTCCATTTTCTCAGAAACCTGGCACATTACGTAATTTGTAACATTCTCACCCATTTATATTTTGAGAAATTGGTGCCTATAATGATAGCTACCCATGTATAATATAGGTATAATATGGAATAATGATGCTATATTATATTCATCCGACATTATTCACGTACACGCACACGTACACATATTGATTGACTATTGTAAACAATCCGCAATAAGCAATTGACCCGATACTCTGAGAAAAAGAAGTGGTTGGATTAAGCAAATGCACGGTGACATACGTTCAAAAGTGTATTTTGTTGGTAGAACAAAATTGTTTGTTTCAATCAACAAATTTTGACTAAATTCAAGCAAATAATCGTTCAACAAAACAATGCTTTGTTTGTATCAAACAAATAACAGCTTTGAACGTATGTCAACGCGACTTTTGGTTAATCCAAAAAATTGTTTTTCTCAGTGTATCAATCAGGTAATGTTCGTAATCGGATCGATATCGACAGAAATAGAATTTTTTTTGTACAGTTCACCGTAAGAATGAAGTGATATGAAGAATCAGTGATCACAAAGTATGGTAACGCGGCTTTTAAAATACCACGTCCGAAAAGCGCACGGATAACATCGCGATTGAAATGAAAACATTAATGAGTGGAAATGAAAGTAATAAAAATTTTACGAAAACAAAGCTTCCTCTATGAGGAAGCAAAATGGCCATCAAAAAGTCATTATACTTTATTGCTTTGGAGGAAAAGTGCTCGAAGAAAGTGGATCACAATCACGCTGTAGGTCCAGTTGTAATCGCGGTGAAATGTATGGAATCAACAAGCAGTAGTATTGCATCGATCGTTGCCAATGCAGACGCAGCCACAGCCGACTAGCAGCTTTCAACCGTTCTATTTACACGGCCAATCAGACACGAACGAAATAGAATCCAACTCCAGTAAAGTCCACATCGACAACCGATTTGGACATACCTGATGCATATGGGATTTAGACATACCTGATGCATCTACAATTTAGACATACCTGAGAATAGTGCGAAGTGGACACGATTATTTATAACCTTGGATAATTTTCCAATACGATAATTTCGGGATAAGTGCCAACAATATTCGCACAACTATAAACGATTCACTGCTATCAGGACAAACGAACTTTTCCACTTGCTTACATCGTGAGCAATATTGGAAGGATTAAAAACGCTAATAAAAAAAATAATAACGAAACAATCTGCCGGTCAACAACGACCACAATACAAGGATAAGCTGTCTTCGAACACAGTATTAGCACGCCATCAATTTTACGCTGTTGCATAAACTACCTGAATCAACGATATAATAACGAAATAAATATCATATAACGAAATAAATATCATACAACTAATAACACCGCGTATATAAATATTTCATCACTCGTAATGCGTGCGTAAAACCGCCATTTTCGCACCTCGTGATGAAAAGTTTTGTACATCTCGTATGTACAAAACTTTGATATGGCCGCAAATATTTATTAATATAAATAATTCGCAAATATTTATTAATAGAGCTGCAATTAAATCACGCATCGAAAATATCGAAAGTTCTGAGTGAATTACTTCAATTCTATGTTTCTAGAGTTGGTTTCCACCAAAATTTCAAGGTTTTTTTTAACGTCAAACCTCCAACGTTAATTGTTAAAAAAAATCATGGCCATATCACCCCGACTTACCCTATTTAATAACATAATTCTGAACACGATTAAAAAAAAAACGAAACTTAAAAAAAATCGAAAACCAAGCTTCCTCTGACGAAAAAAATTACATCTTATACGCTACTTTGTTATAAATTGTTTTTGCATGGAACTATTTCGACATACCTTACGTTTGCAATGTCGCACAGTAAAAAAAAAAATTTGTACTATTTACAACAATTCAATATCCACAAACGTCCACAATTTTTTATTTGTTGAATTTTTTACTCTTACAAACAACAGCACAAACTAAAATCGTCAATGCCCCGGTAAACAAAAAGACAGGTTCGTAAAAAAAAATAATCGACAAACCAATTTAGTCACTTATTTTAAAAAAAACTATTTTTACGAAATGTCACATTCCGATTTAACAAAATTATTTTCAACTGTGCTCATTGCGACGCCTCACCCAAAAAAAAACCTGTTGCAGAATTCTCAAATTCCCGATAATTCGATGATGGATTCTCGCCGTGTCTTTTGGATAATTGCACCTTGTTATTTGCTCGGCAAAATTGGCGTGTGAACGAGATATAAAGAGAGAACAAGAACGGAACCTCCGACGAAGAATGAAATAATAAGAGGCTCACAAGCGTGTCCCTTTCCCTCTCGTATCGAAACTAATTTCGCACTTCCATCGTTCATCCTATCGTCGACTTGTCGGATGCCGGGTAATTGCCGGTCGCGCGCGAGAAAAGCGGAGTGAGGGGGAAAAAAAAGAGATAACCAGGGGCGAGCCAGAAAGAAGGAAGAAAGTGGGTAGAAGAAGAAATCCGTTTACAAGCATCCCCTGGTCGGCGTGACTGAAACTCACTCACTACGTTCCAATGGACTACACGCGGGTGTATCCGCGCACAGCCTGTACGGTGTTGCCGACAACCCGGGATATCATGGTGTGGCGCAGCTGAGTAGGAGGGAAAAGCCCCGAGGGTCAAGAGGGTTGTCGGTGTAAGAGGTCGTTGGGAATAACATTCTAGACCGAGTCCCTCCCTCGGGAATCCGCCATCATCACCGTGAGCCGATCGAGGACCGGCAGCTAAATCAGCTTCCTTCCATCCGATGTTCTTTCAACCGTACTTCGTTTTTTTTTTCTCATCTACATCAGACTTCTTTCCGTACTCGTTCCGTTCTTAATACAATTAAGTTTCCTGGTAAGGTTCCTTATTGTTTCGTGTGCTTTGTACGCGTGGTTGCTTCGCGTCAAGCTGGCGAGCTCCAAACCTTGATGCGCGGCGCCTTCGCACCCGGAGAAATGGTTTATTAGATTTTAATAAATCAGTGCATTAGAATTCTGTTTATTCAAATGAAATGTTTGTTTTTATTTGATCGACATAAATTTTTATTTATATACACTTATGAGAGTTACTCGATTCAACTAAATAATCTTATTTACCTATAGCTGTGCGCGCAAAAGCAATTTCTGTAAATATTGACTGCTCGGGATATTTGAAATGAAACATTTAAGTAAGCGTTTCTTTCAATCAAATGGATGCGAGATTTAGATTATGGAAGTTGCTAATTCCCAGACTAGGCAGCAGGCGCGCTGTGCGTTTCCGTCAGTTATCCTGCGTCATACAGCTATGTCGGCCCTCGACACGTTCGCGTCACAGTGTTGTGAAAACGATTAACGGGAGATCGTACGAGAAGAATGGACGATGAAACGGTGGTTTTTCTAACTAACACGGGCTTAGAGAGCTACTGAAGATCTTTGTACGTAAGTACATTATAATTTCTGATTATTTTTGTACGAAATACATTTACATTCCGCGAGGTTCGAGAAACGACCGGCATTAGATACATTGCATATTATATAATATTAGCTAATATGTCTTAAGTAATCAAATGAGTAATTAAGACCAAGTCTGTACGATGTAACGTTTAAAATAAAAATATTTTAATTATACAATGCATTATTTATTCGATTCTCGTCAAAAGCAAAGGAAGAGTTTATGGAGGAATAAAAAAAAATCAATGAGAAAAATTTTGTTACAATGAATAAATAATATTTGTTTCAACTGCAAGGGCATATTAGATCCAAATAAAGACACTAAGTAGATAATACATATGTAGTTAAATAAAAAATTATATTTGATTCAAGTAAAATGCTAGTAGGCAGATATACAAAGAAAATAATTTATTTGTCCGAAATACATTTTATTTGTTACATAGAAATCATTTCTCTGGGTGCGATCGTACTCCGTTCAATTGTAGACTCGTTCATTCTCACGGAAATAAATCGTACACCGAAACAAATTTAAGGCCTCTTATCATTGTGAGCGCGAGAAACATTTGCTTCATACGATATTTACGCATGACTACATGCGCAGGGTCTGCTCTGGGCACGTGACGATTTTTTGTGCGTTATGTCTAACATGTGCTTGCTATTAATGTGTGTGAATAATCACGTGTAAGAAAATACTAATGTAAGAATGTCGGTATGTTGAAAACGCCGCCGTACGTTTGCTATAATCTTCACCGTGAGCCGATCGAGGGCCAAGAGCTAAATCAGCTTCCTTCCATCCGATGTTCTTTCAACCGTACTTCGTTTTTTTTTCTCATCTACATAAGCCTTCTTTCCGGACTCGTTCCGTTCTTACTAATACAATTAAGATTCCTCGTAAGGTTCCTTATTTTTTCGTGTGTTTTGTACGCGTGTTTCTTCCGCGTCAACCTAGCCAGATACAAACCTTGATGCGCTGCGCCTTCGATCGTACACCGTTCAATTGTAGACTCGATAATTCTTACGGAAATAAATCGTACACCGAAAAAAATGTTACATAAGTTCACAACTTCGTTCAAGTGTACACCGCAAATATCTTACACTCGCCCAACCCTCGGATCAAAAACTGTACACCGCCATTTCCTTGCAGCACAAAAAGTTTACGTATGAAATATGTTACACATTAAAAAGTTTACACTATTTTATCGTAACACTTGTGAAACCTTACAAATTTAAAACGCCACACGTCCAATATACTCCACATGCGCAAGCTTACACGCGAGCAACCTTACACCGACGGAGAGGAAAGACGGACTTCAAGAGGGGCCTTGGATGAACGCAATTTTCGGTTTTTTATATGGGAAAAATGTGTAGAAACTCACAAAATTAAAAGTGCATTTAAAAATCTGAAAAATTCATACGTAATTCATAGAAAAATGAACGAATAATTTTCATTAAGAAGAAGTTTGGTTTCCGGAAGATTTGTTGAACAATTTTATTTTTCTTCAACTTGTTAATACCATTTTGAAACTATTATTATGAAAAATCAATCTTTCAACCTCTTCCATATGCCTGATTTTTTTCAGATTTTTATACCATCGAGAAAAGTTCGCAATTCTCTCTCTATTCTCTCTGAATGTCACGTGGCGTCAGTCTATACGGTCATACTGCGTTAAGGTAGTCCTTGCGAATAGTGTTCACTTCGCATAAGTTTCAGAGAAACGAGAGGGAATTGCGAACACTTCTCGATGGTACAAAAATTTGAAAAAAAATCAACCATATTAAAGGTACTGAAAAGATTAATTTTGCATAATAATATTTCGAAAAAGTTATAAGAAATTTGATGAAAAATAAAATTGTTCAACAAATCTCCCGGAAACCTAACTCTTTTTAAAATGAAAATTATTCGTTCATTTTTTAGAATACGTATGAATTTTTTCAGATTTTTGCATTAACTTTTAATTTTGTGACTTTCTACACATTTTTCCCATATAAAAAACGCAAAATTCAAAGTGAGTTTAAAAATCTGGAAAAATTCATCCGTATTCGAATAAAGCAAACGAATCATTTTCGTTAAAAAAAAAGTTAGCTTTCCGAGAGATTTGTTGAACCATTTGGTGTTTTATCAATTTGTTAATAACATTTTGGAATTATTATTATGCAAAATGAATCTTTTCAGCACCTTCAATATGCTTGATTTTTTTCAGATTTTTATACCATCCAGAAGTGTTTGCAATTCCCTCTGACTTCTCTGAAACTTATATGAAGTCATCCATATCTTTCTATAATGCAAATCGTCGAAATATATATGCAATGCTCTGCCCTCAAAATATCGTTGTCAATTTATCAAAATGTTGAAAAATAAGTGGTGTCGTGTATTGATGTAGCGAGATTTGTGAGATAGTGAGAGATTTCCATATTGTGTTATTGCTTTTTTAATAAACAGCATGCCCGATTGGTTTTTACTGCACAGCATATCTATTAATCGTTCTGGGATAGGAGGACGCTGTGCAATACGTTGTCCTGTTGCGCACGGTCCTCGAAGAATAACGTAATGGGAATATCGAAAAAATCTTGAATATTGGAAATCGCTTTCGCTGCGAGTGACACTCGCCAAATTAGTCGACCGATACAGCGTTCACCACATCGAGCCCAGACACTTCCCGTCTATGTATCTGTAGACGTGCAAGAGGAGCGCCTCCATTCTATATGTGTTTATTTCTTGTCCTCTCATTTTCGTTCCACGTGCTTAATTTCTTTTTTTTTTTTATATATCATTGTTCGAAAGTTTCGCTTTATAGTGAAATATTATGGAAGGGTAGGTCGGGGTTTTAAGGTAAAAAAAACCTTTAAGCTTTGGTTGTAACCAACTCTAGAAACATCGATCTTAAGTAATTCACTCAGAACTTTCGATATTTTAATTGCGTGATTTAATTGCAACTCTATAATTAAAAATTTGCGATCGGCCATATCACCAGGACACTACGGGTGATATGGCCATAGTAACAATGGTAGTCGATTAGGCCTACCCACATAGCACGGATGAAGTAATTCTGAAATGTTTTCCATCACGTAGAACTTCTCGAAAAAAGATCTTGCCATTCCGTAATTAGTCTCAAAAGTTGTGTAATTTCAGACAGAATTTTCATATATTTATTTATTTAATTTTCATCATGACGAAGTTGGTGGAAACCGATATTTTTCACTTTAACGTCACATAACATAACTTTAGACTGAACAGAATTTTTAAAAAATACGCATACCTCAGTTCATTTCAAGCTGAACAACTTTTATCTGAGAGATTTTTTTGATACGAATGAAAACTTCCAAGATATTCGTGTTACAAAAAATTATTTTACAAAAAAAAAATAGTTTTTTTTTTTTGTAAAATTGATACGGTCGAAAATATTAATTGTATGCCCAAATAAAAAAATACGTGTCTTCTCTTTTTCGAAATACCTTTCGAAGAAAAATTGCCAAAATTATTGAAGGGGGTCAGGTTCAAAGCATGAAAATTTCCGGTGGAATGCCCCATATGTAAACTCAGAGAGCAGAGCTGGGCGGTACTTAAAGTACATTATACTTATTTGGTACTTTGATTCCGAGACTCTAAGTACAGGTGTTCTTTACGTACTGCTATTTTTCCAAGTACTTAAAGTACATATGTACTTTAAATACTGCACTTAAAGTTCTTTTCCATTACTTCAAATACGTTCATGTGAAACACTGTGCGTGGAGCGTGAAAATCTTTGTATTGATATAACTTTAAAAATAGTCTGATAGAACTATAATTTATACATTTTGGGTGAAACAGGTTGATATGGACGGACCCATATTTTATTGATTTACGTCCTAATCGCAGTGGCCCATATTTATCTCTTTTATTCTAGATGTATTAAAATGAAAGACACGACGGACTTTTTGAAATAATAATTTTCTATTTCGTATCGTCTTCACAAATTCATACGTTATGAATATGACCGAAATATGCAGCGTATGTAACATCGGAGAAAACAAAACTCTAGCACATGCTTTGCCAAAATGTTCAGTATATTCTTCCCTTAGGGAATTCTATATAAATGAATTCTTACGGCTAGAAGCAGTGGACAATAATAAAAACTTGCAAACCCCGCACAGTGAAACATTTAGCAAATTACATTTAACAAACATTTTTACATTTTTACATTTTTACATTTTTACATTTTTACATTTTTACATTTTTACATTTTTACATTTTTACATTCTTACATTTTTACATTTTTACATTCTTTTTTTGTCCACAAACGTCCACAATTATCTTGTTGCTAACTTTGTAAAAAATATTCGTAAAATTAAAAGACATTTTGGTAAAATCAACATGAGAAGAATTGTGGACATTTGTGGACAGGAAACGTTGATACGTATTTGACTGTGTGCTAATTATATAAAATGCCACCCAATTAAACGATATTGTAACGACCGAGCGAATGAATAACGCCCATATTTGGTTTTGGGGTGGAATTTATTGATAACGATAAACGTTAATTATGCCGGTCACGTAATGTAACACGTTTGTTCGCTTTGAAGGTCTCGCCCAGAATAACTGACGTAGAGTGATCTCATTTATTTTTTTTTTTTTTATGAGTGAGACGTCCGTTTGATAGCCAGCTCCGTTAACGATCGATGTTTCATAACAAAAGAGAGATATTTATTACTTTCCATCGAATTTTATAAAAATTGACACTATCCACAATAATGGAAGTTAAAAAATCAAATAAAAAAGGGATTGGGGATTTTTATAAAAAGGGATTTTTTAGTGAAAAATCGATCTTAAACGGAGCATAGCTATCAAACGGGCGTCTCACCCATCCAAACAAAAATATGAGATCACTCTACACGCATGAGAGTATATTCTGGAATTTTTAAAGAAAAATCAAACATGACCTATTGGCTGAAAAAAAATATTTTAGGCTATTTTTCATAGAAATGGACGTTTATTGCATTTAAAAAAATCTAAAACATTTTGTTTTCAGAAGTTCATTTCAAACTGCAACTATTATGTCTCAAACGTTTTTTTGCACGACTAATCGTTTTTAAGATATAGCGGTTTTAAAAAAAAGTTCAATTTATGGATATCATAAAAAAATACGATCCAAAAAATCTGAAAAAAATTACAAAAACCCCTTGCAAATAATCATGAATTGTGGTGAAATTACAACTTTTTTGGAGAGGGTCGAGTTTTTGACCGTTCGAAATCGGATGGAATACCTCATTATTGATCAACCCTGCCAATCATTCTTTTCATATAACCATAGCAGATGTATTGTATAAAATAATGTATATAAATAATTTATTAGAGATCTACAATGAGTAATACACAGGCTTTAAAATTTATATTCTCATGTACCGAATGGCCAAGTCGATATAGTGACAGTTTACAAATCACAGGGTACAACGTTCGAAATTCCGCGATTTCAATTATTTAATATAACTTATTCAGAACATAATTTGTATAACCGAATCAAATGTGTCCGTGATTTCAATGCTACCTCGTGAAATCACCGATAAAGTTGCTACATTAATAAATCATTTTCGAGTAATTTATGAAATAAATTTATGACCGGACCCAACATTGCATACAATGAACATATACAGTAGAACCTCGATTATCCGGGCAGGGCGGGACCGGCGAGTACACGGATAATTGAAATCCACGGATAATCCGCATTCACACAACATTCATACAAGCGTTTTTATTTTGTACAGTGTTATGAAAAACATAGTCATACGAGATCTTACATTTACGGTCAATAATACTGTAACGGCCCTGCATTGCATATAAGAGGACGATTCGAATGAGAGAAACATATACACTGAGAGAAGGATCTAGTAAAAACTACTATATCACTTGAGAGATATTACCATAGCATATATTTTTTTTCTTTTTTCCTGGTGATTCCCCTGTTAAGGCTTTAGCTTTCTGTAAGCCATCTAGCCGCTATTCTCATCAAATTTTTAACCAATTCCTCTTTTGTAAAGTACGCGGCTGGAGCCGCTATCAAACCCCCCATACTGTATCGCATTTGCACGAGGACGCAGGGAAACTGCAGAAAACCTGCGCCGATACAGCCGTTCATTCCAACCGAGTCTTGATGTTCGTATTCGATACTTCGAGTACGAACACCAATCCTCAGAATTCGACCTCCCGCTCAGCGGTTACCATAGCATATAGTAGTAGAGCGTTGGAGCGACACCTATGGTAGGAAGTACCGGATTTATAAGAATTTTTCTTAGATATTATGGTAAAAATTCTTGGAAATTCTGACACTTTTTTCCATAGGTGGCGCCCTGGCGCCGTACTACTATATTCTATGGTAATTTTTCTCAGTTGATTGGTAATCTTTACTAGATCCTTCTCTCAGTGTAGGCGACATTAGCGCAGTGGTTAGCACTCTTACAACCGTCGCGCGCTCCTCCAATAGGAGATTGCACAGCTAGATAGTGTTAGAGGCACCCTCTGTCTGTACATATGTATACAACCCCTAGTGATAAGTTTAGTTTTAAGTTTAGTCAGTTAAGTTTTTCACCAAGTTCGATGAGGTTTTTTTTTTTACAAAGTGTTTTTCCTCGTCCCTGAATTCCACTAATAAGGAAGCCAACATGTAGGACAATTAAAGAGCCCAAACACTAACCAATTTAAATATGTAGTCACTACCTATAACGGGCCCAAATGCCCGTCTTATCATATAGCTACGAGTCCCTCTCTCCAAGGGCAAGGGCTAAATACCCCCGTCTACGTTAAGGTCTTTTTTCATGTTATATTTCTGCCTATAATGTCTAATATGTTATGTAATACTGAAATAAACATTATTAAAAAAAAAAAAAAAATTAGCACTCTTACTCAGTAACCGATTAATCTGGGTTCGAATCCCGGTGATCACCACGCGTTTTCTCTCTTCGATACTTCGCCCGTCCATCTGCAACACTAATATCTACAGGTCCCCAAATTCTCCACTCGATCATTACAATACTTTGGTATGCAGTTGTAGTTATCAGGCTCTTTTTAGTCTCGTTTTTAAAAAAATTGTGTCACTTTCGTCTGCTTTTGATTGTCTTTTTAAATATTAAAGAAAATAAACTGTCTCAATCGATAAAATATTGCGTTTATGTTTATTGGAAGACGGCGAACTCATATCAATTGTCAAATAATATTGTAGTAAAGCACGCGAACTCGAGAGTTTCCGGCTTCGAACTGCCGACTACGGTTTGGCGTCTGCGGGTTGCATACAATATATGTAGACAAAGAATGTATTTAAAAAAAACTAGTGTGGTCCGCCCAGGGATTACAATTACAAACTTAAAGACTAATATATAAAAGTATATTAAGAATAAACAAAAAGGATGAAAAAAAAATAAAGAAAATAAAGAGAGCTTGGCACGGTTAAATCGCCGCCTGGTTGATCCGCACCCGATTAATCGAGGTTCTACTGTATTATGAGTATACATAATGCATATCGAAGAAAGTGGGAGTGTGCGCGTGTATCGGTGTAGAGGACGGGAAGACCCTCAGTAGCGGTTCATCGCTGTGTTGCCACTGTTGTCAAAACTTACATTTTTAAATAAAAAATTGGTTACACGCACGCACGCACGCACGCACGCACACATTTTTTTTAATTTGATTTTTCGATGTTTTGGAACATTTCCAGACAGCCAACCATAGCACAGGTAAACAAGAGAAATTTGCTTGCCAGCAAGCTTTGCTGTTTGCTTGGCAGCAAGCTTTGCTGTTTGCTTGCCAGCAAGCTTTGCTGTTTGCTTGCCAGCAATATTGCAACAATAGTTACTAGCACGAGATGACCACATATTGGTAGGTTTCTTATTCTTGACCCCTTCGTTGTCAGATGGAAAAGAATTCTTTCAACAAGTTCACACTACTTCACATTTTTAGAGTTTCCTATTACAAATTTTTAAAAAGTAATTCAAGAATATACATTTTGGGTTCACTACAAAAAACGACAAAAAGTTAGTCTTCCACCCCGTAAAAGTATATATTTATTATATCCCAATTATATATTATATATCTCTCTATAATATAAAAAGATTTCGCCGTCGCCGCCGCCGCCGCCGCCGTGTCAAGAATGGGGGGGTCAATAATTGGGTCAGAAGGGGTCGATAATTGGGTCACAGGGGGTCAATAATTGGGTCAGAGGGGTCAATAATTAGGTCAGAGGGGGTTAATAATTGGGTTGAAAGGGGTCAACAACTGGGTTAAAGGAGGTCAATAATTGGGTCAAAGGCGGTCAATAATAGGGTCAAAGAGGTCAATGATAGGGTCGAAGGGGTCAATAATAGGGTTAGAGGGGTCAATAATAGGGTCAGATGGGTCAATAATTGGGTCACAGAGAGTCAATAATAGGGTCATATGGGTCAATAATTGGGTCAGAACTGGTCGATAATTGGGTCAAAGGCGGTCAATAGTAGGGTTAGGGGGTCAATAATAGGGTCAGCGGGGTCAATAATAGGGTTAGGGGGTCAATGATAGGGTCAAAGAGGTCAATAATAGGGTCAAAGGGGTCAACAATAGGGTCAGCGGGGTCAATGATAGGGTCAAAGAGGTCAATAATAGGGTCAAAGGGGTCAATAATAGGGTCAGATGGGTCAATAATTGGGTCAGAAGGGGAATCGAGGGGGGGGGGGGGGTAGAGGTAAAGGCTTGGAATAATAAGGGCTTAAGTCCATCTTACGCGGTTACCCATCCAAGTACTGGACCCGTCTTGGACTATTTTATAGAATATTTTCGGCTGGAGTCCATATTCCCCCCCCCCCCCTGAAGGGAGAGGCTCGCGCGCGAAGCGCGCGAGCCCCCATAACCCCTAGTTTATATCTAAAAAAAACATCTCCCGAAAGGCGGTCGTTGAAAGTTACGTTTAAAAGGTGCCGCATTTTTTTGTACAAACGTCGAATGCGGCACCTCACAGATTTTTTTGCTAGAGGCCGCCTTTCGTGAGGTTCAATTTCAGATCGAAACCTATACTTCAAAAGGGTGGGAGGAAAATTAAAAAAAAGAAATGTCCTTTTTGTGAAACACCCTAATGTTGCCTATTTGCAGGCGGTTTGTTGACAAAATGCTATCTGGGATTCTGAACACGTTGTCATTGAAATCTCAAAAAAAAAATGTTCCCAAAAAAAAAAGAGAAATTCTAACACGAGAAAGCAAAAAATAAAAAATGAAACACCCTATTCAATATGTAATTTATAAAATATTTATATAGCAAACATATTTGACGCATGTAAAATTTCGAGTGCCGAAAATCAAAATTTTACTATTTCAAAAAATAGAATATATCGAGATTCGAAATAAAATCGAAGGAGACCACGCACAGGTGTGAACAGTGTGCGTTATCTCGACCTCTTTCTATCCGGGGACGTTGACGGATAAAGGCGTTGTATCAAGCGTGGGATGTGTCGAGAAAATAAGGCATAGCGAGGAAGCTTCGTGTCTGACGCCTTCGATCGTGCTTGGCCAACCGATCGGTATTCAGACTTATTTTTCAATCTCCATTCCATATCTGCGAGCCCGAGAGATAAAAAAAGAGCCATCGTCGAGACGTTCTAAGTCGAAAGTTGAGTAGAATTTGAACGATATTTTTATGTTATTATTATTTCGCAAAAATTCCTGATTCGACCACGTGTACGGTTTACGGACAGGGATTTATGATTTATTCCAAGATGTTTGAGGTGTCTCATTTTTTAATATTGAAGGTTACTGGCCTCAGAGATAAGAAAAGATTTGCAAGCATACGTTGAATTAATCGATTATTATTTTTTTTATTGTAGGACATTTTGGAGCGGAATTGATTGTGTTTTTTTCAGAGTTGGGCAGTACTTAAAGTACATGAGTACTTATTTGGTACTTAAGGTACGTACTTAATGTACCGAAGCACTTTTCGGTACTTCAAGTACTTTTACTAAGTCCTACCATTGTAATAATATTTTTTCCGCAATTTCTCTGAAAAGTCCTCTGAATTTTTCTCACTTTTCGCACTTTTCAGAGAAAGTCAAAGATTTTTTTGAATCTTAATATTTATAATTGTTCTGAAAGTCAACTTCTCCGAAAAATTTTGTTGATTTTTTCTCGATAAATTTAAAATACCTAAAATACATCAAAAATATTTTTAAAAAACTGCCCAGCTTTGCGCACAGGTTAATAATGATCATCGGTCAATAATAGGCTATTTTCCGCCTGTATTGCACGCAAGATAATGTGGTTATTTTAGCGTAGTCGGGAAAAAAACACTTTATCACACTTGTCCCGAAAATGTCAGTTTTCCGCACTCTTCGCACAAAAGCCCCATTTTCGCACCTCGTGAAGTAAATATTGGTGCGACACTTCTGCGAAAAACTGATCTCGTGTGATTGCAGCACTCGCCATCGGCTCGTGATGCGAACTCACACTCGTCGGTAAAAGTTTTATCGCACTAGTGTCGTAAATTACAATTGCCTCATTGAAAGACGTGTAATAAAGCGTACTTTGATTCTCAAGTACAGCGTTGAAGTCTGGCCGCTCGTTCGTACATACAATACACTCTGGAGGACGTATATACGTATTATGACAATACAGTAGCGACAGTACGACACTACAGTAGCAGGACGACAGAAACGTGACCCGGCATTAAGTGGCATATAAAATATTGCGCCCATGTAAATAGCCCTCGTAAAATTCATCCCCTTTACAATGTTGCGTTCCGGATGCCAGACCACGGCGCAACTTGCCATATCCCCGAGATCTTTGTCCTGTAAATTCGAATTCGATACTCTTCACACGGAGCTCCCTCAGCGGAGGGCAAACAATCCGGGCGTCGGTGAGCGCCGCACACGTTAAGGCGCGTCCCTACATTCACTTCCTCGTGCCTCAAGGATTGTATGCCAAATCGTTTTTGTTCGCCCCACCTCGTTGAGTACTCTCTATCGGCTTCGCTCTGCCCCACTTGTTCCGTGCACGCGCGCGTCTACTTAAACGTTTCTCTCCATAAAGCAGAGCGCGAGACTGAGCCACGTATACAGGTGCACGATTCTGCCTGGTCGAACGGTAGGAACCGAACTCGGGGAAGAAAAGAGGTGGCATTTTTTTTTTTTTTTTTTTTTTTTTTTTTTTTTTTAATACGATACGGAATTCGTCGAGCGAGCCTTTAAAGAGTTGTTATAGTTTTGTGGCGTACGCAATAATCAATGTACAAGAGTGCTGTGTGCAGTAAATTGGTTTTGTCACACATGAATCTCTTCGTTTTTTCATAAGGAAGAGAATTGCACGCGGCAAATTTGAGTTTACTAAAGTTTAGGGGGTGAAAGTCACCCTTAAAGTCCAAAACGTAACGAAAATTGGCGAAAACGATTTTTTTTTTTCAAAAACGGTCCGATTTTCAAATTTCAAACGCCATTTTACAGGGGACACATCAGGCTATAAGGAAAAAAATAGTCCCATTGTATTCCGTTCAAAAAGTCTATTTATTTCGTCATCTGAAAATGGGGGAAAGTCGAAAGCTTGTAACATGGTAAAAAATCACTGAAAACGCAATCAAAATTGGTTTTGCATTTCTGTGCAGGTGCGTGACTACTTAAACGTTTCTCTCCATAAAGCAGAGCGCGAGACTGAGCCACGTATACGGGTGCACGATTCTGCCTGGTTGAACGATAGAGACCGAACTCAGGAAAAGAAAAGCCGCCGCATATATATATATTTTTTTTTTGTTGAATACGAAACGGAATTCGTCGATCGAACTTTCAAAGAGTTGTTATAGTTTCATTGACAATTCTAGGTCTTCCGGAAGAGCAACAGTTATTTTCTCACACGTTTATTGTGACCTAATATAAACATTGCGTCACCATATGTGACAAAGTATGTCACCATATTGTATACGAACGTATATTATTCCAATTTAAGGTAACTTTACCATTTTTGAAAGTTATTTATATGATAAAAGCCTATTTTGGCGCGCTTGCTGTTATCGGACATGTTTTGGACTAAATCTAGAATTATATATGTGGATGTTATTAAATCAAGATGGTTAAATTTAAGTGTAAGAGGGATGTCCACTTTAGGCATATAGTTAATTTTTACTTAAATCCCATATTTTACAGCATCCAAGAGAGAAAAATAAATTCAGTAGATTATCAAAAGTTTCGTAATTGAATAACGATTCTAAAAATATGCGGGCTATTCCATCTACTCTCTTATGGGAACTGCAAAACCCTTACAAAGTGAAGCGAAAAATTACATCAAGCGGCACGAAAATCTATCACCGCTTGCACCTTCCGTGCGGCACTTGGAATTTCGCTATATCTTCATGTTCTGATCTTCGGTATGTCTCACGAAAGTGAGAGATACGCAATTTTTTTTTTTTTTTTTTTTTTTTTTTAATATGGGAAAAACGTGTAGAAACTAAGGAAATTCAAAGTGAATTTAAAAATCTGAAAAATTTCAGTATTCAGAAAAATAAACGAATAATTTTCATTAAAAAAAAAAACTTAACTTTCCGGGAGATTCATTGAACAATTAAATTTTTTGTCAATTTGTTAATAACATTTTGGAATTATTATTATGCAAAATAAATCTTTTCGGCATCTTTAATACGCTTGATTTTTTTCAAATTTTGATACCATCGAGAAGTGCTTACAATTTCCTCTCAATTCTCTGAAACTTATGCAAAATCAACACCATTCGCAAGGACTACCTTAAGCGGAACACTTTAACCTCAACACTGTAAAAGTGCAGGTCCGCAAAAAATCTTATAATAATTCTTTCACACCAAAGATACTGCTTAAGGCCCATCCATGAATTTTCCTTCATCTTAGGATAATATTTCGGAAGTCACATTAAACCCAACACACTACACGCCCAACCATAGGAAGCATAGGAAGTCAACCGGTATGTAAACTAAAGCCTTTTTCCCGCGCTACAACACTTCCGCGATACTCCACACCCAGAATAAAAAATTTATTTGACAGTTCATTTACTTTAAGTAAAATATTTATTTGATTTAAATAATTTTTATATAATAAATAATTCAATTAAATTCAAATTTAATTACATTTAAATAATTTTGATTTAATAAATATTAAATTGAGTAAACATTTTCTCGAATGAAATAAATATTTATTTAAATCAAATAAACATTTTACTTAAAACGAAATGAACGGTGGCCGTCAAATAAATTTTTTTTTCTGGGCGAGCGGAGCGAGCAAGACTTTGTTCGATGGAAGTCTCCGATAGTCCTGAGCGGTTCTAAAATTCATCTGTTTCCTTGCATGCTCTCCAGCACGTGCCGCAGGACTCCGAGCCTCAAGCACACTATCAACGCGTCGCACTCAAGGCATAATAAGGCGAGGTCTCCGTCCCCGACGTAAAGGGCCAACGCCTTGACTCGATAGATAGACCGCCGTTACGTTCACTCAGCCCTAACTCGACGAGAGCTCGCCCGGACGTAACACCAGACCGTTCAGTTGGAGACTACATTCCGAGGACTAATGTTTATACTGTCGAACTATCCGGTAAAAACATTAGGACTGAGTTGGAATAGCCGGCTGTATCGGCACGACTTTTCCGCGGCTTCTCCGTGACTTCGGGCAAATACGAAACAGTGAAGTTATGTCGACTGCCGCCGCACAGGCAGGAGGAAGTGGCATGAAATAATATGGGTAGAACTGAGGCAGACGGTAAAAAAGCGTTTGAAGCCACATCATGGAACACAAATCTATTACACTTTTCGCTTCCTCATAGAGGAAGCTTTGTTTTCATTTTTTTTGTTAATTTCCCGATTTTAATGTCAGAGTACTTAAAATAGTCTAAAACGTCGCGAAATGTGATTTTCAGCTGGCGGCCGGATGTGTGTGTGCGTGCGTGCATGCGTGCGTGCGTGTGTGTGTGTGCGTGTGCGTGTGCGTGTGCGTGTGCGTGTGCGTGTGCGTGTGCGTGTGCGTGTGCGTGTGCGTGTGCGTGTGCGTGTGCGTGTGCGTGTGCGTGTGCGTGTGCGTGTGCGTGTGCGTGTGCGTGTGCGTGTGCGTGTGCGTGTGCGTGTGCGTGTGCGTGTGCGTGTGCGTGTGCGTGTGCGTGTGCGTATATGCGTGCGTGTGCGTGTGCGTGTGCGTATGTGCGTGTGCGTGTGCGTGTGCGTGTGCGTGTGCGTGTGCGTGTGCGTGTGCGTGTGCGTGTGCGTGTGCGTGTGCGTGTGCGTGTGCGTGTGCGTGTGCGTGTGCGTGTGCGTGTGCGTGTGCGTGTGCGTGTGCGTGTGCGTGTGCGTGTGCGTGTGCGTGTGCGTGTGCGTGTGCGTGTGCGTGTGCGTGTGCGTGTGCGTGTGCGTGTGCGTGTGCGTGTGCGTGTGCGTGTGCGTGTGCGTGTGCGTGTGCGTGTGCGTGTGCGTGTGCGTGTGCGTGTGCGTGTGCGTGTGCGTGTGCGTGTGCGTGTGCGTGTGCGTGTGCGTGTGCGTGTGCGTGTGCGTGTGCGTGTGCGTGTGCGTGTGCGTGTGCGTGTGCGTGTGCGTGTGCGTGTGCGTGTGCGTGTGCGTGTGCGTGTGCGTGTGCGTGTGCGTGTGCGTGTGCGTGTGCGTATATGCGTGCGTGTGCGTGTGCGTGTGCGTGTGCGTGTGCGTGTGCGTGTGCGTGTGCGTGTGCGTGTGCGTGTGCGTGTGCGTGTGCGTGTGCGTGTGCGTGTGCGTGTGCGTGTGCGTGTGCGTGTGCGTGTGCGTGTGCGTGTGCGTGTGCGTGTGCGTGTGCGTGTGCGTGTGCGTGTGCGTGTGCGTGTGCGTGTGCGTGTGCGTGTGCGTGTGCGTGTGCGTGTGCGTGTGCGTGTGCGTGTGCGTGTGCGTGTGCGTATATGCGTGCGTGTGCGTGTGCGTGTGCGTGTGCGTGTGCGTGTGCGTGTGCGTGTGCGTGTGCGTGTGCGTGTGCGTGTGCGTGTGCGTGTGCGTGTGCGTGTGCGTGTGCGTGTGCGTGTGCGTGTGCGTGTGCGTGTGCGTGTGCGTGTGCGTGTGCGTGTGCGTGTGCGTGTGCGTGTGCGTGTGCGCGCGCGTGTGTGTGTGTGTGTGTGTGTGTGCGTGTGCGTGTGCGTGTGCGTGTGCGTGTGCGTGTGCGTGTGCGTGTGCGTGTGCGTGTGCGTGTGCGTGTGCGTGTGCGTGTGCGTGTGCGTGTGCGTGTGCGTGTGCGTGTGCGTGTGCGTGTGCGTGTGCGTGTGCGTGTGCGTGTGCGTGTGCGTGTGCGTGTGCGTGTGCGTGTGCGTGTGCGTGTGCGTGTGCGTGTGCGTGTGCGTGTGCGTGTGCGTGTGCGTGTGCGTGTGCGTGTGCGCGTGCGTGTGCGTGTGCGTGTGTGTGTGTGCCCTGGTGAAAATATATCTCTGACAATTTGTCTGAAAAACCCTGAACGGACCGTTTCAGTGATTTTCACCGATATTCCGAGATTTTGCTCTGACCTTTCTCTGCTATATGCTAAATATCTCTGCCACTTACTCCACACAACCTTCAGCAGTCCAATATCTGTCTATTTGGGATTTAACAGCAATATTTTGTCACAAAATTTGTCAACTTTTCGGGAGTCCAGGTTGATTTCGAACAAATTTTTCTCCCTCGTTGATGTCGTAATCATTCTTATTTTAATTCTTTCATCGATTATTTCAACAATGAAACATCATTATAAAATGAACATAAATTTAATTTTGTTCTTTATTAAAGAGATTGCTACTTTGTTGATTCTGAAGTTAGGACCGTGGAGGCTTTTAGAGTTAATGTCGCCGCTGTCGCAGTGAGGTCGTATCTGGACCGGTCAACTGACGGTCACCTGACAGTCAATTGACAAAAAAAAATGACCTGTCACAATCTCTAAACGTAATTCTCCATCCTCAAGAACAGCTGAAATGCGGCCAACATAGCCGGTGAATATCAGCTCATAGTAACGCGAATTCGACGACGAATGGGGTTTTCCATCCAGCCGTCTAAAGTGTATAAGTGTAATCCGCAAAAAGTGTTAACGGAGAGCAGTAGCCGAGTGGATCGGATCCGGGCGCACACGCAGTGGGTCCGGGTTTGATCCCCGGTCAACCACCAATGGATTTTTCTATGTGCTTCCTGTAATCCTGGTGGTTCGGAACCCACCGTAAAAATAGTAGGTCCAAGAGGAAACGGCCAGCGCCTTGTGTGGTAAACCGAAAGACTGGGGACTGTAGCGGGTTCGATTCCCCAGACCAAAGTCCCGTGGGTGAAGGCATGGACGTGGACGTAGTTCCGGATATGGGTCGTAAGGTCTACGACTATAGCCATACGTCTCAGGGCGACATCTAGCGGGGCGCGCCGAAGCTCCGGACTCGAGAATCGAACCTGCGGCAAACGGATAAGGAAGGGTCCGCGTAGAAAAAAGTCGTATGGGAAAGTGTATTAAATTGAGTAGACCGAAAAAAAGGTTTGGTAATATCAATGTCGCAGCTGCGGTCACGGAAAATTGGTTTGAATCAATCCAGGCGCATTTAAATGGGCTGCACCGGTGTTGACATGATAAAACTGGTGTGGTTGTGTCAATTGCCCTGGTGAAAATATTTCTCTGACAATTTGTTTGGAACACTCTAAACGGACCCATTTATTTTCAACGATTTTCCGAAATTTTTCTCTGATTTGATTCTCTGCTGTATGTTAAATATCTCTGCCATTTTCTCCGCGAAATCTCCAGCAGTCGCAATATAACAGAGAAATTCAGAGTACCTTCCGAAAAATGCTGGATCCCTCTGATTTTTTCTGATAAAGGTACGTTAAGAGAAAATACGAGTTGTCTCTAAGATTTACTCATTCTGTTACTCGGACGAATAGCAGACTTATTCAAGGAAAATGCAAATTGTTTTTTGAAAAATTTCGATTTTCTCGGAGAATGTGTGTTTTCAGAATTTCAGACATCTTACGAGTTTTCTTTAACATCTACCCGAATGAACAATAGATTTTTTTTTAGAGAAAATACCTTTTATTTTTTGAAAACCTCCACTTTTCTTGGATAATGTGGGTTTAGAGAATTTCAAAGAAGTTACGAGTTCACTCTAAGATCTGATCTTTCTGGTATTTGTAGAACAGTAAACTTCCGTATTCGTACGAAAAGTAAACAGTAAACAACAATTTATGTATACTTTGTATGAGATATTCAGCGAACATTAGACGTTTTCAGAGAATAGTTTCTGAATACAGAAGAGAAACAGGCTTAGAGTTCCAACAAGGTTTTCACAGAAGTTGTCAGGGAAGATCAGAGATTTTCAGAACAATTGGAAATATTTAGATTCAGAAAAATCTTCGACTTTCTCGAAAAAGTGCAAAAAGTGAGAGAAATTTAGAGGGCTTTTCAGAAAAATTTTCCGAGACTGAGATATATTTTCAGAGATATTCAGAGAAATATTTTCACAAGGGTGCGTATAGCAGTTACTGCGATTACCATCGCGTACAACCTTGAAAAAAATCCTATTGCACGTGGTTGGTGAGTAAGAGCATGGAAAAGAGTATGCGATAGATAGACCGAAAATTTCCGAGGTTGTACGCGATGACTGGCAAAGAGTCTGGAAAAGTGTCTGGGATGAATCTGGGAATTGAACAAAACCCATATTCAGATTATATTCCACCCAATATTCTTTCCCGTACTATTCCCCATATTCGACCCATACTCAATTTAATACACTTTCCCATACGACTTTTTTCTACGCGGGGAGGACAAAGCGGTAGAACGAAGGAGCGTGTAACCTCTAGGAACGTAGAGGTAAGTGGAGGTAAATGAGGATCACCCGTTATGGACGAACGCTGGAGTGGTTGAAGCCGTAGAGACAGTGCGATACCTCAACGGGCCCATAAAGCTTCCTTTTATCGCAATGGTTGCACATGTGATTTATAGCCTCTGTGCTTCGAGTCTATGATCTGACGTTCAGGTCGTCGCGTTGTCAATCTATGACACCCTGGCCTAGGTTCAAGAATCATGTACAGTAGAACCTCGATTAAGGTTGTCCTTGCGAATGTTGCATGGATGGACTTTAAGCGGTATCTTTGGGGTGAAAGAATTATTATAAGATTTTTGGTAGACCTGCGCTTTTATAGCGATGAGGTTAAAGTGTTCCGCTTACACCCAGAGAAATTATTTCTCTGTAACAAATAAAATTTATTTCGGACAAATAAATTATTTTCTTTGTATATCTGCCTAATAGCATTTTACTTGTATCAAATATAATTTTTTATTTAACTACATATGTATTATTTACTTAGTGTCTTTATTTGGATCTGCTATGCAGTTGCAGTTGAAACAAATATATTATTTATGCATAGTAACTAAATTTTTTTCATTGAATTTTTTTTTATTCCTCCATAAACTCTTTCTTCGCTTTTGACGAAAATCATATAAATAATGCATTACATAATTAGAATATTCTAATTTTGAACGTTACATTGTACAGACTTGGTCTTAATTACTCATTTAATTACGTAAGACATATTAGCTAATATTATATAATATACCATGTATCTAATGCCGGTCGTTCCTCAAACTTCGCGGAATGTAAATATATTTCGTACAAAAATAATGAGAAATTATAATATACTCACGTAAGAAGATCTTCGGTAGCTCTCTAAGCCCGCTTTGGTTAGAAAGACCACCGTTTCATCGTCGATTCTTCTCGCACGACCTCTCGTTAACCGTGTTCACAACACTGTGACGCGAACGTGTCGAGGGCCGATATAGCTGTACGACGCAGAATAGCTGATGGAAACGCACAGCGCGCCTGCTGCCTAATCTGGGAATTAGCGACTTCCATAATCTAAATCTCGCATCCATTTGATTGAAAGAAACGCTTACTTAATTTTTTTATTTCAAATATCGTGATTAGTCGATATTTACAGAAATTGCTTTTGCGCGTACAGCTATAAGTAAATAATATTATTCAGTTGAATCGAGTAACTCTCATAAGTGTATAAAAATAAAAACTTGTTTCCAACAAATAAAAAAAAACATTTCATTTGAATAAACAGAATTCTAATGCATTGATTTATTTAAATCTAATGAACCATTTCTCTGGGTGCACCTGCTGCCTGGTCTGGGAATTAGCGACTTCCATAATCTAAATCTCGCATCCATTTGATTGAACGAAACGCTTACTTAAATTTTTTATTTCAAATATCGTGATTAGTTGATATTTACAGAAATTGCTTTTGCGCGTACAGCTATAGGTAAACAAAATAATTTAATTGATCGAGTAACTCTACTGGACAGAATAGTTGCTGAACGACAGCAAACGTGTTTTGTTTAATATCTTGTGTTTTGTCAGTCCAGAATATTTCGTTGAACTGTCAATACATTTACCGGAATGTCGATTACAAGGAGAAATAAACTGTGATTAACTTTGTTACAAGATCCTCGGATATTATTGGAGAGAATAGTTGCTGAACGACAACGAACGTGTTTTGTTTAATAAATTGTGTTTTGTCTGTCTAGATCTTTTCAATATCCTGTCAATACTTTTACCGGAATGCTCATTACAATATGAAATAAACTATATTAACTTTACTACAAGATCCTCGGGTATTAAAACCAATAGGTTATGGGCCCAGAATAACGTAAAGTAGTGAAGAGTATACATTTTTTTTGGAAGACAGAAATTGAATCGCAAGTGCGTGTACGGAAGGAATTATCGCTTGAAGAAAAATGGCTTCTTCAAATTCCGTGAGGATCGAACTCTTGAACAAGGATAACTACGACACGTGGAAGATTCAAATGGAAGCTCTTCTAATAAAAAATGATGCATGGGCATACGTCATCGGGGAAAAGCCGAAACCCGCTCGCGTCAATGGAAACGAGGCAGATGTAACAAAATGGGAAACCGAAGATCGAAAAGCAAAATCGGACGTGATTTTGTCGATTAACCCAACTGAACTGAAGCAAATAAAAAATTGCGTTACATCGAACGAGGTATGGATAAAACTACAGAATATCTATCAATCTCGAGGACCCGCCAGAAAGGCTACGTTATTGAAAAGATTGACTTTGCATCGCATGGAGGATAACGAAGAAGTTCGTGATCATCTTCAGAAATTTTTCGACACAATCGATAAATTAAGCGAAATGGAGGTGGAAGTCAATCCCGACTTGTTGACTATTATGTTGTTATATAGTCTCCCTCCAAGTTTCGAGAATTTTCGTTGCGCGATCGAGTCGCGCGACGATTTACCGACTCCGGATGCTTTAAGAGTAAAAATCGTGGAAGAGGCAGATGCGCGGAAAAACGATACACGTATCACCTCATCAGAAGCGATGATTGCGAAGAGAAACTTGGACAAACGAAGACACAAGAATTCGAAAGGCGGTGGAACAAGCGCAAATCCAAAAGAGCCTTTCAAGTTCAGATGTCATCGCTGTGGAAAGAAAGGACACATGGCTGTGAATTGCAACAACGCAAATAAAGCGGACAGTGTAAGCTTTTATGCCATAGGAGAAAACCCTCAACAAGCTTTCGGAGCGAAATTAAGAAATCTTGGCGAAAACTGGTGTCTTGACAGCGGATGCACGTCGCATCTGTGCAAAAACGAAGACAACTTCGTGACGATTGCTGAAACCAGAAATCAAAAATTAAATCTAGCTAGTAACGTTTCAACAGAGATAAAGTCTCGAGGAACGGTATCGATCGCCAGCGAATTTGAAGGAAGATCAAAGATTTTAAATCTTCACGATGCTCTCCATGTGCCAGATCTACGCACGAATTTATTATCCGTTGGAAAAATCACTGATCGAGGATACGACGTGATTTTCAAGAAAAATCACGCTTCAATTATTGACACGGACGGAAGCACGGTGTTGCAAGCGGATAGGGTTGACGGATTATATTTCGTAAAGGAAACGGAAGACGTTTGTAATTCGCAACCAGAGTCAACATTCGGCGCAACTGAGAATTGGCATCGTAGGATGGGACATCTGAATGTACGCGATCTCATAAACGGAAATAAAAGTGGAGCAGTTCTCGGAATGATTTTGAGCGAAGCCAAAGAAAATTTGGAATGCGACATTTGCTTCCGCGGAAAAATGACGAGGTCCTCATTTCCGAAGAAAACGGAACGATGCTCTGAACTTTTAGAAGTCGTACATTCCGATATCTGTGGACCCATGAGAGTCGAATCAAATGGAAAGGCTCGATATTTCATCACATTTATAGATGATTGTTCGAAATGGTGTGAAGTACGAATGATCAAAAAGAAAGACGAAGCTTTCAAGGCGTTCAAGGACTTCAAAGCACTCGTTGAGACCCAATCCGAAAAGAAAATAAAATTTTTGCAAACCGACAACGGTCGCGAATATATGAGCAAAGAATTTGAAGATTTCTTGACGGAGAATGGAATCCAAAGACGTCTAACTGTGACCCATACTCCCGAGCAGAACGGAGTAGCTGAACGCAAGAATCGCACATTGGTGGAGATGGCACGATGCTTGTTACTCCAATCCACCCTACCTCCATCGTTTTGGGGAGAGGCCGTGAACACTGCCAACTACATACGCAATAGATGTCCTTCAAAATCTCTGAATGGCAAGACTCCTTTCGAAAAATGGACGGGAAGAGCACCGAACGTCAGCCACTTCAGAGAATTCGGATGTGAAGTATTCACGTTAATTCGTGAACCTGGAAAGGGAAAATTCGATTCTCGATCAAAACAAGGAATTTTCGTTGGTTACTCGGAGACATCGAAAGCGTACAGAGTATGGATCCCGCAGGAAAGAAGAATCGATATCACACGAGACATAAAAGTGAAAGAAAACTCAAAGAATTTGTCTGGGAACAATAATGAAGAGTTTTTTGAGAATGACGAAGAAATCTCAAAAGTAAGAGAAATCGAGTTTCCAATGAATCGATTCGAAAATAATACGATTCCAGAGCAACGAGATCAAATCGAAGAAAATAATAATCGAGACGTACAAAACGACGACGAAAATCTTGAAGAAGAAAACGATGATATGACGGAGGGAAATGAACATGCAGATAATGAAGCACAAGAGGCACCGAGACGAGGCCCGGGGAGACCAAGAAAAATAATGACTGGATTAAGAGGGAGACCTCGAAAGGAATATCAAATGGTTAATAAAGACGAAGAAAATTCAGAAATTGAAGCGCTTACCGAATGTGTTGTTTGCCTTGCAGAAATCCCAATTCGTGAAGCCGTCAATGGCCCAGAATCGAGCGAATGGTTCCACGCCATGGCAGCAGAATTACGATCGATTATAAAAAACGATACTTGGCAATTCGTCGATCGACCAAAGGATCAGCAAGTTGTTGGAAGTCGCGTAGTTTTGCGAAACAAATATAAGTCGGACGGAACGTTGGAGAGAAGAAAGGCGAGGATTGTTGCTAAAGGTTTCTCTCAACGTCCCGGAATCGATTTCAATGAAACTTTTGCACCAGTTGCACGTCTCAGTTCGATTCGAACCATAACGGCGCTGGCTGCTGAATACGACATGAAAATTCAGCAATTTGATATCACAACAGCCTACTTAAACGGCGTATTAGAAGAAAATATTTACATGGAAATTCCCGAATACAGCAAACAAACTCTGAAAGAGATTATTCGTACAGAAAAAGCGTCAAGTGACATTGGCAGAAAGGCACGAGAGATGTTGACAGAGCTAGAAGAAGGAAACAAAGTATGTCTTCTCAAAAAGGCACTTTATGGTCTCCGTCAAGCAGGTCGCCGATGGCACGTACGCTTATGCGAAGAACTCAAGAAATTCGGATTAACTCAATCAAAGGAAGATCCTTGCGTGTTTTATAAAAAACGAGGCAGCGATATACTCTTGATGACAGTATATGTTGATGACATATTGGCTGCATCAAAGAATCAAGCAATGATTGAAGATCTCGCAAATTTTTTGTCCAGAAGTTTCGAGATTAAACATATCGGGGACGTAAGATATTGTCTCGGCATAGAATTTTCACGAGACGAAAATGGCATAGCAATGCATCAGCGAGGGTACATCACGGATATACTTGATCGTTTCGGGATGAATGAATCTCGGTCCTCGGTGACTCCTATGGATCTCGGAACGAAGCTGCAGAAGAGCGAAGAATCGTCGAACTCGGAGAATAATAAATATCCTTACAGGGAATTAATCGGATCTCTAATGTATCTCGCCATCTGCACGAGACCAGATATAGCTTATGTTGTAAGCTACCTGAGTCAATTTAATTCATGTCACGACGAAACGCATTGGACAGCCGCGAAGAGAGTACTTAGATACCTGCGAGGTACATCGAATCTTGGACTCACATTCAAAAAGACAGCGAAACCTCTAGAGGGATACGTTGATGCAGATTGGGGAAATTGTATCATCGATAGAAGATCGTATACTGGTTTTGCTTTTATTCTCGGAGGATGTCCAGTCACCTGGGAATCACGAAAACAACCGACCGTAGCGTTGTCATCGACGGAGGCAGAATACATGGCTCTTGCTGAAGCTGCAAAGGATGCTGTTTATCTTCAAAGGTTATTAACAGAACTTGGATTCAATAAGATGACGAAGGTGACGCTGTTTAGTGATAACTGCGGTGCTCAGAAACTGGCCAAGAATCCAGTGTATCACAACCGCACGAAACATATTGATGTACGTCATCATTTCGTTCGCGAAATAATCGAAAGTGGTGCTTTGGAAATCGAATACGTTGCGACAAATGAAATGGCTGCTGACGTGCTCACAAAAGGACTTTCAGGACCTAAACATCGCAAGTGTCTCGATCTCCTGGGAATACATCACGTTTAATCGTCAATAGAACATCGCCATCATCTCGAGAGGGAGTATTGGAGAGAATAGTTGCTGAACGACAACGAACGTGTTTTGTTTAATAAATTGTGTTTTGTCTGTCTAGATCTTTTCAATATCCTGTCAATACTTTTACCGGAATGCTCATTACAATATGAAATAAACTATATTAACTTTACTACAAGATCCTCGGGTATTAAAACCAATAGATATCAAATCCAATAAACTCTCATAAGTGTATACAAATAAAAATTTGTTTCAAACAAATAATAAAACATTTCATTTGAATAAACAGAATTCTAATGCATTGATTTATTTAAATCTAATAAATCATTTCTCTGGGTGTGCATAACACCCACTTGGTATGACGACGTATTTCGGAGAGACCGCGGCCAATGCAGCGGTCAGCAATGTTTAGAGATCAGGTAACGCATTCGATTTTTAGTTGATCCTGGAGAGGCTTCGGATCCAGTTTGGCTATTGTTACGCTTTCTGTCCGTACTATGACCCGAATATAATGCAATCACGAATATTCTACAATTACACGCATCACTCCAAGTGCGATACACAGAACATACTGCCAAACAAACTTGCCATATCGTCGAACAGATTCGACCATAGAGCAATGAAGCTTATACGAACCCTAGCAAGTTAAAGGAACGCAAACGGACACGTCCGTTGGGGAACGAAACGGACCATAAAGAACGACAAAACGGACTGTACATTTTTTTGGCATTTGGCCTTTTTTCGGTTGCGGAAACCGAAAACGGACCGAACATTTTTTTTCGAAAAATTGGCTTTGGTCCGTTTTCGGTTCCCGCAACCGAAAAAGGACCATAATCGTATTTTTATTCTGTCCTTTCATTAGAAATAGAATTAAAAGCAAAACCAAAAAAAATTTAAGTTAGCCAACATTTTTTATAAAAAAACGTTCGGTCCTTCCTCGGTTTCCGCAACCGAAAAAGGACCGATCCAAAAGAGTACGGTCCGTTTTACCGTTTTTGCGGTCCGTTTCGTTCCCCAACGGACGTGTCCGTTTTTTAGTTTCTTCCCTAAAAGCAGCCGTCCGTCAACTTTCTAGGGAAACTGCTTGTGCATATTGCTGTAGGCGAGGTCAACAAATATAATTTTGCAAGGTATTTCGGATCGTTGCCAAATTAAGAGTGAATCCCAAATTTGTGATATACAAACGAACCAACAAGTTCATTTAAAGAAACAGAATGAATGTGTCTTTTACAAATACTTCCGATTACAGTTGTTAATTTCTCTGACAATGCACAGCAAAAAAAGTAATTTCGTAAACCGGAATACGAAGTTTCGTAAAAATATTTTTGTTAAATAAGTGACAAACTTATTTGTTCCGGTCTGAATATAGAAACCCGTCCTTTCATTGCCCGTGTCATGAACAATTTTAGTTTGTACTTTCGTTTGCAAAACTAGAGCCGGACGGTGCGATCGGAAAATTAGCAAATAAAAATTGTGGACGTTTGTGGACAATTAGTTGTCGTAAAAAGTGCAAACTTTTTTTTACTGTGTGAGCCCAACTCTGAGACCAACCTCTCATTTCTGTAGTTGAGTTCATACAGAAATTGATGAGTCTGCAATTTTATTCCATGTCCATATTTAGATATCGCGAATCGAGGATCTTTCGATTCTTACTCTGCGATTTTGGTCCATGTTCATATTCGGATGCGTTCGATACTTACTCTGCAAATTCCTACACGTGTCGACTTCGCGACTCGGTGGATTTGCGAATAAATATTTCCCAATTTACTTTATGAATTTATGAGATTTTAATAACGAAAAATAATTCGGGTTGCAACAATATTTTTGGGGCTTTTATTAACGGGATCGAAAAAAAAGTACGTCTCTTGACAGTATCGACAGACAGGAGCGCCCAGTGGCCATTACAAATATTAATGGGCAAAAATATTCCTGCCGTCCCGATCCACTCGAGTTTTAATGTCGTTACTAGCTTCGCACGGTACTCTTCGCTTTGAAGTTTTGTAGCAATCAATGCTGTGCTCAGCCCGCATTGTAAGTAGGCAAACAGATAACTAGATTCGCAAAGCGTGACAGTGCAGCTCGAGCAGTAATCGATAACTAAATTTACTATTTCGACTTCTTCGAATAATGTTATGTACTCTTCGTCGTACAAATATCGGTACTCATAATTTTCACTGCTGGATTTTTTTATGAAACCAACGAAAAATTTTCTGGACGAATCCGGAATGTAACAATTATTATTATTTGCGACCTTTCCACCCGGGTGAAAATATTTCTCTGACAATTTGTCTGAAAAACTCTAAACGGACCGTTTCAGTGATTTTCACCGATGTTCCGAGATTTGTCTCTGACTTTCTCTGCTACATCCTAAATATCTTTGACATTTTCTCTGCACCACTTTCGGCAGTCACAATATATCAGAGAAATTCAGACTATTTTCTGACAAATTCTGGATACCTGTCATTTTTTCTGATAAAGTACGTTAAGAAAAAATACGAGGTGTCTCTATGATTTACTCATTCTATTACTCGTACCAAGATTAGACATTTTCAGAGAAGATACTTTTTATTTTTTGGAAATTCTATAATTTTTCCGGATTATGGTGGTTCAGAGAATTTCAAAGAGTTTACGAGTTTTCTCTAAGGTCCACTCATTCTGTTACTCGACCAGAATAATTTTTGTATACTTTGTATGAGACATTCAGTGAAAATTTGACTTTTTCAGAAAATAGTTTATGAATATAGAAGCGAAATAGGCTTGAAATATCAATAAAGTTCATAATTTGTCAGAGAAGTTAGCAATGACAATCAGAGATTTTCAGAAAAATTAGAAATATTTATATTCAGAAAAACCTTTGACTTTCTCTAAAAAGTGCGAAAATTGGCAGAAATTCAGAGGACTTGTCAGAGAAATGTCGGAGACATTTTCCGAGACTTTCAGATACATTCTCAGAGCTATTCAGAGAAATATTTTCACCAGGGCATTCGAGTTTCTTTTTCTATCGCGTTATTACCAGACTCACTGTAAACAATCACTACAAAAAACTGTGCAAACGGCAACGTCATTTGTTTGTTACGTTAAAAGATATTGCGGATGGCCATTTCACAGGCCTGACCAAATCGCCCTGATTTACCCTTATAAGGTTTCTTACTGAAGGACGTTTGAAAACAATATCACTGTACGGCTTAATTGATGCGAACGTTGTCTTATGCAGCGATCGCAGTGTCCCGAAAGGCACCAAAATCATAAATGATTTACCCATTGTGTTTTGTTAATAGTTTTAGAGAGAGTTTGCCGCGAATTTGTAGAAGCGGAAGCGTGCAAGAACCATCGCTGCGAGAGGGAATAAATATTTTGTTACTGGTCCATTACTCGATGTTTGCGTTTCGCGGAAACCACGAGAGGCGAAAATCCATCCGATCCAGACAATCTCCGCTACCTTTTCATCGACTACAGTGATATCTATACTGACACAATAAAATGTTTATAGAACCCTGATCTTTTTTTAGGGTTGATAGGGGCGAGCGGGGCAAAATGGGACGGTGGGGCAAAATGGGACAGCGGGTCTAAAACTCAATTTTCCAATAATTTTTGGATGCCCCACTTTGTCCCAACGATACATCCGTTTTTTCAACATCGTTTTGCCCAACTTGCCATCACCGCCACCATCCGAAAGTTACAGCGGGTCTAAAACTCAATTTCCCAATAATTTTCAGATGCCCCACTTTATCCCAACGATACATACGGATTTTCAACACCGTTTTGCCCAACTTGCCATCACAGCCACCATCCAAAAGTTACAGCGGGTCTAAAACTCAATTTCCCAATAATTTTCAGATGCCCCACTTTGTCCCAACGATACATCCGTTTTTTCAACATCGTTTTGCCCAACTCGCCATCACCGCCACCATCCAAAAGTTACAGCGGGTCTAAAACTCAATTTTTCAATAATTTTTGGATGCCTCACTTTGTCCCAACGATACATACGGATTTCCAACACCGTTTTGCTCAACTTGCCATCACCGCCACCATCCAAAAGTTACAGCGGGTCTAAAACTCAATTTCCCAATAATTTTCAGATGCCCCACTTTGTCCCAACGATACATCCGTTTTTTCAACATCGTTTTGCCCAACTTGCCATCACCGCCACCATCCAAAAGTTACAGCGGGTCTAAAACTCAATTTTTCAATAATTTTTGGATGCCTCACTTTGTCCCAACGATACATACGGATTTCCAACACCGTTTTGCTCAACTTGCCATCACCGCCACCATACAAAAGTTACAGCGGGTCCAAAACTAAATTTCCCAATAATTTTTGGATGTCTCACTTTGTCCCAACGATATATACGGATTTTCAACATCGTTTTGCCCAACTTGCCATCACAGCCACCATCCAAAAGTTACAGCGGGTCTAAAACTCAATTTCCCAATAATTTTCAGATGCCCCACTTTATCCCAACGATACATACCGATTTTCAACACCGTTTTGCCCAACTTGCCATCACCGCCACCATCCAAAAGTTACAGCGGCTCTAAAACTCAATTTCCCAATAATTTTCAGATGCCCCACTTTGTCCCAACGATACATACGGATTTTCAACACCGGTTTACCTCACTAGCCGTCACCGCAAAAGTTACATCCAAAAACGTCACATCCAAAAGTTACAGCGGGTCTAAACCTCAATTTTTCAATAATTGTTGGATGCCCCACTTTGTCCCAACGATACATCCGTTTTTTCAACATCGTTTTGCCCAACTTACCATCATCGCCACCATCCAAAAGTTATCGGAAAATTGCGTTTCGACCCATTATCCCCTTTTGCCCCACCGTCCCACTTTCCCCCACTCTCCCCTACGTTTTTCTCCTCAGTACATGCATATATACATTTATCTCTACCGCTTGTACTTCTCTGTTTATCCCGACGCGAATCGGGTATTAAATTCTCAAGTTTTACAGTCGTGACGTTGGGTCTGTTTGGTGTATGTTTCAGTGACGGGCTTGGAGCCAGACTTCCTCTACCCTCTGGAGAATGTAACGATCCCACAGGGTCGTGACGCAACGTTCACCTGCGTGGTGAACCATCTCGGTGGATACCGGGTGAGTCCTTCCTCCTACGCGAGTGGAGATCACAGTGGCATCAAGGCCCGGGTAACTATCTTACCATTACGTGTCCGCCTGCAATGGACTCACTTACTACCTACTACTGCACTCTGCCACGTGCCTGCACTCACAGCTCTCTGCATTAATGCACCAACGTTGCTATGAGAATTATCACCTCACACCACTCGCTCTACTTCTACCCCCCACCCCGTCGGCTTGATCACATGAAACCTATCTCAGATGAATCCAACTTCTGAGTTCCGACTTCAAGGGAATCGTCGTTCTTTCACGCGACTCGCATTCAGCCCTCCTGATTACATTGTTTTATTTACTTTTATCATTCGCTTAGTTTTCAGCACGTTATTTCCAACCTGACTATTTCGTTCGTCAATTTTTATTTTTATTTAAAAATAAATAACGAAGAAGTATCCGAAGAAGTCAAGAGCATAATTCCTGGACATCAGCATCTTCATCGCGCGCGCATTTTGTCATCATCAAAACTATACCTACTGCACTCTGTCTGGCACCTACTGAGAGCACGCAGCACGTAATGGAATTGGTCCACTGGGAATTGTGTCTGCCTGATGATATGATCCTAAGATTCCCGGCGAAACACACACTTTTGGCGCCGGAAAAGCCCAACCACGGAACTGGATATCAATAAATCAAATTCAGATTTTCTTTGATCCTTTGGCTTTTTTTTACTGTCCAGTTTGTGTTCACTCTTATTCTTGCTTATCGAGATCAGTTCTTTGAGTCTTGTGTCCAACTATCTCGCCATAGACGTGCAGCCTCTAAAAAAAAAATCCCGTTAATGGGAAGCTGTTTTTTCCTTTTCTAACCTGCTTCACCTGTTTTACCGACCGAGCCAGACAATTTTTCAGATCCGACTTAGCATTGTTAATATGCTACACATATGCGTCAAATCGTGCAGGATTATGGTAATCACATAAACGCTTCGGTGTGCAGTCGATTTTTGATTGAAAGCTTACAAGGAATTAGGAAAACCGAATATTATAGTTTGCGAAAGTGCGTGAACGTAGTTTCACGATTGACGCACAGGTGGCGCTGCATCGTGCACTACATTCGTGCCGACCGACAGCGGTGGATGCGCGGTTGGTGTGCGGCTTGGGTGGTCCCCAGAGTCAAGCTGAATCGTTCGCGGTCAGTACTTGGATGGGTGACCGCCTAGCCGTGCACTAACTGGCGCATTGGAAACGTTGAGCGCGAGGTCGGATTCTAATAATTGGTTTTCGTACACCCAGAAAAAAAATGTATTGGACGGCCACCTTTTATTTGGTTTAAGTAAAATATTTATTTGATTTAAGTAAATATTTATTTCATTCATGTAACTGTTTACTTAATTTAATATATGCAATATAAATTTATGCAAAAACTGGCACATTCAATATTATGTACAATTGTGGTGAAAATTTAATATACTTTTTCATTGAAATTAAAGTAAATGATAAAAATTTAAGTACTTTCATAGTAAAATTAAAGTAAATTATTAACAATAAAGTATTCACAATGTTTTTAATACACTGAACATTATTTTTTCATCACAACTATACATGAATTTTAATGACCCAGTTTTTTAATAAAAACTTCCAATCCGATACATTAAATTTGATACAAATTTTTTTTACCGTGTATGCGTGATTATATTTTGAGTGAGCAACCTTCCGACGGTTTTGGAATATTCGGAGAACTTCACTGAATCGCCATGCACGCCCTTTTGACGTATGCAAGATCAAGAATTTTTTATATTCAACAGAACGGATGATGTAAACATTTCAGCGGCCATGTTGGTTTCCGCGACATTTTATAATATTCGATTTACTTTATTTTTCGGAAAATTTCGACCGAAATTCGAGTGCACGCCGAATCGTTTATGTTATTCATACAGTCCTGTGAAATTCGAAGCATACGCGTCGCACAGTAACGACGAATAGTGAAAACTAAGAAATCGCCTATTTTCGTCGATAAAACAGGAAGTTCGAGCGGCCCCTTGACTCGAGCTTTTCGTATAGTGCGGACGCCGGTTTAGTCGGGATAGCAACTGTAGTACAACCTTGTCACATTATCATACCATATGCTCTGTAAAAAAAAATAAAGAAGCACGCAGCACGATGCATTAAATGCACCACTCTCGAAAAACAAAAATACAGTGGTTGATGCCTGATAAACTGCCTAAATATCCCTAAGCAAGTGATTAAAGATTTTATTTTAAATTGCATTATACCTTTCTTTTCCATTTTTTATTATATTTGTTTACGGAAAAAAGTCCACTTCGACGGCAATCGCTATCGGAAATAATTCGGCGAGATATTCACCAGTAGCTTTGTGTCGTAACATTACAATTATGGTATTGGCTCGCGTCACATACGATACTGTCGAAAGCCGTTCAAAATTGTAGTTCTCAACGTATCCTGCATCGAACGAGGTTTTCCAATCCCGTTATGGACGCACCCAACACCCATCTTATATATATATATGCCTATGGTCCAGTTAGGGTACATTTAGTGTGTATATAAATATATACTTTTATATATATGGGGTACTCCATACCAAGTGGGCCATCCAAATTTTGCGTGGTCTCAAAACATGTTCATACAATTTTTTTTAATTGCTCATACTGTCGAAAATGTCCACCAATTATTTTAGATTTTTGAACCTTATTGTTCACCGAAAATTTAATAGTGCTTCCGTTTTTTGTTGTACTTATATTCACTATATCTTTAAAACCATCCAATGCAGAAAAAATTGTGTTGCGATGAAAATTTGGGTTTTCGCATGTACATTATAATACCATTTTTTTTAATCGCTAATAATTTTCACGACTTTTTGGGCAAAATACAGTAATAAAAAATTTTTTCGTTGAGAGGGACCATTTTAATTTTCATCAAAATTTTCCAGAAATTCCGTTATGATATTTACAAGTTACAAAAAAATTGGCGTGATGGCAAATCCATATATTTGCATGTTTTGGTCGAAAAATGTCAAAAGTAGTTTAAATAAAAACAGCTAATAAAAATGGAAATAGTAAAAAAACAGTAATTCGGGCTTTAGATAATAATTATTGACAGTCTCAACCCTGTAAAATGCACAGAGCTGTTTTTAATTTAAGTACTTTTGACATTGTTTGACCAAAACTTGTGAAGATATGAATTTACCACCGCGCCAATGTTTATGTAACTTGTAAACACAATAACGAAATTTGGGTGAAATTTTGAAAGTAATCGAAATACTCCCCTCAACGAAAAAAAAAATATTACTACTTTATTTTACCCAAAAAAGACTGAAAATTATTCGGAGTCGCTATAAAAAAATGTTCTCATAAAGTACATTCAAATACCTAAACTTTCATTGATACACATTTTTTTGTGCAATCAATAGTTTTAAAGATAGAGCAAATCGAAGTAAAACTAAAAATAAGCACTATTGAATTTTCGGTGAACAACACGGTTCAAAAATCTAAAATAATTTTTGGACATTTTTGACAGTACGAACAACTTAAACAAAATTTATGAATATTTTTTGAGACCACGCAAAATTGGGGTGGCCCATTTGGTATGGAATACCCCATATGTGAATATATATATATAGATATATAAATGTATATGTGACACGCGTGGACGGGTGTATCAAAGCGTGGGATTGAAGGATAAAATGCTCGCCGATGGTTATTTGGAGCTTGTACCGGTAGTGTATGTATATTTATACCTATATATAGCCGCAAATTAACGTTCGAAAGAGGGGTATTGGCACGCGCAGGCGATCAGAGGGTTAGCGACGGGAGCTACTATTGCCCCGGCAGCAATCGAAATAGGTCGGGTGCTGCTATATTACTGTAATTTACCTTTGTGGAGCTGTGGAGGTGATGAGACGCGTGCGACTAACCTTCATCGGTGTTCAGCATCAATGCTTCATTGGGGGAGGATTTCCGGCTGCGAGGAAAAAAAACGTAGCACGACAATGTCGTCTGGACGACGTATAGTACAGATTGATCAGCGTTCGATCGATTACACTACTCTTACACCGATCGCATTACGATTAGCGATGTGCGAATCGCACTTGAATATTAATTGAGAATTGATATTCAATTCAAAATTCGAACTGAATATTCAAACATTTCAATAATACGGACATTCATAAATAATCCGAATTGTTCAAATTTTTATGAATATTTCGTGAATAATCCGAATTACTCAAATATTCATGAATAATTCATGAATAATCCGAATTATTCAAACATTCCGAATAATTCCAGAGCTGGCGAAAATACTCGAAACTACTAAAAATACAAAATACAAAATACTTTTTGTACTTAAAATGCATTGATAAGTACTTAGTTTAAGTACTTTTTAAAATACCTTGTCGTTGCATCCCCTCCGCTGAAAGCGTGTCTGAAAGCGTGTCTGAAAGCGTGTCTGAAAGCGTGTCTGAAAGCGTGTCTGAAAGCGTGTCTGAAAGCGTGTCTGAAAGCGTGTCTGAAAGCGTGTCTGAAAGCGTGTCTGAAAGCGTGTCTGAAAGCGTGTCTGAAAGCGTGTCTGAAAGCGTGTCCGAAAGCGTGCCTGAAAGCGTGTCTGAAAGCGTGTCTGAAAGCGTGTCTGAAAGCGTGTCTGAAAGCGTGTCTGAAAGCGTGTCTGAAAGCGTGTCCGAAAGCGTGTCCGAAAGCGTGTCTGAAAGCGTGTCCGAAAGCGTGTCTGAAAGCGTGTCCGAAAGCGTGTCTGAAAGCGTGTCCGAAAGCGTGTCCGAAAGCGTGTCCGAAAGCGTGTCCGAAAGCGTGTCTGAAAGTGTGTCTGAAAATGTCTATTTATTTACCTGTTGAGCATCCAATTGAATCAATTAAATTATTCGGACATTATTTTGTACGCAACAGTTTATAAAGTCAATTGCACACATTAAAAATCCTATCTCTCACTCGACTTTAAATTCTTCAAGGTTATGATCGAAACTTAGGTGGAGTTCCATACGTAGAACTAACAAAAATCAGCTAAATCAAATGTCACTTGGATTGACTTTGATAAGTTGTTTACCAATTAGAGCAAATTTTTTGACTTGTGAATAAAAATTGAGTGGAGAATCACGCGTCAAGTTGCTCACGAGTCGTTTTTCCAACGTCACCAAACAAGTCATGAATCGGAATCAAGCAGGATATACAATTATACAAGTCGGTTTGGTTAATGAAATGTCGAAGATTGTAATTAGCATCAAGCATTACGGGCCCGATAAGCAAGGAACATTGCTTTTATACTTAGATGTAAAAAGACCACAGACACAATCGCTGAAAACTCAGGACGTTCTCGGAATGCCAGCACGAGATCGACTTTTGCAAGTCGTATTCGATTTCCGCCCCTCGAATTCCACGTTTCAACGTGTCCAAACCGGAGATCAAATGCCCGCGGGCTGATTTGAGCTGTCAAACTGCGTGAGTGCTGCCGCTTCGACTGCTTGGTCAGCGGTGTCAAGTGAAAAAGGTTGAGACACCCCGACGGCCCACGCTTCAGACAAAAAAGCGCGTGAAGTTGTTGTATAGAAAAAAAAGTGAATTTCGTGATTTTCACGTAGATTCCTCGTGCAATATACTTTTTTGTACAAAACTTCTGAGAAAAATGACTTTCTGTCATTGGCTGGCTTCCTCATAAATTATGCTCGATCACTAAGAGAAATTAATCGCGGTTACATTTCTCAATTTTCAATCACTCCAGCGTCCCAACGTTTTGTCGATTAAAAGAAAAATCCTGTATGTCCGAACTGGTGCCCCATTACTATTAACCAAAATTCATGCTAAGTCCAATATCTGCAACTTTACAAATAATCTACGAATCAATCGACTTGTGCACAAAGTTTCAGTGAAAAAAATTTGTGACCGAAAAAAAAATGACCGTCATTTCACTACTAGATAGGTATTTTGGTCAATTGACGGTGATGTGTGTGACCGTCACATGGAATATGCTGAAAATATTGATTTTACATAATAATAATTCCAAAATGTTATCAACAAATTAATTTTTTTTATTTTCAGCGAATCCGACGGCAACCTAATTTTTTGTCCATATGAAAATGGTTTGCGAATCTTTTTGAATCCGTATGCATTTTTTTTTAATTTGTGTAATTTTTGAAAATTTCATTTTTTATTAACGAAAAAACGCAATTTTCGGGAATTATAAAAAATTATTTAAAAAATTCAAACATATTCAGAAAAATTAAGAAATTGTTTTCATTGAAAGAAAGTTAGGTTCCCGGGTAATTTGTTGAGCATCTTTTTTTCATTAATTTGTTAATAACATTTTGGGATTATTATTATGAAAAATAAATCTTTTCAGTACACTCCGTACGCTTGATTTTTTTCAGATTTTTATCCCATCGAGAAATGTTCGCGAATTCCCCTCTCAATTCTCTCTGAACTCACGTGCGGTCAGACTGTCCGCAAGTATTACCTTAAGAGTCATTGAGCTGTTCCGACAAAACTGGAGACAACGAAAATAGCAAAATCGGGAGGCGTCGGTAAAATACATAACTCGCCACTTTTTGCCCTAGTGGGCAGTCGGGAATTAAAAAATTAAAATTGTCCATTTTGGATCGCGCAATGGACAACGCAACTGGCTGCACGGACGACAGAGAACGGTTGCGGAATTTCATAGCCGCCCAGATTGTAGGTTGTGGTAGAAAGGGTCGGTATAATTTGCCGGTAAATAATGTAATTTAATCGAAAGCGATAATGAGAACAGCAAAAACGTTGAATTTAGACCAGAACCTAAATACTTTAAATATTGGCTTCAAGCCAATACAAGAGCATGTGGAAACGCATCGAGACGACGAAGTAGCTTGAAAATATTTTACCAATATTAAAAAATATTTCTGATTTTTTTTTTAATTTTCAAAATCTTTTTTTTTCCGTTCATAAATCTTACATTGAAATGCGACAGGAAATGTATCAGAGCGAGACCTGGAAAATATTACGTCCTGCGAATTTTCGGTCAAATTCACTGACACAACTGGTAAAAAATCAGCAAATATTAGGTTAGAAATTAATAAATTCAGCAGGGATATAAAAATAATTGTTGTCATAGCAAAAATAATCACATTAGCAAAATAAACCCGCATTTAAATGATTATATTCAGTGATTGGCATAGCAACAATCATACAAACAATATTAAACAATGAGTCTATTCGAGTCACTCGCGAGGTTTATCGATAGCGAGAATACCAAGCGCAAATCCCGCCAATCGTGGGTTTCAGGGAAAAATTCAAACATTTCTCGATGGAATAAAAATCTGAAAAAAATCAACAATATGGGAGGTGCTGCAAATACTGTTTTAATGTAATAATAATTCCAAAATTTTACTGACAAATTACCGATGATAATAACAATTGTTCAACACATTAACTTGCATCTTAACTTTTTTTCATAAAAATGATTCGTTTATTTTTCTCAATACGTATGAATTTTTTTCCGAATTTTTTGTACTCTTCAAAAACCACTTTTTCCATCTTCAAGCTGTGATAAAACGCGATTTTCAAGGATCACAAAAAATTCTGACAAAATTCATAAGTATTCAGAAAAAAAAACGAATTGTTTTTATGAAGGAAAATAGTAAAGTTGCCGAGTAATTTGTTGAATAATGATTTTTATCCTCAAAGTGTTGATAACAAATTGGAATTATTGTGTGACAATAACAATCTTTGCAACACCTCCCATATACTTAATTTTTTCAGATTTTTATTCCGTCGAGAAGTGTTCGAAATTTGCTCTGAAACTCATGTTTGGCGAGTTTGTATCGCTTGGACTGCCTTAATTAGAATGCAAAAGCAATATGAATATTTTTCCCATGCCAAAGGAGATGACGCTTATCGCTGTAACACGCAGAGCGAGGCGCCACGCGTGCGCACACAGCGGTGCAGCCACAGAATCGGTGTAACTGTCTCGAAGCGATCGATTGGAAAAATCACCGTTGGCGCTTACGAGTGCAGAACATTTCGTAGGATAATTATTTGCCACATTATTAAAAATATAATAAAAAATTATTAATAATAAGACCATTTGAGTAAAACACTTGTGGAGAAAAGCCCAGTAAATAAATGATTAAATATTAATCCAGTAGAATCGAGTCTGATAGACAATTTGGGTCAAACCGTCGATATAAAATTATTATAAAAAATATGGATTCATTTTATGACAACCATGGAAACTATTTACATATTTATGTATGTATGTTTGTTTATTGCTTCAACAATACATACACGCTATAGAAATACCCCTCCACCCAGAGAAATAATTTCTTTGTAACAAATAACATTTTTGTCGGACAAATAAATTATTTTCTTTGTATATCTGCCTACTAGCATTTTACTTGTATAAAATATAATTTTTTAACTAACTATATATGTATTATCCACTTAGTGTCTTTATTTGGACCTAATATGCCGTTGCAGTTGAAACAAATATATTATTTATTTATTGTAACTAAATTTTTTTCGTTGCATTTTTTTTTATTTCTCCATAAACTCTTTCTTTGCTTTTGACGAAAATCAAATACGTAATGCATTATATAATAAAAATATTTTTATTTTAAACGTTACATTGTACAGACTTGGTCTTAATTGCTCATTAAAATACGTAAGAAATATTAGCTAATATTATATAATATGCAATGTATTTAATGTCGGTCATTCCTCAAACCTCGCGGAATGTAAATATATTTCGTATAAAAATAATGAGAAATTATCATGTACTTACGTACGAAGATTTGCCGGTAGCTCTCTAAGCCCGCGTTGGTTAAAAAGACAGCCGTTTCATCGTATATTCTTCTCGCACGACCTGCCGTTAATCATTTTCACAACTCTGTGACGCGAACGTGTCGAGGGCCGATATAGCTCTATGACGCAGGATAGCAAACGGAAACTTCCATTATCTAAATCTCGCGTCCATGTGATTGAAAGAAGCGCTTACTTAAATTTTTTATTTTAAATATCGCGAGTAGTCGATATTTACAGAAATTGCTTTTGCACGTACGGCTATAGGTAAATAAAAATATTTAGTTGCATCGAGTAACTCTCATAAGTGTATATAAATAAAAATTTGGTTCGAACAAATAAAAAACATTTCATTTGAATAAACAGAATTCTAATGCATTGACTTATTTAAATCTAATAAACCACTTCTCTGGGTGGATAGCAAGACAGGGCGGCGCTTTGGAGTACAATGTTATTAATATTGTTATTTCCCATTTTTGTTTCCAAATTATATAAACAGAAGGCTCTTAACATTAAGCTACGGCTAACGTGGTTAAACAGTTTGTTGAGAGTTTTCGAGTCTGTGGAAGTGAACATCATTAGCAGTACTTCGTTCGTTCTACCGATATTTGTGAACTCGCTTAAGTAGAACGTTCTTTGCGGTTCGTACAGTGGACAACGGAGCATAAAATGTAGTGTGGATTCATTTTCGGCGAGGTTGCAGTTCGGACAGATTTGTCGTGGGTCGAGCTTCGGTGTGCAGTATTTAAAACTGACGTTACAAGTAAATTGGTTGGCTAGTCTAATTTGTGTAATAATACGTTTCGTTGCTAACGAAATTTGTGCAATAATACGTTTCGTTGCTAACGAAATTTGTGTAATAATACGTTTCGTTATTTTTTTAAAATTATTTAAAATTATTTTTAAATTAGTTCGTACTTTGCAAATTCTGAAACGGTTCTTCTTTTCCAAACGGCCGAATCGAAGTTTCCCCACAAGTCTTAAGCGTCTGTTTTGAGTGAGAACGATCTGAATTGAGAAGCCCAGTTATATTTGTTTTCACCTTCTATGCTGCTTGCAAGGTTTATCAGTCTGACCACACATGCTTTAGATAAAGATCCGTCGTCTTCATCGAGGATTCTGAGGAACCAGTCCCAAGTCAGCCGCATCGCTTTATGGGATACTTTTAGTAGACCAAGTTCTAGCCTGAGTGTTGCATTTTGGGTGTTTTTCGGCAGAATCAATAATCTTTTGAAAAACGAAGTCTGTGCCAATTCAACAAATTCTAAATATCTCAGAACCCACTGGGAAGGCGTACAAGAGTGTGGACATAACCGTACTGTTGTACAGCTTCCTATTGGCATCCCACGAGTCACATTTTGCATTTGCAAGAATATATAGTACGGTACTTGACGCTATTTTCATATTAAATTAATTATTTACATATTAAAAATGTTGATTTTGTTGTCGATAGAAGAGTCAATAGCGGGGAATCAATAAATATCATCCGAGATAAATATTTGGGGTCATTATTACAATTTAATCGAAGTTAAATAATTATCGGTTGAAAAATAGGAATTTGTAGGGAATATTTAAACAATGTCAATTAATTAGGGACATATCTTCCGATAGAAGTAACGTAGACAATTTATTCAAATTTCTAAGTAATTGTAATTTAAAATGAAAATTATCAGAACGATTTCTTTAACCGGAAAATTAAAGTAAAAACCAATATTGTAAAATTATAAAAAATTTTGACGAACAACTGAAGAATCGATCGATAATCCCACGGTAGGGGATCAGCCGATCAGCTCCTAGCTTACCGGACATCAGAGGATGAAATGGAGAGCTTCGTGCTGAAGGCGCTCCCCGATCAAAACGATAAAAGCAGCTCCTCCAAGGGCGGAACGTCGGTATTCGGTGAAGCATTATTGTCGAGAGATCATCTCTTCGTGGAAGGTATTGCTGTCGCGACGTTACATACGCGGAACGTAACTTGACTTGTCACTGCTCTTCATTGAGAGCTTTATTTATTTATTATTAGATTTATTGATTAGACATACGCGGTTGATAATCGTTAAAAGTCTTGATTTATACAACTATCGAGTCTTGATAATTAAATTCCGAATCCAGTCTTTTAATAAATAAACTGAATATTTCAAATCAAACAAAAAATAGGAGTTACATCGATAAATTATTTCATTAGCTCTGATCATTCATCATCACCGACATTGGTCATCTATTTAAAATTAATAAATAAATAAAAAAATAAAATATCAATGACTGCATTGAAAGATTGAAGGAAGGAAGGACGAAGAATTTCGAATTCCTGACATTCGCGTTTCACTTTCGACCATTTAATCTACTTTGAACGATTAAATAAATTTGAATCATTGGAAGTCATCGAATCATTTAATTTTCAACCACTTTATTTTATTTTTATTGATCTTTTGTGATTATTTTATTTCCATTATTTACCGAACAATGATTAATTATTTTGAATCACTTGGGGATAATTAATGATCAATACGGGGTTTGATAAAATAAAAGAGCGATAGATGGGAAATTGATAATCGAAGTCACCGATTTTTTCCAAGGAAAACCAAGGTGTAGAGAGACGGAACGGCCGGTCCGCGATAAAAGTAGTCTTGAATTAGTGTCGGCCATCGCAGCGCGAGCCATCAAGATTTTTATTTGCATGGCCAAACGGAGTGTCATATCAGGGAACATCGTAGTACGCACCGAGTCGAATTAAGGTCGTAGTAGTATTTTTTCAGAATTTTGCCTAATGTTTGAAAATCGCGATTTTTAAAATTTCTTTACATCTTAAAAATGTAACAAAAATACCTAGTCCATTATTGGAGTTTAAAAATAGATGGAATTTTTCAAAAATTGTTTTTTTAATCAATAATATAAAAATATGACACCCGTACACTTACTTTTTTATAAAGAAAATAACGATCTGATATTTTTCGATTAACAAAAAAAATTTAATTAAGTCAGAGACACAATACACGCTCATATTCTAAAAAAAATGTATTGAAAGAAAGTCGATCAACATTTCTTTTGTAAGTAGAAAAAAATGTAAGTACTTAGCGTGTAATTTTTTACTTTTTCGGGAAAGAGTATTTTTGTTATCATATACTGTAAACGGTAAAAAAAATTCTTATAGAATTTAATGTATTGGTACTGAAAGTTTTTATGCATAAACTGGTATATTAAATTTCATATACAAGTGTGATGAAAAATGAACGTACCGTATATCAAAAACCTTACAAATACATTACCTTTTATGATTTACATTCGTTTTACTATAAAAGTATTTTTAATAAAAAAATTTACTTTATTTTCAGCATAAAAGTTCATTAACTTTTCATGGAAATTGCACGTTAAATTCACTTCACCAGATTCTGCGAAAAAACTTCAAGTCCGACGCCTTAAATAAATTAAAAAAAATTGACAGTGTTTCCTTAAAAACTTCTTCTCCTAGCCCGAAGGCTTTTCGGAGCTTGTTTAATGACATGAAAATAATTTAAGCTGTCAATGAATTTTACGTTACGGATTTTCATCTCCATTATGCTCGTACCGTTTGTAATTAAAGTCGGAGTTTCGCGCTTCTCCTCGACGAGTTGTCGCAGAATGAACTGCGCATCGAAACCTTTCGTGTCACAAGCAATACATATTACTCGACCACGATTAGGCTTCTCAGCCAATACATGATCTACGAACTCCGCTACAGGATTTTTCTCGAAGACTTTTTCGCTGGCCTCGACGCACAGATTGCACTTCCACACATCTTCATCTAGATTTATACAGTTAGAACAGCGCTGCTGACTAACGCACAAGTTCGGCTCGTGCATGTACACGAAATTGTACAAAATTGTTCAGTCATGACAGCAAAAGTGCGTTTGCTGACTTCTTTTTGTTGTAACAGCAAAAAAAATTTGTATTTGCAGCAAACGCATTGTCCAGCAAAAATAATTTGTAATGGTAACAAATTTTATATGTCGCGGAAGATTCGCTGTTGCTGCAAACCATTTGCTGGTATAGCAAATTATTTGCTGGTGTAGCAAATGATTTGCTGCTGTAGTCAAGTATTTGTTCGCGTCACCTGTTTACTTTGTGACAAGCAGTCGCCAAGCAATTCGTATACTACAAAGCCTGAATAATTAGACAGTATTTTAAGAAGTGAGATATCCCGATGTGCAATCCCCTCTTTAAAAAAATGTGGCACTCGAATGATCGAGATAAATATATCGAAATAATCGGGATCGTCCGTTTCGTTAGTAAGGTCAACACACCTAACTTAAAAAAAAAATATAAATAAGCGCGAGCGAAGTGAGCGCGTTGTTGTCAGTGGAATAAAAACAAGCGACGCGTTAGAGGACGCACGGGCCGAGACGGCGATGCGAGTGGTCAGGAGTGCGGCCCAAAACAAACAAAAAAACACGAAACAAGGGAGTTTCAGTTTAGATTGAAGATGGAATTAAATTTTTGGTTAGGAATGTATATGTGATACACCTTTAATGATTATTTAAATCAGAAGTAATGTCTCACCTATCATGTTCGATGTAGTTTAGCGGGCATTTGAAAAAAAATTTGCAAGTTAAAGAAAGCGTAGTCGGCAGCGTATTAGGTTTATATTATAGCGTGATAGGTTTATTCTTCTCTCAGCTATAGGTATTTCGAGCATTCGCGCTGATATATTTTTTGTTATCAATATTTTTCTTTTTTTATTTCTATTATCATAGTGTATGGATTATTAGTTTATCATTTAATATTAAAAAGTTATTTGATTAAGAAAGGTAGAACGCAAACAACAGGAAATCGCTCAGCAGTCACAGCTATGCTGATGTAGCAAATGACATTTGATGTCCTAGCAAATCCGGCGGTGACAAATATTTTTTGTTACCACAACAACTACTTGTGCTGTCACGATGCTGACATACGATATTTGCTACGGCAGCGTGTGCTATGCTATAGTGACCAAAACTTTTTTCTGCGTGTATCCTCGTGAAAAATATTTCTCTGGATATCTCTGAAAATATATCTGAAAGTCCCGGAAAATTTCTCTGAATTTCTCTCACTTTTTGCGCTTTTCAGAAAAAGTGAAAGATTTTTCTGAATTAAAATATTTCGAATTGTTCTGAAAATCCCTGATTTTCTCTGAAAAACTATGAACCTTGTTGATATTCTAGGCCTGTTTCTCTTCTACATTCAGTAACAATTTTTTGAAAAAGTCAAATTTTCGCTCAATCTCTCATACAAAGTATACATAAATCATTGTTCACTGTTTACCGTTCGTTCGAACACAAAAACGAAAGTTTACTGTTTCTTATACTCCGTCGACTTCGCTCTCGAGTTTCGAAGTCATAAAAAAAAGATCGTACATATTTCGCCCAATTTTGCGAAATTTTAGGCAACATTTTTTTTAACAACCCCCAATAATTTCTGCTTGTTCGGTATTCGTACCTTTTCTCAAAACCGCAAAAAAAAAAGATCATGACACAAGCATTTATCGAGAATCGACGATGCACGAGATAGTTCCACTATAATTCCTAAAGTGTGAAATCTACTAATACCGCACCGAGCAGACCTTCCCGAAGTTTCGAGATTTAAAAATGTATGCAGCGCGTCTGTCTATAGCAGTTGTCCATGCCCGGTAGGAAAAGTTTCGGGAAGAGTCTGCTTTCGCGTAAGCGGCCGTCTCGAGAAAGACGCGTTTAAGCGTATACCATACGCCGGAGACGAGGACTCCGCCGCTTTGCGTCTCGTGTCTCTATATGTTCGTGAAAGCCTTTTTAAGGATTCGGAAGACGCGACCGCCAGTGCCATGCAACCTTGGCGACGGAAAGTTTAAAAAATTTTCGCGACCCGTGCGGTGTACGATGTCGAAAGAAAAAAAAAAATTACGAAAAAAGTCGACGGTGAGACAGTCGCGACGCAGTGCAGCGTTCCACTATGACAAAGGGTGTTGCCACGTGCCGACAGTATGCAACGTCACAGTATGACCGCCGACAATCGACGTATGCACATCTTGTTACGTGAACGATAATAAAATTAATGCATCGTCATGATAACTGAGGACAGATCAATTTTTCAATACTTTTTCTATGCCGGATGCACCGAAAAAGAGAAATTTTAGAGACACCGAGGCAAAATGGGTACGACAAGCGAGAAACGATCCTATTACGATACCAATACCGTAAACGTACTAATACGTATACGAAACAAAGATCGTCCGGGGCAACATGGGGTACCCTCGAATCGCGGGGGCGAAACAAAAAGCGGACAGTCGGACGGTTGCACGGTGGGATGGTCGGACGGTCGGTCGGACGGTCGGTCGGTCGGACGGTCGGACGGTCGGTCGGACGGTCGGACGGTCGGTCGGACGGTCGGTCGGACGGTCGGTCGGACGGTCGGACGGTCGGTCGGACGGTCGGTCGGACGGTCGGTCGGTCGGACGGTCGGACGGTCGGTCGGACGGTCGGACGGTCGGTCGGACGGTCGGTCGGACGGTCGGTCGGACGGTCGGTCGGACGGTCGGTCGGACGGTCAGTCCGTCAGTCCGTCAGTCCGTCAGTCCGTCAGTCCGTCAGTCCGTCAGTCCGTCAGTCCGTCAGTCCGTCAGTCCGTCAGTCCGTCAGTCCGTCAGTCCGTCAGTCCGTCAGTCCGTCAGTCCGTCAGTCCGTCAGTCCGTCAGTCCGTCAGTCCGTCAGTCCGTCAGTCCGTCAGTCCGTCAGTCCGTCAGTCCGTCAGTCCGTCAGTCCGTCAGTCCGTCAGTCCGTCAGTCCGTCAGTCCGTCAGTCCGTCAGTCCGTCAGTCCGTCAGTCCGTCTGTCCGTCTGTCCGTCTGTCCGTCTGTCCGTCTGTCCGTCTGTCCGTCTGTCCGTCTGTCCGTCTGTCCGTCTGTCCGTCTGTCCGTCTGTCCGTCTGTCCGTCTGTCCGTCTGTCCGTCTGTCCGTCTGTCCGTCTGTCCGTCTGTCCGTCTGTCCGTCTGTCCGTCAGTCCGTCAGTCCGTCAGTCCGTCAGTCCGTCAGTCCGTCAGTCCGTCAGTCCGTCTGTCCGTCTGTCCGTCTGTCCGTCTGTCCGTCTGTCCGTCTGTCCGTCTGTCCGTCTGTCCGTCTGTCCGTCTGTCCGTCTGTCCGTCTGTCCGTCTGTCCGTCTGTCCGTCTGTCCGTCTGTCCGTCTGTCCGTCTGTCCGTCTGTCCGTCTGTCCGTCTGTCCGTCTGTCCCCCGCTTTATCCTAAATGTAGATATAATATTAAGCTTGAACGGCTGGGGTAACCTCTGGTAACAACGTTCTATTGATTGTCGGCCTTATACCTCATCTCGCTTCGATCGTACAAACGTGTACCGATTTGTCGAAGACTGTACTGTGCCTCACACATACATTCGACAATCCTAAAGCGTGAAAATATCGACCGAGCTTCATTCCACTATTACATTATATAGTGATACCGTCACACTACTGAACTACTTTATAAATCGTTCCAAGTCGTAAAATACTTTTACAGCGCCTATAAAAAAAGGAGCCGGTTTATGCGTCATTTGGAACGACGTACTGTAATAATAACCTCTTTAATAAAGTAATTTTGACAGTTTCGTAACAGTTAAATCTGGTTAAAACTGAGACAATTATATGAGTTTTATTACAAAAATTCACATCATACCCCGTTAAAGTCTAATTTTTATCAGACTTTCTGACACATTCGTGTAATTTTAATCATACATTCTATGATTCTTCGAAAAACATTTTAAGGAATCGCATCAAGATGGAATTTCCTTATTTTTATTGGATTTTCTTGAAGTTTGAAGTTTTACAAAAAATGTATGATGTACCTTAATATATGATGCGTAATGAATTTAGAAAATTAACTGAGGTACGGGTGATTGTGGGGAGACGGATCGAACCATAGTGAACCAGAAGTCATAATACGTGCTTGCACAGCGCATCTCGTCTATTGCGTTTCTTTCGGTCTGGCAGTGACTCGGCTAAGTCTCGAAAGTTACCAAACAAACTTACTTGAAATTTGGGAGCGTCGATCGTAAATGGGTTACCTAAATCTAAACGTAGGATTCCTTCGAATAGTCCACATTTCGCGTATTAAATGTATTTCACGTACATTTTCTAGCATTAATTTTTTCGTGTCAAATTTTGTCACAAAAACATTCATGTAAATTGAAATTTTTGTCGGATAAGAAGTATTCATCTTTCACTCAATTAAAAAAATAAAATGAAACTTAAAAAAAGTTTAATAACGCGGTCGATTCTAGCGAAATTCTACTTATAGATATAATGTTTGAATCTGACAGTTTAAGGAATGTAAGGGTTAGCAGTTAAGCTTGATGTTGTGATAACATTTTTCATCGTGTAAAATCTTAACGACTGAAACGGTTTGGCTAAATATTTGAAAGAATAATCGGGATCGATTCCTCTAGGAACGTGCCAAATAAAGATTGAACAGCTCAAGCCGTATTCGTTTCAGCCAGCTAATCGCGCACGCGCACGCGCACGCGCACGCGCACGCGCACGCTAAATGTGATTTTTCGACGTTTTGGAACATTTTGAACATCTTCACATGAAAATCTAGAATAATAATAAATCTAGAATGCCTCAGAGCAGCACCAGAATTTGGCTAATCATCCAAGGATTCGAGAGTCTTAAGAAAAAGTGGCTCAGTTTCCGGAGAAAGTACCTTGCATCTTTCTTACTTGTTTGGATTTTTTGATCGTTCGAGTCTTAAAAAGCTGAAAATTGAAATTTTCATATCGCTTCCTCATAAAAGTTGAAAGTTGAACGTTGAAAGCTGAAAGTTGAAAGTTGAAATTTTTATATCACTTTCTCATAATGGCCCTTTATTCGCAAAGCTCCTTCTATGAGAAAGCATTTACTATATTTTTGGCTTCCTCATAGAGGAAGCTTTGCGAATAAAGGGCCATTATGAGAAAGTGATATAAAAATTTCAACTTTCAACTTTCAGCTTTCAACGTTCAACTTTCAACTTTTATGAGGAAGCGATATGAAAATTTCAATTTTCAGCTTTTTCAATATCAACGTCGTATTTAACTTTTAAGCAAAACTGCTGGCCGACTCAGGTTTAGTGCGAAAAAACCTTGCGCTTTTGGTCAAAACGGCTGTCGAATCTGTACTCGAGGCGAAAAAATACATAGAATATCATAGAGTATTCATCGGGAAGCCAAGAAATCGCTGTTTGAAAATACGCAAAATAACCCATTTTTGTAATTTTGGCTATATAAATACCCGGTAAACTTTTTCGTTAGCCGTCACTCCGGGATTGTATTTTATGTATTTTTTCACGCTGATCACGAATCTGACACTTTTTTATTCGTAGATTAATATTTAATATGGAAAAATGCGTCTTGAAAAAAAAAAAAAAAAATTCATGAAATTCAAAAAATTCAAAATGACATAAAATTTAAACGGCTCGATCGATTTTCTTGAAATTTTAATGGGATCATCGGGTGATCATATTCCATCTGTGTACGCGTTTTTAGCCCGATAGCTAAAAAATTGCGAGCGCTACGGTGCGCACAGACTTTTTCGAAGAAATTAAAAATGGCGTACAAAAAAAACAACTGAACATTTTTGGATGAAATTTGGCAGAAACATTGACTATTAACCACACAAGCTGTGTGCAAAATTTCAGCCTGATCGGTGCAGGCGTTCCCGAGATATAGCCATTTGAATTGTTCGCGTCTGATTCACACACGCACACACACACACACACACACACACACACGTACATCCGGACATTTTTTCTAAATGTGATTTTTCGATGTTTTGGAACATTCTGAACACGTTTTCATTAAAATCTCGAAAAATTTTTTTTTCACCATCATAAAGCTTCCTCTATGAGGAAGCAAAATACGCGTAATAGATGCAAGGATGTTATCCGACTGAAGAGAAATTGATTTTTGAATTTGTTTTTATTGACCCTCTATTCTGTTAAGCCGATATGCCGCTCGACCATGCTGACGGTAATATTGAAAGCTTATTTTCATCACGACTCGAAGCTGATGAAATTCTCGCGACTCATTAAGCAAGCTTCAGCGGGGCGCGATGGCGGAGATGGGACGCATGGCGCGCTGTACGCCGGGCGGGCAGCGCGAGGGACGGAGATCCGTGTAACGTTATTCTGAACGTTTCACATCCTCAGGGGAAATTCGATCTATTGTTCATGCTATCTTGAAAACTAGACGGCGCACCGTTTTCAAACTTCAACATTCCCATTTCGACGATATTTTCTCGCTGCCCCAGCGAAAATATTTCTCTGAATATGTCTGAAAGTCACTAAAGGTGTCGGAAAATTATCCGGAAAGTGTCGGAATTTTCCATCATAAAAATAATTCGATTATTTTTCTGAATACGTTATGAATTTTTTTCACAATTTTTTGTAATCCTAAAAATTGCGTTTTTCCTCGTTTGATCATAGAAAAAACGCGATTTTACAAGATTACAGAAAATTCTGAAAATTTCATACGTATTCAGAAAAATAAATGAATCATTTTTGTGGAAAAAAAAAATAGTTAAGATGCCGTGTGATTTGTTGAACAATTATTGTTATCGTTGATTCGTCTATAACATTTCGGAATTATTATTACAGAAAAACAGTATTTGCAGCACTTCCCATATGGTTGATTTTTTCAGATTTTTATCCCATTGACAAATGTTTGAATTTTTCACTGAAACTCACATTTTGACCGCACCATTCCGACTACTTCAAAAGCCAAAAAGTTGACCTATTTCAGATTCTCCACCCACCGACATTTATCGTTCTCGCCACGAAACACATTAAAAAAAAATCGATCCTCAACTTCGTATCGCGGACTCGCTGAAGCTTCCATAACGAGTATTCAGCATAAAAGAACGAACCTAAAATAAATCAAACACATTTCTGAGGCATGCCAGCGTGCATGGGTTGGAGAACCGAAGCGAAGCTGGAGTTGCATGAGCATGATTTTTAAAGTAATAAGCACCATGCGTTGCAATTGATTTTTTGAAATGTCGATTAAAAAAATCTTACCAAGAGACTCGTCTCAAAACTAAAAATCACTTAAAAAATAAATTACCTGAATAAAAAAAAAAAAAAAAAAAAAAAAAAAAAAAACCGAGCCCACTTATGTTAAATTGAATCTAGACTAGCAGACACAAGACCGTCATAAAGTTTACGCGAACGAATTACGCGTATGTAGATATTACCTTGTTCAGAGAGCGAAACAAGCGAATTAAAAAAAATTCAACTTGCGTTGACGAGAGCGCTCAGCCTTTCAGCTGGCCTCCCAATTTTTTAATTACGGATATCTCCCATAAATTGGACGAGATCGTGGTCAGCCAGCTGGTCACACCGGCGTTGATGTGTGCGACTGCGTCGGCGTATGTTGTGTTTCTGACTATCTGTCGGTCCTCCTTGTGCGAGAGTTTAGTACCCGATCGTTAAACGAACGCGACATTGGTGTATGCTCGGCATAGCGATGGATGTGCACATCCAGCCAGCGAGAGAGCGATTCACATTGTTGAACATTAACAACGAAACGAAAAAAAAAAAAAAAAAAAAAAATCGGCCGGCTCCGATGCTCGTTCGTCAAAAAACTGTTCAGAGTACTGAGGCATGTAAACCAGTGGCGAACGATCGTGCTAGGATAGAGGCCTTTTATCGATAGGCATATACGCGGTACATGTACACGGTCATGATGCGACATAAAATCGACAAAATTCCGGAAAGAATAATTTGACAATGCGGCGATGGATTTCTGGAAGTGCGTTTTACTGTTTTATTGCGGGTATATTGTGTGTATGCTGGAAGTGCTTTTTGCACACTACTTTTCATCCTGCGAGACACGGGGATAATAGAGGGTAATCGAGGATTGAGCAGATTCTCGCCCTGGTAGAGATTTTTAGGGTCGAATTTTAAGACATTAGTTTCACCTTGAGATCGAACTTAAAATCTAGCTTAACTTAGAACTTGAGATCAAACTTAAATTCGAAATTGAGATCAAACTTAAGTTGCAAATTGAGATCAAACCTAAGTTCAAAGTTGAGATCAAACTTAAGTTCGAAATTGAGATCAAACTTAAGTTCAAAGTTCAGATCAAACTTAAGTTCAAAGTTCAGATCAAACTTAAGTTCGAAATTGAGATGAAACTTAAGTTCAAAGTTCAGATCAAACTTAAGTTCGAAATACAGATCAAACTTAAGTTCAAAGTTCAGATCAAACTTAAGTTCGAACTTGAAAACAAACTTAAGTTCTCGAATTTGAGATAAAACTTAAGTTCGAATTTGAGATAAAACTTAAGTTCGAACTTCAGATCAAACTTAAGTTCGAACTTCAGATCAAACTTAAGTTCGAACTTCAGATCAAACTTAAGTTCGAACTTCAGATCAAACTTAAGTTCGAACTTCAGATCAAACTTAAGTTCGAACTTCAGATCAAACTTAAGTTCGAACTTCAGATCAAACTTAAGTTCGAACTTCAGATCAAACTTAAGTTCGAACTTCAGATCAAACTTAAGTTCGAACTTCAGATCAAACTTAAGTTCGAACTTCAGATCAAACTTAAGTTCGAACTTCAGATCTAACTTAAGCACGCAATGAAGTTCGGGCCAAACTTCGATCTTAACCTCGATCTCAAGAGCGATTTAAGTTCAAACTAATGTCTTAAAACTCGACCCCTGGAGCGTTACATCGAGCTCTGATAAGCACGTGAAAAGGCCTTATCACGGCCTAAGGTAGGGCTAAAAAATGTATGCCAGGGTGAGAAAGGGGCAATCACGTCAAAGCCTGCCCTACACAAAAAAAGCAGTTGTCGATTTTTTTTGATACCAACATTGAATGCGGCACTTCTCAGGATTTTTTACTTAGGCCCGTCTTTGGCGTGGTTCAATTTGAGATCAAGATCTATACTTTTGGAGGGTGGAACGCATTTTTTTCAACAAATTCGCACTACTGGACATTTTTAGTTTCCTATATACAATTTTTTTAAAAATAAATAAAGAATATGTATTTTGGGTTCACTAAAAAAAATGACAAAGAGTTAATCTCCCACTCCATAGAAGGCGTATATTTCGATATAAAAAAACATCTTCTGAAAGGTGGTCGTTGACAATTACGTTTAAAATGTGACGCATTTTTGGGTATAAACGTCGAATGCGGCACCTCTTAGAATTTTTTGCTATCGACCGCATTTCGTAAGGTTTAATTTGAGATCGAAATCTATACTTTAAAAGGGTGTGAGGAAAATTTTAAAAAATGTTCTTTTCGAAAAACACCCTAATGGTCACCCTATAACACCCTAATTAGGGTGGTCCTTAATTTGAAAATTTTGAAATTCTCTGGGGAACACCCCGTATTATCTTGAGGTATAAAATGAAAATGCAAGGTGCGAAGGTTTTCCGATATTAATGCATTTTTCGAGGTCGCTACCTTCTATTTAAAAAATGAAAAGCTTCGAAACATCCAAATTTAAAGTCGAAATGAACAATTCTTGATTTCCTTGCAACCACCCAGCACTTCTAAAGTATAACGAATAAGAAAAAACTCTGCGAGGGTTGTAACATTCATCACTCATCATTGACCCGATAAATTAAAATGCACACTTAAACTTTATTCCGGCGGCGAAAACGAGATCTTTATTTTAAGAAAGTGATTATAAAAAAAAATGAAATTCTGTCAATTGTGATTATTTTTGCCATATTAATTTTTTTACACCGAGAAATTTTTTTTTTTTAATAACAAAATTAAATTTCCATAACTGGATTATAAATGATTGCAAAAACGTTTTCTCCTTCACGCACACTCTTTTCATGCTCATGGAACACTCGCTTTGCATTTTATAATTTTTTTCCTTTTTTGCAATACACCCTTGCTGATCGAGCAAGATTCACACCAGAAGCCAAAATATCGGAGCGCACTTATACTTCGTCGTGGGCAAGTTCCATAACGACGGGAAGGCTATTTTCTCTCTGGGGTGGAATATCTTCGACAAATGTCTTTTCGTCTCTCGGCTGGCCAAAACCGAGACTCCGTTGTACAATATCCGCGGCGCTCCGATTAGCACACGCACGTGATGATAGCGATGTAGATCGTTCGGCGATCTTGGGGAGAAAGAGGACGTTAATTGTTTCCTCGCCGTGAGGTATCTTCTCGATCCCTTCCACTCGGGACATATTTTGCGTCGCGACTACGCACCTCGAATTCGTGTTTAAATTTTGCGCGGCACTTTCCGACCGTTTTCGCAAGTGAATCTTACAGGGTTAAAAAAGAAAAGTTTTCGACAAATATAGCTAATTGATACGAAATGTTGTAGAAGGTACAAATGTGTCGCGGAAAAATGACCGAATATTTCATTTGAAAAGATGTTTGTTGTAAACAAATTAAATAAAAAAACCGAAGATTTGTCGTTTCTGGTAAAGGGACTCGACAAATTCCTGAAATGGTCCAAAAAGTATAGAATATCCTTATCTACGAACGAAGTAAACATTTTATTGATGTACCTCATTCTCCTCGACAGCTGAAACGAGAGAACTCTTTTTTCAGCTGTTGAAGAGAATTAGGTAAACAAAACGTTTCGTTCGTCTATTGAGATATTTTATACTTTTTGACCATTCCGGGAATTTGTCGATTACCTTTACCACAAACGACAAATCTTCGTTTTTTTTTATTTAACTTTTCTTACAACAAATATATATTTTCAAATGAAATTTGAAAAGCTGGGAGATTTGTCGAACAATTAAGTTTTTCATCAATTTGTTAATAACATTTTGGAATTATAATCATGCAAAATTAATATTTTCGCCATCTTTAATACGCTTGACTTTTTTCAGATTTTTATACCATCAAGAAGTGTTTACAATTCCTTATCAAACTTAAGATCAAACTTAAGATCAAACTTAAGATCAAACTTAAGATCAAACTTATGATCAAACTTAAGATCAAACTTATGATCAACTTATGATCAAACTTAAGATCAAACTTAAGATCAAACTGAAGATCAAACTTAAGATCAAACTTAAGATCAAACTTAAGATCAAACTTAAGATCAAACTTAAGATCAAACTTAAGATCAAACTTAAGATCAAACTTAAGATCAAACTTAAGATCAAACTTAAGATCAAACTCAAGATTGAACTTAAGATCAAACGTAAGATCAAACTTATGATCAAACTCAAAATCAAACTTAAGATCAAACTTCAGATCAAACTTGAGATCAAACTCAAGATTAAACTCAAGATCAAACTTAAGATCAAACTTAAGATCAAACTTAAGATCAAACGTAAGATCAAACTTATGATCAAACTCATGATCAAACTCAAAATCAAACTTAAGATCAAACTTCAGATCAAACTTAAGATCAAACTTAAGATCAAACTCAAGATTAAACTCAAGATCAAACTTAAGATCAAACGTAAGATCAAACCTAAGATCAAACTTAAGATCAAACGTAAGATCAAACTTATGATCAAACTTATGATCAAACTCAAGATCAAACTTAAGATCAAACTTCAGATCAAACTTAAGATCAAACTTAAGATCAAAATTAAGATCAAACTTAAGATCAAACTTAAGATCAAACTTAAGATCAAACTTGAGATCAAACTTAAGATCAAACTTAAGATCAAACTTAAGCATGCAATGAAGTTCGAGCCAAACTTCGAGCTTAACTTCGATCTCAAGAGCGATCTTAAGTTCAAACAAACGTCTTAAAACTCGACCCTAAGACCGCTCGCTAGTCTCAGCACAACACCCAATATCGAAATCCCATCATCCTCGCTCCCGAATACAAAACCAATCTCACGACTACGCAAAAAAGGTAGTTCGACAATGGACGCATTTATTATTAGGCGCGACTTTCGTGCCGTCGGCGAGTTCCGTTCTCGTCAGAGACAGAGAAAAACTTTTAATTAGCGAGTTTATCCATTTATCCGCATACCAGTCCAGTGAAAGGAGCAGCCCCGAGTCAGTAGAAACAGAAAGGATTCCAAGCCATATTTCCCACGAAAAAGCTTTAAAAAAAAGGGTGGAAACGCGATGCGAGACGAGCGCGTTCGGATGCCGGGTGAAATATAGTAAAACAGGGAGGAAATAGTACAAGTAAAGAAGATAAAAATATGACAAATAATAAAAATGAAAGGGGTGGCTGACAGGGCGGCGGTGGGGGGTTTGGATAGAGTTGGCAGAGTGGAGTATGGCGGGGGGTTTCGAAGGGGGACAAGTGTGCATGGGAGAGTGAAATAAACGAGGTATGGTGGACTGGACCGAGGCCCCCGACCCGACAATGCTCAACAATAGAGCACCAAGCCGTTTGCATATGAAAGAGCTCACGAATAGAAAGCAGCGTTGGGACGGGGATATGTTGGAAGGTAAAGAGATAGGTTGTGTGTATATAGATTATACCGGCGATATTATACCTGACGAGTTTCCAACAACCGGAGGGCTGTAAGCTTCAAATTGTCATTTTTAAAATATGCAGTTATACGGCACCGAGCGACGGTGGAAAGGCTTCTTTGTCATTCACGATAAACAGAGATTTTCACTCCTAGGCGCGGAGGCGTGGTGGGACCGATAAGCGGCGATAATGTATCGCGAATGTAATTACAGTTTTGCAATCGAGTACCATAGATGGATAGGTCTAAATTCATTAACTCCGGTGAGTAGTCGGTGGCAACAAAAATAGGATTACGTTTATATAGGTTAACCTATCGGTTATTAATCGTTTTCGTCTAGTCTCTGGCTCTTGATTTAAACCTTGGTACCTCGTGAAAAAAAAAAGCGAGCAATCGGAGCGAAGCGAACTATACGCGAGTGTTGGGCAGTATTTTGAATACACGATATATTTTAAATACTTAAATACTTAAATACTTAAATACTTGAATACTTGAATACTTAAATACTTAAATACTTAAATACTTAAATACTTAAATACTTGAATACTTAAATACTTAAATACTTAAATACTTGAATACTTAAATACTTAAATACTTAAATACTTAAATACTTAAATACTTAAATACTTAAATACTTAAATACTTAAATACTTAAATACTTAAATACTTAAATACTTAAATACTTAAATACTTAAATACTTAAATACTTAAATACTTAAATACTTAAATACTTAAATACTTAAATACTTAAATACTTAAATACTTAAATACTTAAATACTTAAATACTTAAATACTTAAATACTTAAATACTTAAATACTTAAATACTTAAATACTTAAATACTTAAATACTTAAATACTTAAATACTTAAATACTTAAATACTTAAATACTTAAATACTTAAATACTTAAATACTTAAATACTTAAATACTTAAATACTTAAATACTTAAATACTTAAATACTTAAATACTTAAATACTTAAATACTTAAATACTTAAATACTTAAATACTTAAATACTTAAATACTTAAATACTTAAATACTTAAATACTTAAATACTTAAATACTTAAATACTTAAATACTTAAATACTTAAATACTTAAATACTTAAATACTTAAATACTTAAATACTTAAATACTTAAATACTTAAATACTTAAATACTTAAATACTTAAATACTTAAATACTTAAATACTTAAATACTTAAATACTTAAATACTTAAATACTTAAATACTTAAATACTTAAATACTTAAATACTTAAATACTTAAATACTTAAATACTTAAATACTTAAATACTTAAATACTTAAATACTTAAATACTTAAATACTTAAATACTTAAATACTTAAATACTTAAATACTTAAATACTTAAATACTTAAATACTTAAATACTTAAATACTTAAATACTTAAATACTTAAATACTTAAATACTTAAATACTTAAATACTTAAATACTTAAATACTTAAATACTTAAATACTTAAATACTTAAATACTTAAATACTTAAATACTTAAATACTTAAATACTTAAATACTTAAATACTTAAATACTTAAATACTTAAATACTTAAATACTTAAATACTTAAATACTTAAATACTTAAATACTTATATACTTATATACTTATATACTTATATAGAAATGCAGAATATTTTTTAACGGAGCTCCACATTTGAATTTTGAGGGTAATTGTTGCGAATATCCGAGGGCGAGATACTTGGAAGATGTCAACTGAAAGAAATAACTTTTTTTTTTAATTTCATTGTGAACTGCCAAATTACAGAAGTGAAAGAAGTATCAAATTCTAATGTACAATCCTGAATAATGCCAAATTTTTTATGCGATGTTGAAAATACAAAGACGAGTCATTAGACAAAGATTTTAAAAAAAAATTCGATTCTGTACGCTAAATGTCAAATGTGAAGCGAATTTTTGAATGTAAAAAATATTTTATTTACAATGCAAACAACAATGTACCACAGTGACTTCGAATGTATGAATTGCGTAAAATCCCTCGTTAATGGCTAGTTGGGTTGGCAACGACCGACACACGGGTTATTCCAGACGTTTAGCTGCGATTAATTAATTATCTTCAATAATGACGCAATATTGTCTGGATAGTTGTACGATTGATAATGTAGTTATTACCGCGGATAACGCTGATTCCAGGCGAACACTCGAAATAGCTTATATCATTGAACGCGTTACCAAGCGTTGTAAGCGAGAATTATATGATTTCTATTTACAGAAACAGCTTGGCTTCAAATAAATGTAAATAGATTATAAATACACCGATATAACAGGTAGAAGTATATTTATTTTTAATGCAATACCTCAAAAAATTTGAATGTTTGTATCGATCTCAATAAAATTTAATATCAACCATTCTTAAACTTTCTTTCGTATTTATATGAAGTTTTAGCTTGATAGGCGAAATTCGATGCGGTTGGGTCGATCATTTTATTTTAATCGGGTTCCTGTAACTGGATTTTAGCCCCTTGCGATCTTGGCTAAATTTTATCGCAAAGTTTATTCGAAGATATTTCATATTGGCAGAAGAATTCGGATCGATAACTCACAATTGGCTAAAACTCAACAACGAAGACATAAAAAACTGCAGGCTCATAAAATCCTAAGTGATGCATCAATTTTCAAAGAAATCGTAGCGACCGAAGGACAGTTATCGTTTCACTAAGGGAGAGCGGGGCAAAAAGGGACAGTGGGGCAAATCGGGCAAATGTAATGGGACAAAATGCAATTTTCCAACACCTTTTGGATGGTATCGGTGGTGGTGAGTGGGGCAAAACGGGCTTGAAAATCCGGACGTATCGTTGGGGCAAAATGGGGCATCGAAAACTTATTGGAAAATTGACTTTTGCCGCACTGTGCCATTTTGCCCGACTCTACCCTAATAGGTCAATGGTTAATTCGCTAGCTGCAGTCGTATAAGACATTGCATTTGTACATTACCGAAATGCACACCGAAATGTACATCGAAATGTAGACTGAAATGTACATCGAAATGCAGACCGAAATGCAGACCGAAATGTACACCGAAATGCAGACCGAAATGTACACCGAAATGCAGACCGAAAATTAGACCGAAATGTAGACCAAAATGTAGACCGAAATGTAGACCAAAATGTAGACCGAAATGTAGACCGAAATGTAGACCGAAATGTAGACCGAAATGTAGACCGAAATGTAGACCGAAATGCAGACCGAAATGTAGACCGATATGCAGACCGAAATGTAGACCAAAATGTAGACCGCTGTATGCAGCCGATGCAAGTACCTCGATAAAACTTTCTCACGTCAGTGGGTGCGGTTTACGAATTCGCATCAGATCAGGTTTCTATATGCGATAGAGAAGAAAGACTGTTAGAGATGAAAAGGAAGTCGAGGTTACGGTAACGTAGGTATGGCGTAGCGACTGTGTACGGTATACCGACAGTATACTATAATGCATTACATGCAGTAAGAGGCACTCGCTGCGAAGTCCGTCACTGCCAAGCACTCGAAGCTCTTTCCGCTCGGCGGTTCAATGTATGAACCCCATTTTCCGAGACATCGATAGGTAGGGAGGGGAAGAGGAAGGATAAGCAGCCCCTTTCCAGCGCGCCTGACAGATAGCCCGTGCCTCCTTTCTCGGACGTTTCGTAGAATGCGATATAAGATATTTTCAAAGGTCAAAAAGATTCCCCCTATTTATCGAAGTTCACTGTAGCGGTAAAGAGAAAAAAGAGGAAAATCCGATTGGATTGCTGATAATTATGACACAATTGCGCGATAAGAATATGACGCGTCAATAATTGAATGTAAATCATGATCAATAAATTGACGTGATCGTTTCAAGTACCTAAATAGTGCAGGCTTATCAATAATCGCATTTACGTGAGATCATAATGCGATAAGAATATGACGCGTCAATAATTGAATATAAATCATGATATCGGAAATGATTGATCAATAAATTGAAGTGATCTTTTCAAGTACTACCTAAATAGTGCAGGCTTATCAATAATCGCATTTCCGTGAAAACATAATGCGAAAAGAATATGACGCGTCAATAATTGAATATAAATCATGATATCGGAAATGATTGATCAATAAATTGAAGTGATCTTTTCAAGTACTACCTGAATCGTGCAGGCTTATCAATAATCGCATTTACGTGAGAACATAATGCGATAAGAATATGACGCGTCAATAATTGAATATAAATCATGATATCGGAAATGATTGATCAATAAATTGAACTGATCGTTTCAAGTGCTACCTAAATAGTGCAGGCTTATCAATAATCGCATTTCCGTGAGAACATAATGCGATGAGAATATGCCGTGTCAATAATTGAATATAAATCATGATATCGGAAATGATTGATCAATAAATTGAAGTGATCTTTTCAAGTACTACCTAAATAGTGCAGGCTTATCAATAATCGCATTTACGTGAGAACATAATGCGATAAGAATATGCCGTGTCAATAATTGAATATAAATCATGATATCGGAAATGATTGATCAATAAATTGAACTGATCGTTTCAAGTGCTACCTAACTAGTGCAGGCTTATCAATAATCGCATTTCCGTGAGAACATAATGCGATGAGAATATGCCGTGTCAATAATTGAATATAAATCATGATATCGGAAATGATCGATCAATAAATTGAAGTGATCTTTTCAAGTACTACCTGAATAGTGCAGGCTTATCAATAATCGCATTTACGTGAGAACATAATGCGATAAGAATATGACGCGTCAATAATTGAATATAAATCATGATATCGGAAATGATTGATCAATACATTGAAGTGATCGTTTCAAGGGCTACCTAAATAGTGCGGGCTTATCAAGAAACGATAGAGAAATGAAGGTAGTTTTTATTAAGATTCGTTGATAGTCTGTGCTCGTAAAAGATAGTGGCGATGACCTTACATTAAACGTATACATGAATTTTTGAAAGATGAAAAAGATTTCTCCTCTTTATCGAAGTTCACTGTAGCGGTAAAGTGAACAAAGAAGAAAATCCGATTGAAATGGTGATAATTATGACACAATGATGCGATAAGAATATGACGCGTCAATAATTGAATATAAATAATGGCAACGAAGAAGATTGATCAATAAATTGGTGGGTGTTTGAAAGGCTACATGAATAGTGCAGGCTTATCAGTAAACGATAGAGGAATGAAGGTAGTTTTGTATTAAGATTCGTTGATAGACTCTGCTCGTAAATGATAGTGGCGATAACTTTACTTTAAGCGTGTACATTGATTTTGAAAGGTGAAAAAGATTCCTCCTAATTATCGAAGTTCTCTGTAGCGGTAAAGACAAAAATGAAGAAAGACCGATCGAATAGGTGATAATTATGACACAATTATGCGGTAAGAATATGACGCGTCAATAATTGAATATAAATCATGATATCGAGAACGATTTATCAATAAATTGAAGTGGGTGTTTGAAAGGCTAGATGAATAGTGCAGGCTTATCAGTAAACGATAGAGTAATGAAGATAGTTTATATCAAGTTCTATCGATAGTCGGTGCTCGTAAAAGATAGTGACGATAAATTTACTTTAAACATACAAATAAACCTGCGACTTGGGTGATAGAGAGAACCCACTTGATGAATAATTCTGAGCTATGGATTTGTCGGGGAGGACAGGTTGCTTGGATCAAGGCGGACACCAAGGCGATTCTGGCGATTCACGAGCATGTCATCACGAACAACGCGCGTCTGTCTGTGACTCACAGCGACTACAATACGTGGACGTTGAACATCAGAAGTGCGAAACCTGAGGATCGAGGAGTTTACATGTGCCAAGTAAACACAGATCCGATGAAGAGTCAGGTGAGCTATTTATCCGCTCTGTTTAATCAAAATCAATTCCAATAGAGAGTCATTTTAACGTAAGAAAAATGATTATCCTATCTATGGCGAAGTCTTTTGCGATGAAAACTAAAAAAAAATTTGCCAAGCGGGTCACACAATTGATTTATTGAGGGAGTTGTTACAATTCTAAAAAATCCTACAACAAAATGATGCGATGTCAAATTTAGATTTGTCCGAAGTTTACCAATGACAAATCAATTCTTTCATATCTGTCATTGTAACTTTAGAGTTAGAATATCGATGCAACAAATGATGCTTCATTAAAATTAACGAATGTCTAAATTGTTCTTCTTGGATAATCAAAAAATGATTACTTCATTTTTTCTCGGAATACTACGCGATTTTTAGACTGTGAACGAAGTTTCACTAGGAAATGTTTGCACTAAATCGAAATTGCGTTTTTGGTGTTCCCATTAATTATCATTGAAAATTCCATTGATTACCATTAACTATTCGTTAAAGGTAATTCAATGGGGTTTTGTCGATATAATTCCCACTTGCACTACCATTTAATATACCATTCAATATGTCATTCAGTTTCCCATTCGTTGTATGATATTTTTATCCCGCCGGCATTTCCTTTCACGGAAAAAAGACTATACATAACAGAGCTGGGCGGTACTTAAAGTACATTGTACTTATTTGGTACTTTAATTCCGAGACTTTAAATACAGGTGTACTTTAAGTACTGCCATTTTTCCAAGTTCTTAAAGTACATACATACTTTAAATACTGCACTTCAAGTTCTTTTCCATTACTTTAAATACGTTCGTGCGAAACACTGTGCGTGGAACGTGAAAATCTTTGTATTAATATAACGTTAAAAATAGTCTGGTAGAACTATAATTTATACATTTTGGGTGAAACAGGTAAATATGGACCGACCCGTATTTCATTAATTTAGGTCCTAATCGCAGTGGAACATATTTATCGCTTTTATTCTATATGTTTTTGGATGAAAGACACGGCGGATTTTTTGAATATATCATTTTCTATTTCGTATCGTCTTCACTCCTACTACTGAGTTAAGTTTAGAAGCTCAAGTTTACAAATGTTCATATTGACATGTACATAAAATTTGAAAACTCAGCTATCTGCAGAGGCCTTATTTTATTCGTTTTCCCGTCGACAAATACCTCTATAACGTGAACATAATATTGTTTAGGCTTCACCGATTCGTTGATGTACCATTGACCGCGTTGATTCGTTCTATGATGTACCATTGACCTCATACTGAATTCTACAAAATAAAAATAATTCAGAAACCTACAGAGTATCATACAATTATATTTTTCGAATAAACTCTATCGTCGCATTATCTTAATTTGTATGATTTTTCGTTATAACAATTTTTTTCGTTAAGCAACGAAATACGATTTTTTTTTGGGTACGTTATAAGAACTTAAAGTACTTAAAGTACCGAGGACTTGGTAAGGCGTAAAGTAAATAAGACTTTAAATACTTGGTACTTTAAGAACTTTGCCCAGCTCTGATATATAATTATCCATTTAACAACAAGTCTAGAAATTGTAAAATCGTACTACAGTCGTATTGATTTACGTGGATGTATCTTGAAGTAACGTATTGAATACATTGGAACTGTCAATTAACACGAGTCGTTCACAACGACCCTTTAATCGGCAGAGCGCCTATCTCGAAGTGGTGATTCCGCCGGACATAATTTACGAAGAAACGTCCGGAGATCTAATGGTGCCGGAGGGTGGATCGGCAAAGCTCGTGTGCAAAGCCGGAGGATACCCCAAACCCGAAATAGTCTGGCGACGCGAAGATCGTGGAGATATAATTGCGAGAGCTACCAACGGAGGTTCCAAGACTAAACGTAAGAACGTGTTGTCATTCACATTGTACTAGTACATTACCTAAATCTACTCTTCCCCCCCCCCCCCCCCCCCCCACGCACACGTCATTACTGTTAAGTGTTAAGGTAGTATTTTCGTTATGTCTGATGTCACCTAAGTTCGAGGTAATGAGAGAGATTAAAAACACTTCTCGATGGAATAAAAATGTGAAAAGAATCGAGCATTTGGAAGGTGCTGAAAAAATTGTTTTTGCATAATAACAATTCCAAAATGTTATTAACAAATTACGGAAAAATCAAAATTGTGCAATACATTAACCGGCAACTTATTTTTTTTTTTATACCAAAATGATATGTCAATTTTTCTGAATACCTTTATACAAATTTTAACCTCGAGAAAACGCAATTTTCAAACATTATATGAAAATCTAAAACATGATCGACCATATGGACGGTGCCGAAAAGATTGCTTTTGCATAATAACAATTCGAAAATGTTATTAACAAATTACGGAAAAATCAAAATTGTGCAACAAATTACCCGGTATCCTAATTTTTTTGTTACGAAAATGATTTGTCTATTTTTCTGAGTACGTATGAAATTTTTCAGAATATTATGTTGTTTTGGAAAATTGTGATTTCAAATAAATTTTAACATAAAGAAATCGCAGATTAGAACAAATTTTAACATACAGAAAACGCAATTTTCAAACATTGCATAAAAATCTGAAAATAATCGATCATATGGAAGGTGCTGAAAAGATTGTTTTTGCATAATAAAAATTCGAAAATGTTGTTAAAAAATTGCTGTAAAATCAAAATAGTGCTACAAATTACTCGGCAAGTTAATTTTTTTTCGCGGAAATGATTTGTCAATTTTTCTGAATACGTATGAATTTTTTTCAGAATTTTATGCGCAAGTATTCAATCAATGTATGTATTGATGTAAAAAAATTGTTTCATCCAATTAGTTTCCCCAGCCTAGAATACACCCATGGACGAGCCCGTTGATTTCTATACACTTTTTAAACTCCGCTATGGCTTCCTGCACGGCCAAAAGTATATGTTATAAATTAATTGCAAATTCCGAATTTTTCACATGAAAATAAATTCTCTATAAAAATAGTAGATTTTTCATGTACGAAAAAATATGTTTTTCAAAATATTTGGTAGCATATATAGGGATTAGCATTTTGAAACTTGTAATTGTCGTACTCAATAATTGGTATTTATTAATCATATTTTTTATCCGAATATTCCAGTGAAAAATGTATTACAAAATATTAATTTTTGCGCGAAAAATTATTCCGTACAAAAATAATATACTTTTCATATACGAAAAAATATATTTTAAAAAATATGTACTTGGATATATTAGCATGTACTATTTTTCTCCGGAGCTTAGTATTCTGAGACTTATAATTGACGTATTCAATAATTGCTATTTATTTAAAAAAAATTTACCAAGATGTTTAATTGAAAAAAGTATTCAAAATGACGATTTTTTCCCGCAAAAATATATTCTGTCTAAAAATAGTATGATATATTACGATAAACTTTTTGTCATAGGGATTGACATTCTGAAACTTATAATTGTCGCAATCAACAATTGCTATTTATTAATAATATTTTTTATCCGAATATTATAGTGGCGAATGTTGTGGGCGAGACGCTCACATTGACGAAAGTGACGCGGAGCGAGATGGGGACGTACATGTGCATAGCGAGCAACGGTGTTCCGCCAACAGTCAGCAAACAAATAATGCTGCACGTCCATTGTGAGTACAATAAATTCCATACTTCTAATAGCATAAAAATATTTAACGGTTTAGTTTTAAAAAAGGGGGCAAAAAGAACAGCAGGGAAATATTTCCGAAATGTTGGTAAAGTATTTATCAGATAAGTTTATGAAATATTTAAGAAATTATCAAAATTTTAGTGCTGCAGATATTGTTCATTATTTTAAACATATGAGGTATTCCATGTGAAATCGAACGGTCAAAAACCCGACCCTCTCCAAAGAACTTTTAATTTTACCACAATTCATAATTATTTACGAGGGGTTTTTGTAATTTTTTTCAAAATTTTTCGATCGTATTTTTTTGTGATATCTAAAAATTGAACTTTTTTAAAAACGCTTACGACATAAAAGTTGCAGTTTTAATGAACTTTTGAAAGCAAAATTTTGTAGATTTTTTTGAATGCAATAAACGTCAATTTCTATGAAAAATAGACTAAAATATTTTTTGCAGTCAATACTTCATGTTTGATTTTTCTTTAAAAATTCCAGAATATACTCTCAAGTGTGTAGAGTGATCTCATATTTTTGATTGGCTGGGCGAGACGCCCGTTTAATAGCTATGCTCCGTTTAAGATCGATTAAAAATCGAGATTTTTAATGGCCCAAAACTTTACCTTACTTAGGTACTTTAGGCCCAAAAAAGCCAGCGGAATCGTGTTCGGCGAGAGAAAATACGTCGAAATATGTGGCGGATCATTAAAAAAAAAAAAAAAAAAAAAAAAAAAAATCCGTCGAAAAATTCCAAGGCTTTAGAGTCCATTTTTCGCGTTTTTCAACGTCCTCAAACGGCACGATAAAACGATTCTAAAACTTCGCAGAAGGGCCTATTTGGTGTATTTCTTCCCGTAGAAATCGATGGGCACCCTGGATTTTCCGTAGCTTCTTTATCAACCATTAAAAATCACGAAAATCAACGTTTTTTCAAAAGTGACTCAAAACGAGAAAAAATCGTTATTCAATCGATTTTTTTTTGTTTCAAAGTTCTATCTCACGTATTTTTTCCCGCTGATCACGAATACAACAATCATTTTACTCCCAACCCAATATTTTCCCTTTTAACCCCAAAAAATTGAAAATAGATAAAAGATTGAAAATATTTCAGAAATATTTTCAAAACATGTGCTACATGAACGAGCATTTTAGTTTATTGTCTAAAGCTTCTTGGGCAGTCTTGACTCCGCCCTTTAATTTTGTCTCTTAATCTCTCCGTCCTTCGGCTCGTTCCTCGGTTGAGCTTGAGCGTCCAATCGGTTAGCGCGTTAACGGTAACCGGGCTAGCGAGTGGATGATAGTCGAGGAAAAAGGAAGGAGACGACACCGTGGAAGAGCGGGCAAGTATCCGTAGGATAAAAGTACGGGGAAACTATTCAACGCCGACGGAAGTGGGCAGAGGCTTAAATCTTCGAGCGACGTTATATGCAGTTAACTTGATGGAGTGTAAAGTTCACGTGAAACCAATTGAGGAAGAAACGAAAAGAAAATAGAGAAGATGAAGAGGAGGGGGAAAGAGACGGCGCAAAGGAACGTGAACGAATTCGATTTTTGCAAACCGGTAAAGGTGAGAAATTCATCTCGGTACCTTGGGAGTTATGGATTTACGTGTGGTGTCAGCAAAACCGATTGCTGCGAAGTGAGGGAGAATCAGGTGTTTGGGCTCGGTGGGCTACGAGATAGTTGGAAAGGGGATTGCGGAAGGAGTTGGCTTTTGGATGGGCACACGTATCGCGTTCCCGGCGAGTATCAAAAGACGCGGCAGCGTCTCGACGCCATATGTGAAATGCCGTAGGACACGAAACTATAAACGAATACAAAAAAGTACAAACCAAAAAAAAAAAAAAAATGTTTCATAGAAAAGTAACTTCGAAAAGGATGAAATAATGCATGTATGTAACATTAATTAATATTGTCAGTAAGTAACAATAGTAATGATTAATTATAAAGAATAATTATAAAATTAATTAATCTTAATTTTATCAATTTGTTCGTAAGCTTCGCTAGAGTCGCGAGAGGGCTTCCGAAGACAGTTCTATATCCACACGAATAAACTTGGTAGCAGAATGTTATCATATATTATATGAATCTGTCGTTCAGAAGCCGTCTTCCGAACCAGGAAGGACCATTTCTTATCAGATTTTATGGAATTTTGATGTTTTTGAAAAATTACTAAAAACGGTTTAATTTGAGTAAACAAGGAGGTATCGAGCTGAAATTTTGCATGGGATTGGACTGACACTGTACAATGTTTCGTATTAAATTTGGCAAGAAACTTCGTCTCCCGAGCCAGGAAGGACCATTTCTTTTCAGATTTTATGGAATTTTGATGTTTTTGAAAAATTACTAAGAACGGTTTAATTCGAGTAAACAAGGAGGTATCGAGCTGAAATTTTGCATGGGATTGGACTGACACTGTACAATGTTTCGTATTAAATTTGGCAAAAAACTTCGTCTCCCGAACCAGGAAGGACCATTACTTTTCAGATTTTATGGAATTTTGATGTTTTTGAAAAATTACTAAAAACGGTTTAATTTAAGTAAACAAGGAGGTATCGAGCTGAAATTTTGCATAGGCTTGGACTGACATTATACAATATTACGTATTAAATTTGGCAAAACTTGTTTTTTATTTTATGGGATCGTTTTAATTTTATGGGATTTTGAAAATTTTGAATTTTTTGCAATTTTTTTTGCGCCTAACACGAGCTTCTGAATAAAATATCACGCAAAGAGTAAATGAGTTATAGTTTCGTTATTAGCGCTGAGGAATAGATTAAAAATTGCCTTAAAACGACGCAATCTGCAAATTTCAGTTTGCGATTTCCTATAATAAATTCTGGTGCAAATTTTGACGATTTGACTTTTATGAGACGTAGTCATTTTTTATGTTACGAGAAAAGGTGAAAAGTAATTTGCACATGGTTTTTCTACACTTAACTCAAAAATACAATTAGAAAGCGTTAAATGAAAATTGTATTTTAATAATAGCTTTCTCTATGAGGAAGCTAAATTGAAACAACGGAATTTATCATAGAGGAAGTTATGTGCAAAACCGTAAAACATGAGGAAGTAATTGTGCGAATCACTTTGCACGCTTTTTTCATAGTTTATAGTGTCAAGAATATTTTGTTAAATTTTTATGCCGAAATTCAACGAATTATGAAAGTTAGAGGTCGTTATGTGGAAAGTGGCGGAGCGCTGTCGCAGCTGTGCGGAGCACCCGACGAGCAGCGGCGCGGTCGAACTTTGAAGGTGTTTTTCTCAAAACGTGATTTTCAAGATCGATGTCCCTGATATCTCAAAAATGGCTTGATGGATTTTTATGAAAAATTGTACCGATATACTTTAACAAATTCTTTAATTCTGGACGGTATTATATATTTTTTTAATAATAAAAAAATCATTTTAAAAAATGATTGAAAGTGTTGAAAAATGGGTAAACATCGACTTTTTCCAAATGGCTTGATGGATTTTTATGAAAATTTATACCGACATACTTCAACGGATTTTGAGGTCCTGGACGGTCTCATATTATTTTTTTTTTATATTTGTTCCATTTTCCACCGTACACCCTGTCGGGTTTTTACGGAACCCCAGCCCGATTCCCCCTACCTAACTTCCAGTGCGTCCGTAGCCGACTTAGCTACACTGTACCGCATTTGCCGAGGACACGGGGAAACTACGGAAAACCCGTGCCGATACAGACGGCCCTATTCGACTGAGCCACTGGTATTTTTGCACTTGAGTAAAGTGCAGAAACACCAAAGTCTCAGAAAAAAGCGCCTCCCGCTCAACGGTCGATGCGCCAGCTAGTGCACGGCTAAGCGGTCACCCATCCAAGTACTGACCGCGAACGAATCAGCTTGACTTGGGGGACCGCCAGAGCCGTGCGCCAACCGCGCATCCACCGCTGTCGGTCGGTCTCATATGAAAAAAAAAAAAATAACAATAAAAAATAATTTTTAAAAATTATTGAAAGTGCTGAAATATGGTTAAAAATCGACTTTTTTTTTTCAAATGACCGTCATTTTGCCAATTTTCTTTTTCTCCTCGTCAAGGACCGCGTTACATAGTGTTTGTTAAGAAACAATAAAAAAATGTTGTTTCTGATGAAATGACAAGTTGAAATGGAACAAAACTAAGATTGTTAGAAGTATGTTATGTAACAGTTATACAATTTCTTATACATGACTCTAACGTTATACCTACATATAACGCTGCCATTACATGCATATAAAAAATGAAACATTACATGTAACTTTCATGTTATATTGCCGTGATAAACTGTGTTCACTGGGACTCCTCATTACATGACGAAGCTATGCGAAAATTTCATTTTTCACGGTTTTTTATTACGTCATCTAAAAAAAAAGTCGAAAATTGAAATTTTCATATGGCCTTCTCATAATGTTCCTTTATTCGCAAAGCTTCTTCTATGAGAAAGCATTTTTTGTGTTGTTGGCTTCCTTTGTCGGATCCGTGTATCTACTTCAATTAACGAAAATACAGGGTTTTGGAAAAAGTTTTTTTTTTTTATTATTAAGTCAATTATCCAATATTTACCATTTTGTGGGAACGTCTAATGTATTTTTCCCCCACCGATGATAAGTCTACACCATATTTCACTCCTGGGGCGACACTTGATGCGTAAACTCATGTTGGATAAAAAATACAACTTTTCCAAAAAATTTCAAACCCCATAAAATTTAAACGGTTTGATCCATTTTCGGCAAATTTCATACGACACATTGTACAGTGCTAGTCCATTCCCGTGCCAATTTTAAACTCGATATCTCCACATTTACTCCAATTAGACCTTTTTAGTAATTTTTCAAAAAAATCAACATTCCATAAAATCTTACTGCTTCGATAATTTTCGGACAAATTGAATACCAAAGACCATTGGTAGCATTGTGTTATATTTGTATGCAATACAATACTTTGTTCATTGTATAATATGTATTATTATACTTAATATATATTGTTACGGCCGGGCGAATGAATAACACGCGTATTTAGTTTGGGGGCGGATATTATTAGTACAATTCCATCTAAATATCCCAAGCATGAACTGTCACACGTCTGTTCGGTCAGACGTCTCAGTCCAGACTTTCTAATATGACGATCGATCTTGCATCGATCGTCCGTTCGTTCGTCTCTTGTCAAACCTAACTAATATCGTGTGTCTCCACGAATAGTCAGCTACATATTCGTAACACTACTCCCCTCCTCCTAAGTTGCCGCCCCGGCAACTCCTAGTCCACCTTATGATGTGCCACGGTCCATCATTCTAAAATCTGTCCAATATTCGTTAACCTACACCGTTCCGACATTCGTCCACGTCCACAAGGAAAACCATGGCCGAAAAACCTTGGGAAGAACGGTGTTCACAATGCTAAATAATCACATTTTTTCCTATACTCATTGTTCTTCAAATCCGATCTGAATAATGCCATTTTGTCTTATGTCGGTTTGTGTCAAGTCTATTTCTAATCATCTCTTAAATACTTCATTCAGTACATAATTCTTTTTCTTTCTTTTTATTCATTCTTCTCCAATTTGATCTTTTTGGTTATTCGGAAGGATTCGAGCAGGAAGGATTCTCATCATGTCACAGCATCTTCAAATTCGATCTGTGACACACAAATAAATCGCGTAGCATTCTGCCAATACTAGCTGCACATAGGACAATATCATCTTAATGATTATTCTCTCTCTCTCATCTCACTCTCATTATCGACTTTGAAATTCAATCAATGTACCATCGATTCTACAATAACACGACACATCGTCCTAAATATTCATCTGGAAAGATTTTTATACGTTAAATCATCGGTCACTGTTCGAAACCTCTCATCGGCCAACAGTGCCCCGATCTGTAACTCTGTCACTCAGGCCCAGTAGTTACCCCCTAAAAAGAATTCTCCGGAAACTTACCAGGACTCTTTTCACCCAACGGGAATCCAAAAAGACGTCCAAAAGCTCCAGCCAAGCCATTCTTAACACTTTCCAGACTTTATCAATGCTAATATACTCATAAGAATACTTCGATCTAACCGAACAACGACTCGACAAATCGACACCCTGGTCGCTAACACGAGAGAGAAGAATCACACATTTTCCGTATAATAATCATTACTATCCCGATAACACGAAAATACATAACTTTTATTTGCCTGTGTCAATCCTTCGTAGATCTATCCAACCGCCTTTCATCGATTTGGAGTTCTTCTCCAATTTTACACTGTGTCATCGAGATCACAATTTTCCTTTCTTCTTCCATTTTCATTTCACCAGAAGTCATCGAGACTTCAATTTACAGTTCAATCCGTCCCCGCGAGAGTCATCTAGACTCTAATTTCGTACCGACCGTTCACAGGGAGAGTCATCTAGACTCTCAATTTTGTCTTCGTTTCCTCGCGAATAAATATCCTTTGTAGGTTCGTCAAACACTTCTGACACCAATGTTACGGCCGGGCGAATGAATAACACGCGTATTTAGTTTGGGGGCGGATATTATTAGTACAATTCCATCTAAATATCCCAAGCATGAACTGTCACACGTCTGTTCGGTCAGACGTCTCAGTCCAGACTTTCTAATATGACGATCGATCTTGCATCGATCGTCCGTTCGTTCGTCTCTTGTCAAACCTAACTAATATCGTGTGTCTCCACGAATAGTCAGCTACATATTCGTAACAATATGTTAGGGGGCGAGGAGCACGCGCGCTTCGCACTCTCGCACCCCTTCATGAACTTAAGCCTTTATTATTCTAAGTCCTTTAAAAGACGTATGTGCTTACAATTCTAAGCCACACTATTACGGTTCCATTTTTAACCAACTTCATGTCCCTATTATTGTCCCTCTGATCCTATTATTGACCACCCTCTGACTCTATTATTGACCCCCCCCCCCCCTCCGCTCGATTCTTGACATCGCGGTGACGGCAGCGCCCATAAACAAATAGACAGTTACATATCCGGGGTTGAGAGTCGAGTCCGCGCTATTTTGAATCGAAAAAAAGAACCGCTTGCCGGTTGCCAAATAAATTTCTCTTCACTTCATTTCTACTTTAAATTCTCACAATTCCATATGATATTGAAACAACGACGGCAAGACCGCGAGGGTGTCGCCCTATCGTTTCAATCCCCCATGAAATTATCAGAACTGAAAGTAGAATGGAAACAAAAAAAAATTTCCCTTTGGCAGCCCGCAAGCCAATTTCACTCGAGTCATTGATATTTTTATTCAGTCCGGGCAATACGTTGTGCACGTTCCAAGCCGTGGGCCTACAGAACAGGACCTCGACGGAGCAGAGTGTAACGAGTAAAAGCCCGCGAGGAGGGAGAAGGAGCGGCGGTGAAGCAAGAGGCAAGAGTAGCAGCGAAGAGCACAGAGGTCGAGGCGTTGAGATAGTCAGTGTCTTCCTCTTTGCATAATTTCGCCGTAGTACCTGTCGCGCGAGGGCGGCAGCGGCTCGCCTCCGGGGCGCCGCTTCTTCAGAGGCGAAATATAACGAAAGAAGAAGAGGAATATAGAACGAGGGTTGTACAAGTTGAGAGGGTGGCAAGTGGAGTGAAAAAAAAGAAAATAATAAAAGTAAAACAGTGCTTAAATAACAATGTGAATGTGCGTTGGTATTCCGGTTGGTGTCTGCTGGTGTATGGACGGTAGAATTGCATGAGGCTAAGGTGATAGGGGAAAGGGCTGTTACTGAAAAGGGAAAGGATCGCGAGTAAACGAGTCGGCGAGGGGAAACGGTAGCGACGAGAGGCGAGATAATAAAATTATACTTGGGACGATACACATAGGCATAGAACTGCTGGTACGGGATTAGCAGTCTGTATGTATACAAAGTGGAGCTTTGATGTGACAACCCCAAGAAAGGCTGGGGGTGGCGAAGAAGATAGACAGCACGTTAGGAAAAAAGAGAAACGAGGGGTTTAAGCCGCGGTTAGAACTCTCTGTAATGCTATCATCGCAATAGCTCTGGAAAGGTAATTCCTTGCCGGAAATTGGATGGACTAGCACGTGAATACACGCACGACACCGACATGCGATCCACCCAACAAGAACTGTGTAACTACGTCAGAGAGGGCTGCATTCCCGGTGATCGTGCACCTGCTTTAACGGATTGCGATCACGACGGATAATCCGGTTTTCATTGAATTGCCGTAGTCACGCCAGCGGTAACCCATTCTAAAACATTAAACCGGCCTCGGCAATACAATTAGTGAGGTAGTGTAGTTGCGACAGCGCGTTACGAGTGCGTGTTTTTCCGGTTGATAGCAAATACAACTGTAACAACAACAAAAACAAGGAGGTTTGTTAGGGCGTTCCGCACTTCAAGCCGCCCACCGAGTCAATATCCTTTGGGGAATTTTTTAAAGGTACTCATGAAAATTTACGTCGCGCTTTCGAGTCAAGGCAATGGCCCTTCAGATCGGGGGCGAAGACCTCGCCTAACTCTGCCTTAGATATGAGCGATGCGTTGAGCGGGTACTTGAGAGTTCGTAGTCCCTCGCATGTGGTAGAGCATGCGGAACAAATGTAGACTCTATGATTCTTCTTAGTAGTCACGGAAATTATATTTGATTTTCTCGGAGCCAGGTGATGTAAAGGTTGTCGCACTACAATCTACCAGACTATGTCGATTTCTGAAGACAGCCGCGCAGGCCTATTGGACACAGTTTTTTCGTACACAGCTTTGCTCGCTCTTCGGAGTCGTAGATTATGTAGCAACTCGGCGGTGTTGGTAAGAATAATTGAATTGCGTGTAATGCGTACGCCTTTTATATTAAATCTCTCCTATACAACATATGTAGATATTTGTATACTATATTTCTTAGAAAACTAGCATGAAGGGGGTAGCTTCGGTAGAGTTGTTATCCGGTAGAGTTGTTATCCGGTAGAATTGTTATCCGGTAAAGTTGTCATCCGGTAGAATTGTTATCAGGTAGAGTTGTTATCCGGTAGAGTTGGTATCCGGTAGAGTTATTATTTGGTAGAGTTATTATTCGGTAGAGTTGTTATCCGGTAGAGCTTTTATCCGGTAGAGTTGTTATCCGGTAGTGTTGTTATCAGGTAGAGTTGTTATCCGGTAGAGTTGTTATCCGGTGCAGTTGTTATCCGGTAGAGTTGTTATCCGGTAGAGTTGTTATCCGGTAGAGTTATTATTCGGTACAGTTATTATTCGGTAGAGTTGTTATCCGGTAGAGCTTTTATCCGGTAGAGTTGTTATCCGGTAGTGTTGTTATCAGGTAGAGTTGTTATCCGGTAGAGTTGTTATCCGGTAGAGTTGTTATCCGGTAGAGTTGTTATCCGGTAGAGTTATTATTCGGTACAGTTATTATTCGGTAGAGTTGTTATCCGGTAGAGTTGTTATCCGGTAGAGTTGTTATCCCCGTAGAGTTGTTATCCGGTAGAGTTGTTACCCGGTAGAGTTGTTATCCGGTAGAGTTGTTATCCGGTAGAGTTGTTATCCGGTACAGTTATTATTCGGTACAGTTGTTATCCGGTAGAGTTGTTATCCGGTAGAGTTGTTATCCGGTAGAGTTGTTATCCGGTAGAGTTGTTATCCGGTAGAGTTGTTATCCCGTAGAGTTGTTATCCGGTAGAGTTGTTATCCGGTAGAATTGTTATCCAGTTGAGTTGTTATCCGGTGGAGTTGTTATCAGGGAGAGTTTTTATCCGGTAGAGTTGTTATCCGGTGGAGTTGTTATCAGAGAGAGTTTTTATCCGGTAGTGTTGTTATTCGGTACAGTTGTTATTCGGTACAGTTGTTATCCGGTCGAGTTTTTATCCGGTAGAGTTGTTATCCGGTAGAGTTGCTAACCGGTAGAGTTTTTATCCGGTAGAGTTGTTATTCGGAAGAGTTGTTATCCAGTAGTGTTCTTTGCCCAACTCCGGAGCCAAAGTCCAAAATCGATCCATCCGTAGTGACTTTTGGGAGGTATTTTAAAAAGTACTTAAAACAAGTACTTATAAATTTATTTTAAGTACAAAAAGTATTTCGTATTTTCAATACATATAGTATTTTTTATTTTGTATTTTGAGTACTTTCGAAAATTTTGCCCGCTTCTGATCGTAATCGATGTGACCGGTATTACCGACTGACCGGTATTACGCATGTTTCTCCTATACGTAGATATATCGTACTGAGCAGAATACCGCAGCGCAATGTGTAGTGTTATGTTTTTTTCCTCCTCTTTGTTTTGAATTCTTTGCAGTTTTTTTCAATGAAAGCCTCCGAGCCGCCGTGCATGAATACTCATTAAATGCAACCTGGATTGAGAGAAAAATAGTATACACAGACACGTTGCAGCGGGCTTTCATCGCGTCTGGTTTCGTTGAGGGGTTGGTGCGCGGCCGTTATGCGTTTTGTGCTCGGAGTGTAGTCATGTTTTTCATTCATTTCTCGTCATCCCCAGTTGCTTTCGGCGTTCGGCACGTAAATCCCATTGTACCGCCGTTTGGGACAATAACGCATTGGTTAATCAATTCGTTTAAGGCTATTAGTATGTTGGAGATGCGTATCAAACGTAAACAACGTCAAAATCATGTATATATATGAGGCATTCTTTATCAACCGGGCCACTTTTTTCGGTCGACCTCTCGGATGTTTTTTTTTATTTGCCAGTTTCTAGTACTACTTGAGAGGGACTTCTGTGATTTTTTTTAGATTTTTAAAATGCACCGTTCAGAATTTACGTTTTTTTTTTAAGTATATCTCAGAAAATATTGGTCGCTCAAAAAATTCTTGGGAACTTTAACCTTTTAATTTTTCATAAACTTTCAAATGATGTTAGAGCCATAATTTTCCCGATACAGAAAGGGCCGCTTTTCGTATTAAAAAAATCAAAAACATTTTTTCTACTAAAAACACACCTTCGATTCTGGGCCCAATTTTACACGGAATTTCAGTATATCTCAGAAAATATAAGTCGCCCAAAAAATGCTTGGGAACATTAACCTTTTAATTTTTCATCAACTTTCGAATGATGTTAGAGTCGTAATTTTCCCGATACAGAAAGGTCCATTTTTGTATTAAAAAAATACAAAATATTTTTTTCTACTAAAAACCCACCTTCGATTCTGGTCTCAATTTTGCACGTTATTTGGTATTGTATGCCGATTCTGAAAAAAAAAAAAACCCAAAGTTGGACCTGCGATACTTGCGTATTAAAAAATATAATCAGCAGAAGGCAAACGAGGGAAACACATCCAACAAACTTTATTGAAACAATCTCTCAGTTAGAAAACAAGTTTCCCAACAATGGAAGTCAAATTTACCGACTACGGACAAAACCCTATTTTGTATCTAAAGAATAGTAAATTTTATACGAATCTGTATGAATTAATGTTTTTATTTGTTTATTTTTTTACTACGCCAGTATCGCAGGTCCTATATTGGGATTTTTTTTCAGATTCTTCATACAATGCCAAATACCCTGTAAAAGTGAGACCAGAATCCATGGTGCGTTTTTGTAGAAAAAATTCTTTTAATTTTTTTTTGTATTTAAAATGGACTTTCCCGTATCGGGAAAATGATGACTCTAACATCATTCGAAAGTTGCTGAAAAATGAAAACGTTAATGTTCCTAAGAATTTTTTGAGCGACCAATATTTTCTGAGATATGCTGATATTAAAAAAACCTGAATCCTGAACGGTGTACTTTAAAAATCTTTTAAAAAATCATAGAAGCCCCTCCTCAAGTAGTACTACAAACTGGCAAATTTTGAAAAACCTTCGACAGGTCGACCGAAAAAAGTGGCCCGATTGATAAAGAATTCCTCATATAACCTGGAGTCTATCCTGTATTATCGTGAGGTATAAAATAAAAATACGTTTTTTATTTTATAAAAATATTAATGCCCCGAAATTAATGCATTTTTAGAGGTCGCTACCGGCTATTAAAAAAATTAAAAACTTCGGTACATCTAAATTTAAAGTCAAAATAAGATATTCGAGATTTCCTTGGAGCCACCCGCACTTCCAATGTACAACGTATAAGAAAAATCTCCGCGAAATCCCTATGAAATCAAAGCGTTTTTAGAGGTCGCTACCGAGGGTTAAAAAACAAGGTTTTCGACAAATATAGCTAAGAGTTAAGAAAAGTTGTAGAAAGTCAAAATCCGCCGCGGAAAAAACCGAATATTTCATTTGAAAAGATATGTTTGTTGCAACAAAAGTTACATAAAAAAAACGAAGATTTGTCCTTTCTGGTAAAGGGAGTCGACAAATTCCTGCAATGGTCAAAAGGTATAAAATGTCTCTTTCCACGAACGAACGAAACATCATATTTATTTTATTATTTTTTATCATGTTATTTGCAATTGTGTTTTTGGGTTGTAAGGATTGTTTGTATCTTGATGCATGGTCTTCTTATGGGACTTAAGCGCCAGGTCACGAAATAAACGAATCTATCTATTTACCTTATTCTCTTTAACCGCTGAATCGAGAGTACGCTTTTTCAGCTGTTGAAGAGGCATCGCGTTGAACGACGGGAACACAAGCTTACTCTAGCACTCGCGCTCGCCAAGCTATGAGCAATACCAGAAGCCAATGTTACACGGAATAGACATTAACGAAGTAAATAATGAATTATATCTTCTGGAAAGATCCGCCCGGGAAAGTGGCGTATCCAAACGCCCAACAACTTTTCTCGAGTCCCTTCCGAGGATCGATGTTTCTTCAAGCGCTCAAGGGCTTTTCACGGCTGGCTAGTCGGCGAACACCCAACTCAACTCGACTTCACTTAGAACATTGCGCGGACGTCGAATATAAGACATACAATATTAAATAATCCCAGGTCTCTCCCCACGTACTTGCGATATTCTACCGAAAAATCAATCCACGGACCTAAAAAAAGGTTTGGTAAGATCAAACAAAATTAGTTTGAATCAACGAAATCCAACTTTTGAGGGTGGTTAAGGAAATATTTATTCATTTATTTATTTATTTATTTATTTATTTTCATTAACGTATATTAGTTATTACGTTTACGTATATTTAGTTGAGTTGACTAAAAAGTTATATCAGCATTAAAAAAAAAACGTTTCCTGTCCAACCTAAGGGTCGAATTTTATGACACTAGTTTAAACTTAAGTCCGAACTTAAGTTCGAACTTGAGCTCAAACTTAAGCACGTAATGAAGCTCGAGCCAAACTTCGACCTTAACTTCGATCTCAACAGCGATCTTAAATTCAAAATAATGTCTCAAAATTCGACCCTAAGTGTTGTACGCGAGGTCAACTCGACTTCACTTAGAAATTAAATAATCCCAGGTTTCTCCCCACGTGCTTGCGATATTCTACCGAAAAATCAATTCACGCATCTAAAAAAAAGGTTTGGTAAGATCAAGCAAAATTAGTTTGAATTAACGAAATTCGGCCGTTGCGGGTCGCGAAGGGAATATTTATTTATTTATTTATTTACTTTTACGTATACTTAGTTACGGTGACTAAAAAGTTACATCAGCATTAAAAAAATAATTTCATTGTCCCACCCAAGTGTTGTACGCGAGGTCGACTCGACTTCACTTAGAACATTTCGCAGACGTCGAGTATAAGACACACAATAATAAATAATCCCAGGTTTCTCCCCACGTGCTTGCGATATTCTACCGAAAAATCAATTCACGGACCTAAAAAAAGGTTTGGTAAGATCAAACAAAATTAGTTTGAATTAACGAAATTCGGCCGTTGCGGGTGGCGAAGGAAATATTTAGTTAAGTTGACTAAAAAGTTACATCGGCATTAAAAAAAGCAATTCATTGTCCCACCTAAGTGTTGTACGCGAGGTCAACAAATATAATTCAAGACTTATTTGGGATCGTCGCCAAATTAAGAGTGAAACTCAAGTTTGTGTTGTACGAACTAAATAACAAGTTTATTCAAAGAAAGATAAAATTAATTTGTTCGTTTCCAATATTTCTTATTACAATCGTCGACTTCTTTGAACACGAGCCTAACTCTGCGACCAACCTCACTGTACTTCAGTCGAGTTCAGACTGTCAATTTCCCGATCGCGATCCGCGAGGTGCAAATTGATGCGTCTGCAATTTTGTTCCACTTCCCATATTTCGACATCGAGAATCGGTCATCGTCCGATTCTCGCTCTGCAATCGATTGATTGATTGGTCTGCGCAATATTGGGTTTATTAACCGGGTATCGTCCGATACTTACTCGGCAAATTCCTACACGGCTCGGCTTCGCGACTCGGTGGATTCGCCAGTAATTTTTCACAATTTACTTCATAAATTTATATCTACTTATTTACTTATTTATATCTACTTATTTTATATTATATTTTATTTTATATTATTTATATTTTATATTATATTTTATTTTATATTATATTTTATATCTACTTATTTATATCTACTACATTTATAAATTTATACCAGTAATTTTTCACAATTTACTTCATAAATTTATATCTACTTTACTAAATTTATTCTACTTTATTAATTTAAAGTAATTCGGGGTACAACATAAGAATGTTTGATCGGTCAGAATAGGAAATTATATCAATGGAATATTACATCATTTTTATTGTTCATTTGGTTGAACGTGCTGAATATGAGATTGAGGAATCAAATTCTTTGGTAGAATAAACCGTACTGAAGCTTTGAGTCGGTAAGCGGAGTCTACACAGGCATTTACGAAATGTCTGTTTTAAGCGAAGATATATCTCATTTGCAATAGTAAATTAATTTGCTTTTTTTCACGGAAAAAAAATGCTTGGCTGGGTCACCTAACTATTTATCAATTGGGTATAAATTGTTTACTATAATGATCTGTTTCGTTACAATGACGACCTAGAATTAGTTGAATTTACCATTAACAGTTAGTTGAGGCGAGTAGTGAATACAACTAATTTGATTAGTTAGTCGAACTACTAAAACAGTATTCAGAATAGACAACGAATTTTATAGGCACCCCAACCAACTATAGTTGTTAGTGCGACCAAGCTTGGTGGGCGTGTCAGACAACCAACTGAAGCTGTCGCTGCAACGAACTGCCGTGCGAAGCCAAATATGATATACATGCAAGTCAGTTGATATTTTATTAGTACCGGAAATCGTGAAGACGTCCGAGAGACGAACGGGCTTAATTACTTACCTAATTAATGAACGTATATTCGCTTATTGACAGGGCGAGATGGAGCAGGTTCGAAAAAATTGATTTTAGTCCACACTTAAAAAAAAGTCATGTTTATAACCTACCAATCTTCTTACAGAATCACCCGTATAGCTAGTCCGTACGATAATGTTCAAGCAGGCGTGAATCTCATATGGAAGGTTCAAAAATATATTTCTCAAAATAAGCTTAGCAGGGTGAATAAGATCGTGGACTACAAATCGCAGGCTCGCAGGCTCGAATCCTCATTACAGACCAAATAATTTATTCCGAGATTTCCATCGTGTGAAGGTAAAAAAAGGCAATAAAGCAATTTCGAGTGATAAAAAAGCATTTAGGCGATGGTGCAGATCAATGTCTTCTGTTAATTGTTTATTAACATTTTTGGTAATCTGTGCTGTTGATTTCAACCAAGTCGCTTGGTTGCGACACGCCAGTAAATTATTTAAGCACGCAAGCAAATGGCTAATTCAAAAATTTCCTTAGCAGTTGGCCCAGCTAACAAATTACTTGGTCTAGCGAATAGCATGTGAACCAACTTAAAAGAGTTAACTCAACCAATTTATCGTCTGGCGCTGAGAGCACTAAGTAAATTCGTTGAGTCAGCTATTTTTTTGATAGTCCAACTAATTCGTTTCTTCCGTGTAGGGCCCGATGTAACGCTCGAAAATTAATACTCGGGTCACCAAGGTGACGACCTTGCGGTCTCCCGCCGCCAATTTTTCGTACGACTCGTCTACAGACAGCTTTGCTCGTTATTGGAGCCGGAGAGCGCGTTGAAGTACCATTTTCGGTTTACGCGAACTTTCACCACTAATGACAACCCATGTAGGGTGATCGGATGTGGCCAATGGTTGGGCGAAGTTTGGTACCGATGTTGCCAACATTGGCATGCGAGCTTGGCCTAATCATCGAGGGGGCCTTGGATGATAAGTACTTGCCAATATTGGCGGCCAACATTGGCCCTAAGGCCAATCAAGAGGATCGACCGATAATTGGTTGTCAATGTAGGCCCTCTGTAAGTTACTTATTGTAAATAATTATAGGGTGGAATAAGTCCCACACCAAGATAACATACACATAAATAAATATAAACACGAAAATAGAGATAAATAATTATAATTTGAAGAAAGCAACAATGGTATTCCCGACTCTTACAATCGAGGATATTTCTCCGATGTGCTTGCCGAACAAATTGCCTATGAGCCGGGAAAATTATCTTCGAAATAACAAGTTATTTTTTTTTGTTTGTGTCAAATCATACGATCACTCCCATACAAAGAAAAGTGGACGTTTCTCCTCGTTCTATCCATCCATACACCCGAAATTAGAGCAAACAGAAAAATTAAGAGAAAAGAAATAATAAAAAATAAAATAAACCCTCGAGTAAATTGCGCGGTGAAGACTGCTCCGAAATTATTTTTAATATTCGCTGGTACTTAACTTCGCAGACGAGTGCTTCCTCGTTGGCTCTTTCCTTTAGACTCCGGGGACGAGAAATCGGATTAAATGGAATTTTCTCGAATGATCGGCTGGCCAGGTCGATCCGGGCATCCGACACGGAACATCCGCTACGCCCGTATACGATTGTTATTGGTGGATCCACGTAACGTCACACGTCTATCGTCCTCGCTGTTCCCGGAGAGAAAGAGGCCGAGTATTGTGCGCGACCGCTAATATTGCCGATCTCGCCTACGGGGGGTGTATATTACCCGTCTCGAGAGCGTTGGACTCAGCGAGATGCCCGCGCATATTTGATTTAAAATTAATATCTTACATTATATAGGGCGAGAATGGTTTTAACGCATACTTTTTTTTTATATTGAAAAATTGAAAAATTCCTTTTTTATGCTTCGCATGTAATACATATTGTATATTGGCACGTCAATGCATTTATTGACTACCGAGTACGGAATCCAATAATAATACGCATCGTTTGCGATAGTCGAAAAAAGTGTTATTTCGCACGTTCTTATATTGTCGCTCTCGTAGATGGGGCGCTGCCCTAAAATCGACAAACCAACAATTGGCGAGTCGATACTCCATCGAGCATTGGCCGGCGATTGTGAAGCCAACCAATGGCGAGGAAAAATTCGGCCAAACATTGGCCTCAAATCGACTAACCAAGAATTGGCTCGTCAAATGCGGCCGAGCATTGGCCGCGAATTGTCAAACCAACCATTGGCGAGCCAGTACTTGGCCGAACATTGGCCGATCCTTGGAGATTCGACAATCGCCACGCCAACATTCGCCCGATCGTCAACCGCGTCCGTTCCATCGGCAAAACTTACATGGCTAAGCGATAGGGAAGAGCGGAGCAAAATGGCACACCGGGGCAAAACGGGATAATGACCAAAAACGCAGTTCTCCAACAACTTTCGGATGGTGGCGATGTTAGTACGCGGGGCAAAACGGCTTTGAAAATCCGGATGTATTCTTGGTACAAAATGTGGCATCCAAAAATGATTGAAAAAATTAAGTTTTACCCTCACTGTCCCGTTTTGACCCGCCGTGCCATTTTGCCCCGGTCTTCCCTATGGCAACGCCAAGCCGCTTCACGGAGGGACATCGACGAGAGCGTTCCACGATCGAACCAATGTAGTCTCGGACTACGCCGGATGTGGCTCGTAGCCGGTACATTACTGAATCCGATGCCGTTGAGCTTCGGGGATCGAAACGATCACTGCTGATGTAGCGCCGAGAAGATGGATAAGATGACAGATCCTTGCCAAGCCAAGTCTCTCTGCCCGGTCAAGCGCAGCTTCTGGCCGATTTGCGATGTCGGGGCGTAGCAGATGTTGGTCCTGCAAGACTCCTTTGCGGCGATGGGAGGCAGCCTCACCTCAGTGAGCTGCGTCCGCAAAGATGAGCGATCGACGCGCGCCACCGAGCCGTCGGGGCGACCGGGGCAAAATGGGACACCGCGGCAAAACCGGACAGTGAGGGGAAAACTCAATTTTCCAATAATTTTCGGCTATCCCATTTTTTTCCCAACGACACATCCGGATTTTCAACCGCGTTTTGCCCCACGCACCACCATCGCGACCATCCAAAAGTTATCGGAAAATTGCGTGTTGTCTCATTGTACCGTTTTGCCCCGCTGTGCCATTTTGCCCCGCTCTCCCCTATTCAGCTGTGACTGGCTCCCAGCGTCGTGTAACGACCGAGCCGATACTTTCGGAGGATTGGTGATGGTCGATGTTCTGACGGTTTGCCCAAGAATAAATTATAGAAAAATATGGTGACTGCCGGGATTCGAACCCGGGCTTTTCGGTTCCTAAGTAAGAGCGCTAACCACTACGCTATTGTCACCCATATTTTTCTATCATTCTCGTCGTCTACATATATGCAAACCTGGGGCCGTCACAGTCGCCTCTGCGGGCCGTGTTCGCGAAGAGGGCGGCGCTCCAGCGAGCTGTTAGTGGCGGAGTGAAGCAGTGGTGTTGTCCATATTCCTCGATGCGCAAAATGTTCTCGCCGGTTACGAGATCCATCGTGCGTTCGATTAAAATAAAGACATTCGCCAACATTAGCCACATAGGACGAAATATTTTGAAAATTTTGAAACATTTCAGATATATTTTCAATATTTCGAATCTCAGCTAAGTATCTCTGAAATATATGGAAATCATATTTTCAAAGTATTCTATCAAAATATTGCAATGAAACATTTTTAGAATATTTCAGAAATATACTTAATCTTTCATACATCTGAAATATTTCCGTTGATTTAGAATACCCTTATAAAACAATATGTCTGGAACAAATTAATGCTATTTAATTTAAACAAAGTGGCAATGATTTCGGCCATTTAATTCTAACGGTGGGTGTGACAGGGAAGGTGCTTAACACCCGATGCGGAATCTAATTAATCTAATTACAATTAAAAGAAATATATACATGTAATGACTGGCAATTACGTTCGGTTGCACGCTCGCAGTATCTATGTCAGAATCCGTGAGTAGCCGTGTGAACATCTGTGAGCAACTGGGAGTATCCGTGTGAGCATCTGTGAGTATCCGTGTGAGCAACTTTGAGCATCTGCGAGTATCCGTGTGAGCATCTGTGAATATCCGTGTGAGCAACTTTGAGCATCTGTGAGTATCCATGGTCTGCGAGAGTGTCTTCGAGAGTGTCTGCGAGAGTGTCTGCGAGAGTGTCTTCGAGAGTGTCTGCGAGAGCGTCTGCGAGAGTGTCTGCGAGAGTGTCTGCGAGAGTGTCTGCGAGAGTGTCTTCGAGAGTGTCTGCGAGAGCGTCTGCGAGAGTGTCTGCGAGGGTAACAGGAAAATTAGCCCCCGGAAAACTGGCCCCGGAAAATTGGCCCCCGGAAAATTAGCCTCCCGGAAAATTGGCCCATGGAAAATTGGCCCCGGAAATTTGGCCCCCAATATCACGAAAATATCATATAAAAGTATATGCGTGTGTGTGTGACTGTTTGTGCATGTGCGTGCGTGTTATAAGACTTGAATTCTAAAAAAGTAGTTTGTTTGTGTGTGTGTGTGTGTGTGTGTGTGTGTGTGTGTGTGTGTGTGTGTGTGTGTGTGTGTGTGTGTGTGTGTGTGTGTGTGTGTGTGTGTGTGTGTGTGTGTGTGTGTGTATGCGCGTTGGTGGCGAACGAATAATACGTGTGGGTGATTGCGCGTATGTGTGTGTTTGTGTGCGCGTTGGTAGCGAAAGAGATTGTGCATGTGGGTGATTGTGCATTTGTGTCATATTCTGGGTAAATTAAATGGACGTTTATTGAGTAGATTTCTAGTTTCCAAATGATTTTTCAAGGATATACTTTATATTTTTGGAAGGACTCTTCTTTTGCATTTTATGGGGGCCTAATTTCCGGGGCCAATTTTCTGGGGGCCAATTTTCCGGGAGGCTAATTTTCCTAGATTCGTCTGCGAGAGTGTCCTGCGAGAGCGTCCTGCGAGAGTGTATGCGGGAGTGTGTGAGTGTCTGTGGGAATGTCTGTGAGTATCGGTGAGTATCTGTGAGTATCTGTAAGTATCCGTGAGTATCCGTGTAAGTGCCTATCAGTCTCCGTGAGTGTCCATGAGTACCCATGTAAGTATCGGTGAGTATCTGCGAGTATCGGTGTGTGTCCTTTATTCCATGAACTTTATTATTGTCTAGATTCAATCATCGCCGTATAAAAGAACTGACTGTCTTCCATAAAAAAATAAATAAATAATAACGGAATACTCCCTCAAACCAAGCCCTAAAGGGTCCAACCCATCACACTAGCCGCTTTACGATGTATGCATAATTATGCTTTCTCGTCAAGTTTGAACACAGCGACTATATTTCGACATTGGCTCGTCTTCTTCTCATTTCCTGACAAAAAAAAGAAGCAGTCACAGCCCCCTTCGTATGAACAAGCCCACACGCTCACCTGCCAGTCTCTTTATTAGTTGTCTTTGCCCGTTAAAATTTCAACGATTTTTCACGCAAAAGTTTACGACCCCATTGAACGGAAGGTCCGTAACTACGCACCGGCCTTTCCCAACTAGGTGGTAATGCAGAGGAGGATCGAGTGTGCTAGGGAACGTTATCTTATCACCCCAGCTCACGTCTCGCTATCCCACTTCTCGCTTCCTTTTTCACCGTCTCCCCCTCTCTTCCTCCTCGTCGACGTCTCTCCGTCCTCTTTCCTTCACCCCCCCCCCCCCCCCCCCCCCTCGTCCTCGTCCTCGACCTTTTCGTTCAGCCCGCTTCATTCCCCTTGCGTGCGCCCGCGCCCTTCGCGAAACCGCAGGCTGCGCCCCGACGACCCAACTCGGAAACCTATTACGTTCCCGATGTTTCGCTTTGCAGGCTTATTTCATGCCGCAATCGCATCAAAACCCCCGTTGGCTCGCTCCTCCTCAACCTTCCGCGGTCTATCCGTTGCCCTGTTGGCCTGCGCTAGCATCCTCGCCGTACACGAAGCGCACCAGCATCGCCCAGAAAACAACGCCACAGTGAACCGTTGTACGGAGAAGGAAGACCAATAGCGCACAGTCCTGAGGCTATTAGCCAGGGATTTCTCGTCTCCCAATTTAAATGATTTATTTCACAGCTCTGCGGAGAAACGATCCGCGGCGGAACGCCGTGGTGCTTTCCGTGAAATCCTTTCGCCCCACCGAAATACGACCAACAAGTACGACGTACAGGCCGGATCTGCATTTTCGCCTTTCCTATGACTATGTACTTTTGTACTGTATTTTGTTGGAATGAATTATCCGCACGGTGAGGAACGTCCACAACACACATCCGTTTAATGCAGTACGAGTAATTCTTCGAAGTTGGACGGTGTGGAATGTGTTTTTTTTTTTCTTAAAATGAGACAGTGTGTTGTTGGAGAAAATTGAATTGCACTGTCAAAAAAATTCGTATGAAATTTTAATGTACTCTACTGGAAGTTTTTAGGCGAAAAATGGGATATTAAATTTAGTTTATAATTGTGATGAAAAATTCATGTTCAGTATCTTAAAAACATTGGGGATACTTTATTTTTAATCGTTTACTTTGATTTCAATGAAATAGTACATTAATTTTTCATCATAATCGTACGTTGAATTTAATGTACCATTTTTTGCAGAAAAACTTCCAGTCCGGTGCATTAAATTTACAATTTTTTTTTTAAGTGTGTGCAACTATAAGTAAATTACGCGATTTAGATGTTATGAAATATTTAAAAAAAATTCTTGCCCCGAGTGATTCCCCGAATAGGTGTTTTAAGTGGCGACGAACGCTTTGTTATCTACAGTTCTGCTAAACGTCTATCGCGACAAGTAGTGCGTACTAAGGAACTTACGTAGATGTGTTGATGTACGAGGCGACCAGACTAGCTGCGAAGCTATTCTCCTCGGAAAAAAAATGCTTGGTTGGGTCGACTAACTGTTTATTAGTTGGGTATAAATTGGTTACTATAACGATCTGTTTCGTTACAATAACGACCTACAATCAGTTGAATCTACCATTAACAGTGAGTTGACGCGAATAGTGAACACAACTAACGCGATTAGTTGGTCCAACTACTAAAACAGTATTCAGGATGGACAACGAATTTTATAGGCATCGAAACCAACTATAGTTGTTAGTGCGACAATCAACAACCAACAACCAACTGAAATTGTTGCCGCAACGAACTGTAGTCGCTGCGAACCCAACTACACACCCTCATACATGCAAGTCAGTTGATATTTTCTCAGTATCGGAAATCGTTAAGGCGTACGAGAGACGAACGGGATTAATTACTTACCTAATTAATGAATGTATATTCGCTTATTGACAAGAAGACCGATTCGAAAAAATAGCAATCGTCAGTCCACACGAAAAAAAAGTTCGTAACCTAGCAATCCCCTTACAGAATCATCCGTGCACGGTTGCAGGTTCGAATCCTCATTATCGACCAAATTATTTATTCCAGGGTTTCCATGGTATGAAGGTTAAAAAAAGGTAATAAATCAATTTAGAGTGAAAAAAAAGCATTACGCGGTCGTGCAGATCAATGTTTTGTGTTAATTGTTTATTAATATTTTTGGTAACGTGTGCTGTTCGATCAACAAAGTTGATCGGCTGCAACAAGTTAGTCAATTATTCAAGCAAGCAAGTAAATGGGAAACCCAACAATTTTACTAGCAGTTGACCCAACTAACAAATTAATTGGTTGAACGAATACCAAACTGAAGAACTTGAAAAAGTTGACCCAACCAATTTATAATCTGGCGCTCAGAGCACTGAGACAATTGGTTGAGTCAACTATTTTTTTCGTTAGTCCAACCAATTCGTTGTTTCCGTGTGAGTAATACGGGTCTTCTTTATTAGACAATTCTAATGCAAATGACCGATAAATTGTTATTTGTTAATAGCTTCTGTATTAAACGCCTTAGCTTGAAGCATAGATGGAATCGGAGGGCGGTTATGATAAATCATTAACTTTTACTATGTGTAACAGCTGGCTGCCCTTTTGGCAAGAGACGGGTATTATGCAATTCACTGCTATACGAAAAAAATGCTTGGTTGGGTCGTCTAACTGTTTATTATTTGGGTGTAAATTGGTTGGAATAACGATCTAGCATTAGTTAGTTGATGCGAATAGCGATAGAACACAACTAACTAGATTAGACAGTCTAACTACTAAAATAGTATTCAGAATGGTAAAGGATGGATTAGGAATTTTATTAGGCACACTAACCAACTATCTTTGTTAAGACAACCAAGCTCGGCGCAGCAGATGTGTACTGAACTGTGTGCAGAAGGAACGAAAAATAAAAAATGCCATGTTTCGTGGATTTATTTTAATACAGTTCGACTATTTAACGTGTCATAACGGTACATGTTATTGACACTCTTGAAGGTGCTCACAGGAATCCCATAGATGAAGTGCTGGAGGCAGTACCTATGTTAGAAATAATGAACAATATCGGTGGCCCTAAAATATTGACCATTTCTTGAATATTTCCTTGCGTACAACAGAAATCGTCTAAACACTCACACTCACACTCATACTAACGCTCACTCACACGCTCACTCGCACGCTCACTCGCACGCTCACTCGCACGCTCACTCGCACGCTCACTCGCACGCTCACTCGCACGCTCACTCGCACGCTCACTCGCACGCTCACTCGCACGCTCACTCGCACGCTCACTCGCACGCTCACTCGCACGCTCACTCGCACGCTCACTCGCACGCTCACTCGCACGCTCACTCGCACGCTCACTCGCACGCTCACTCGCACGCTCACTCGCACGCTCACTCGCACGCTCACTCGCACGCTCACTCGCACGCTCACTCGCACGCTCACTCGCACGCTCACTCGCACGCTCACTCGCACGCTCACTCGCACGCTCACTCGCACGCTCACTCGCACGCTCACTCGCACGCTCACTCGCACGCTCACTCGCACGCTCACTCGCACGCTCACTCGCACGCTCACTCGCACGCTCACTCGCACGCTCACTCGCACGCTCACTCGCACGCTCACTCGCACGCTCACTCGCACGCTCACTCGCACGCTCACTCACACGCTCACTCACACGCTCACTCACACGCCCACTCGCACGCTCACTCACACGCTCACTCACACGCTCACTCACACGCTCACTCACACGCTCACTCACACGCTCACACACACGCACACACACACGCTCACACACACGCTCACACACACGCTCACACACACGCTTACACACACACGCTCACTCACACGCCCACTCGCACGCTCACTCACACGCTCACTCACACGCTCACTCACACGCTCACTCACACGCTCACTCACACGCTCACACACACGCACACACACACGCTCACACACACGCTCACACACACGCTCACACACACGCTTACACACACACGCTCACTCACACGCTCACTCACACGCTCACTCACACGCTCACTCACACGCTCACTCACACGCTCACTCACACGCTCACTCACACGCTCACTCACACGCTCACTCACACGCTCACTCACACGCTCACTCACACGCTCACTCACACGCTCACTCACACGCTCACTCACACGCTCACTCACACGCTCACGCACACGCTCACTCACACGCTCACTCACACGCTCACTCACACGCGCACACACACGCGCTCACTCGCACGCTCACTCACACGCTCACTCACACGCTCACTCACACGCTCACTCACACGCTCACTCACACGCTCACTCACACGCTCACTCACACGCTCACTCACACGCTCACTCACACGCTCACTCACACGCTCATGCACACGCTCACACACACGCTCATGCACACGCTCACACACACGCTCACACACACGCTCACACACACGCTCACTCACACGCTCACTCACACGCTCACTCACACGCTCACTCACACGCTCACTCACACGCTCACTCACACGCTCACTCACACGCTCACACACACGCACACACACACGCACACACACACGCTCACACTCACGCTCACACACACGCTCACACACACGCTCACACACACGCTCACACACACGCTCACACACACGCTTACACACACACGCTCACTCACACGCTCACACACACGCTCACACACACGCTCACACACACGCTTACACACACGCTCACTCACACGCTTACACACACGCTCACTCACACGCTCACACACACACGCTCATGCACACGCTCACACACACTCGCACACACTCACACGAATAAGTGTAACGCGACACATCCCAATAGCGCGGATCGCATCCAATGCGAATGAGAAACGAGAAAGGGTCGAAAAAAATAAAAGATCTATATACCCACATATATGTATATCGCATGCAGTGTACGAGCGGGATTCGTGCAGCGGCGGGATTGATTTATTGCGTGGCGAGGCAGCATCCCCGTTTGCGCTTAACAACCGGGGCGAGAAAGTTTTAATTGCTACCCCGCTGTAAAACTATATGTATATCTATGGACGCCCACACTGGCATGCCTTCGCTACTTGGCGTATGGATATCTATCTCTACTTGTGTAGACGGACGCACGCATCTATATTTTTGGTAGTATCTATTACAAAACCAGACGAATCTAAAGGTATGAGTGAGCATACCTGCTCTCTTCGCTGTTGCCCACATGCACCGATGAATAGCTTATTGAGAAACGTGGTTTGCCCCCGACGCATTGACCGGACACTCGTACAGGGTGTCTCGTTCGGTTTTAACCCCCACGTACTCCTATACACTCCGGAGGCACTAATAGCGTAGAATACGGGGGCTCGAGGAGGTTTATGGGGAGAGTTCTGTGCGAAATAGCGTGCACTAAAATTTACTACATTCATCGAGGATTCCTCTATAAATGATTGTAGCAATTCGGTGTAACTCACCATCGACAACGTTCGGAGCTCTCATACTGAATAATGAGTGCATCAAACTCGCGACTGATTTTCTCTGTGGGATTTTCTGTATTCACGAAAGTGGAGCGTTCAAGTGGGAAATATTTAAAATATATGGCGAGAAATTTTGATTCAGTTTCCTGCGAATCGACTTCAATCGGACATAGATTTCGGGTATTACCGGCGGAACGCACGGAAAATTATTCGTTTGGTTTCGTAACCAATGCATCGTATGAGGTATTCAATCCGGTTTCGAAGGATCAAAAATTCGAGGCTCTCAAAAAAAAAAAAAATCATTTTACCGCAATTCATGATTGTTTATAAGTGGACTAAGAAATTATTTTTTAGATATTTTTATATCGTTTTTTTTTTTTTTGAGATCGAAAAATTGTACTTCAAAGAAACCCTCTATCTTAAAAACTATCAGTCGTAGAAAAAAACGTTCAAGACATAAAAGCTGGAGTTTCAACTGAACTTTTGAAAACAAAATTTTGTAGATTTTTTGAATGCGTTAAAAGTCCATTGCTATGAAAAATAGTCTAAGATAGTTTTTCCAACCAATCCGTCATGTCTGATTATTAGCCAACTTCACGCCCCTATTACTAGGCAACTTCACGCCCCACCACCGGCCAACTTCACGCCCCGCCACCAGCTAACTCCACGCCCCACCATTAGCCAACTTCACGCCCATAACGAGCCAACTTCATGTCCCATCACGAGCCAACTTCATGTCCTTATTAGCAACCAACTTCATGCCCCCACCACCAGTCAACTTCACGCCCTATCATCAGTCAACTTCACGCCCCACCATTAGCCAACTCCACGCCCATAACGAGCCAACTTCATGCCCTACCACGAGCCAACTTCATGTCCTTATTAGCAACCAACTTCACGCCCTTACCATCAGTCAACTTCACGCCCTTACCATCAGTCAACTTCGCGCCCTATCACGAGCCAACTTCATGCCCTATCACGAGCCAACTTCATGCCCTTATTAGCAACCAACTTCACGCCCTTACCATCAGCCAACTTCACGCCCTTACCATCAGTCAACTTCATGCCCTATCACGAGTCAACTTCACCCTCTATCACGAGCCAACTGCACGCCCTTATTAGCAGCCAACTGCACGCCCTTATCGTCAGCCAACTTCACGCCCTTTTTGTCAGTTAACTCCACGCCCCAATATGAGCCAACTTCACGCCCTATTACGAGCCAACTTCACGCCCTATCACGAGTCAACTTCACGCTCTATCACGAGCCAACTGCACGCCCTTATTAGCAGCCAACTGCACGCCCTTATCGCCAGCCAACTTCACGCCCTTTTTGTCAGTTAACGCCACGCCCCAATACGAGCCAACTTCACGCCCTATTACGAGCCAACTTCACGCCCTATCATGAGTCAACTTCACGCCCTCATTAGCAGCCAACTTCACGCCCTTATCATCAGCCAACTTCACGCCCTTATTATCAGTCAACTTCACGCCCCTATTATTAACCAATTTCACGTCCCTGTTCCGGAGTGGCTATAATTCTAGTAAGAAAAAAATCTTTTTTATTTTTATTTAATTAATGTTGCGTTATGATTTACCGTAAAAATATTTAGCAACATCATTAACTGACATTGTCATCAGCATTATTAATTTGCAAATTGCTGTAACACTTTAATTTAAAAAAAACTATAAAATATAAAATTTAACGCACTTGAACTGCGACTGCGCGAAGCGCGCGAGCCACAACAACCTGCTATCACCTACAAACGGATGACTCTTGAAACGATATTGAAAAGCGCTGACGAGTTTGTCGACGAACTTCGTGATTCTACAAAAAATTTGCATAGACACTGCGTTTATTGCGATAAAAACAGCGCAATATATCAAGTATTTGAATATTTGAAGTATATGAATTTCTGGTAGTGACTTCGCGGAAAATTATTCGTTCGTCGTAACAATAATATTCGTCGCAACGTTCGAATACAAGCTGCATCCACTTTTCGATGAAATAATTACCAGGTTGTATATTAACGCGAAATTTGTATTTTGTGGTTATCCACAAAAGTTTCGTTAGAGACTCATTGTCCTAGTTTAAAAACATGGTTTTTGAAATTTTTCCCACTGGAGCCGCCCAGCCTGACAACCTAACTTCACTACACATAGAGAATGTCTACAAATTTCCTCTCTGTTCGTAAGAATCGCAGGTACCACTTTGGGATTCACTTCTCAGAATATTCATACAATGCCAAACATCCTGTAAAATTGGGACCAGAATCGAAGGTGTGTTTTTAGTAGAAAAAAATTACAATTTGTTTTCACGAAACATGGACTTTTCCGTACCGGGAAAATTATAACTCCAACATCATTCGAATGTTGATGAATAATAAACAAGTTAATGGTCCAATGCATTTTTTGAGTGATCAATATTTTCTGATATATTGATACAAAAAAACACGTAATTGCTGAAGGGTGCACTTTAAAAATCTTTAAAAAATCGCAGACGCACCTTTCAAGTAGTACTACAAACTGGCAAAATTGAAAAAAAACATCTGAGAGGTCGACCGAAAAAAGCAGGGCAGTTGATAAAGAATGCCTCATATGAGGGACACCGATCTTGAAAATGATGTTTTGAGAAAAAACGCGTTCAAAGTTCGGCCACGTCGCTGCTCGTGCGCTTCGCCACTTTCCACATAACGGTGTCTAACTTTCGTAATTCATTGAACTCCAACATAAACATTTAACAGAACATTCTCGACCGTATAAACTATTAGAAAAAAAAAATCGAAATTTTTAATATAATATTTGTACGTCTGTTCCTGTACGTAAGGAAACATTCTTAGCTTGACAGCTCGAGCCATTTTCCAATTACAGAGGCATCTCGAAACATGGTGGCCGCGGTCAGGGAAAACCGGGAAAGCCGGGAAAAGTCAGGGAATTTCAAAATTGATCAGCGAAAAAGTAAATTGTCGCCGAACCTTCTATAAATAAATAAGAAGTACGTAAAAGGGAGACTTAAAAAAAAAATTGGTAAGATAAAAAAATAGAATTAAATATGAACCAACAATTAGGCATTTTCATTTGCATCATTAATTTTTATTAATACAAGTCGTTGGTCAGGGAAATGTTTTAATTCAGCAGCGAAAAGTCAGGGAATTTTTTTTCCAGAGAAAAAACGGCCACCATGCGAAAGTCTCGAAACGGAAATTTCACGGAAAAAAGCTTCCTCTACAAGGAATAAAAAGCCTTGCAAAGGAAACATTTATTGCCCTCTCTCATAGAACAATCGTTGTGGATAGCGAAAAATTGCAAGGCGTAATTTCATAATTTGCTGAATTTTAGTTTCGCCCGAGTTTTTCCCATCTCTTCGGTTCATTCTCGAATTTACCGTCTGCCGAAGTAGACTGAAAGAAAAATAATCGGCGGATTACGTGTTTCAGTCCATCCGATGATTCAGGTGCCAAACCAGCTCGTGGGAGCCCCGACGGGGACAAACGTCACGTTGATCTGTCACGTGGAAGCTTCGCCCAAAGCAATCAACTACTGGACCAGAGAGACCGGTACGTCTTCGTAGTAAAGGCCTTTTTTCAGACACGAGAAGCCAGTATCCTTGTCACAGCTAATGCACTTTAAGGGACTGCTGGACATTCCTGTTTTATCGACGAAACTAGGCGATTTCTTAGTTTTCACTATTCGTCGTTACTATGCGACGCGTATGCTTCAAATTTTACAGGACTGTATGAATAACATAAACGATTCGGCGTGCACTCGAATTTCGGTCGAAATCTTCAGAAAAATAAAGAAAATCGAATATTATAAACTGTCGCGGAAAACAACATGGCCGCTAAAGTGTTTACAGCGTGCGTTCTGTTGGATACAAAAAATTCCAGACCTTGCATAAGTCAAAAAGTCGTGCATGCCGATTCTGTAAGGTTCTTCGAATATTCCAAAACCGTCGGAAAGTTGCTCACTCAAAAGGCAATCACGCATAGACGGTAAAAAAAATTTGTATGAAATTTAATGTACCGGATTGGAAGATTTTATTAAAAAACTGGGTTATTAAAATTCATGTATAATTGTGACGAAAAAATATGGTTCAGTGTATTAAAAACATTCTGAATAGTTTATTGTTAATAATTTACTTTAATTTTACTATGAAAGTACTTTAATTTTTATCATTTGCTTTAATTTCAATGAATAAGTATATTAAATTTTCATCACAATTGTACATTAAATTTAAGGTGCCAGTTTTTGCATAAAAACTTCCAGTCCGGTACATTAAACTTACCATTTTTTTACAGTGTAGTGTAAACTGCGATCACTTAGTCTATCACTTAGTCTATTAGACAACGGCACGAATGATGTGTTTTTTTTTAATCCCCAATTTTAAGGCCTTAGCTTTTGTTTGCAATTTAGCCAGTACTCTCGTGTCAATTTTTGTCGACTTTCAATCACTTGAAAAGTTCACGGCCGCAGCCGCTGTTACCCCCCATAATGTATCGCATTTGCACGAGGGCGCAGGAAAACTGCGGAAAACCTGCGCCGATACAGCCGGTCATTCCAACTGAGTCTTGATATTCGTATTCGACACTTCGAGTACACCCAGAAAAAAAAAATTTCTTTGACGGACACCGTTTATTTGGTTTGAGTAAAATATTTATTTGATTTAAATAAATATTTATTTAAATTAAGTAAACAGTTACTTGAATGAAATAAACATTTATTTAAATCAAATAAATATTTTACTTAAACCAAATAAAATATGGCCGTCAAATACATTTTTTTTCTGGGTGTACGAAAACCAATTATTAGAATCCGACCTCGCGCTCAACGCTTCCAATGCGCCAGTTAGTGCACGGCTAGGCGGTCACCCATCCAAGTACTGACCGCGAACGATTCAGCTTGACTCCGGGGACCACCCAAGCCGCACACCAACCGCGCATCCACCGCTGTCGGTCGGCACGAATGTAGTGCACGATGCAGCGCCATCTGAGCGTCAATCCTGACACTAACTTCACGCACTTTCGCAAACTATAATATTCGGTTTTCTTAATTCCTTGTAAGTTTTCAATCAAAATTCGACTGCACACCGAAGCGTTTGTATCAATATCATAATCCCCCATGATTCGACGCATATGCGTAGCATGTTACACATATGTTATATCCGCAGAAACTCAGTTAGCTACTCTGGGTTTTGCGGGAGAGCCGTTAGCTCTTATGATTCGGGATTTATCCAGTTAAGGGTTAGAACCCAAGAGAATTATAATCGCACGATTTACTATTTATTGTAGTTTATTAGAGAAATCTTCCAAATAGTTTATTACGACAATGTTTATTAAAGTCTATTACAGAAATCTTCGTTAATTAGAGTTTATTACCAATCGTATCGAGTACACCTTGTACAGTGGTCTTCCCGTGGAAGAACTTGTCCGAACTAGTAGTATCACTTACTACCGAATTGCGTGCCCTTGCACAAGTAATTGTCACGTGAATCGTAATGTAACTAACAAAACGTAACCAACAAAACGTAACAAGCAAAACGTAACCAGCAAAACGTAACCAACCGTACAGAATCAGGAGTTCCGAATAGACTAGTGGGTGCCTGCTCTCGGTTCCCTATATATGGATGGAAGAGCAGGCACGTCAGCTTAATTTTAGTCGATGTCAGATATTTCGTCAGATTGCTAATTGTTTAAACAATTCTCGTTTTCGGGTAGAATACAATATCGTCAATAATTTCCCAATAGCTGACTCAGCAATTCCTGAGCTGATGCGTTACTTGCCGAGTCGCTCGCGATTGCCTAAATGCTGCGTTAGGTGTCAAGTTACACTCGTTTGCCTAAATGCTGACTCGACTGTACGGTGGATTTTGTTATTATTTCGCAACGACGCGCGGTCGTTGCCTGCAGCTGCATACCTCGATTCCGGTGCAATGACCTTGCCTTAATAATCGAGGTATTGAAATATCCGGGGTACAACACATATGACTATCTCGAAATTGTTAAAACCGCATCTAGAATGTTAGGATATGTAAAATTTATAATATCGATCACGAGGTGACGAATTACAAACACACGAAAATATTTTCAAACCGAATCCAAAAGACCGGAATCAAATAAAATTTGTACCGGCTATCACAATCGTTTATTGCTTTATGAATGGAATCCGCTTGATGAACATAGTCTTTTAAATTTAGCCGGTAAAAAGAAAATAACACCTGACAATAAGTACGAGATGAATACCTCCAAATATAAACCTTCTCCTAAATTATTTTCCTGTACATAACCCATTCCTTTCGCGCACACATACACATACAAGAACAAACATTTTCGAAAATAATTTAACACGAATCGATTTCTCCAACAAATTAGATTCAAAAATACTCAGCTTATTTATAGAGAGGGCTTCCTCGGTGGCTCTTTCTGAAACCTCCGGGGCTCGCAGATACTCAGTGAAAAGATGATAATATTCCCAAATAGATCGGCTGGCCAAGCCTGATCGCGGCGTCCGACACGAGGCTTCTCTCGCTATTCCGCTCGTCAATCGTCACACAGCGTATCACTCGACGTCCCCGGAGAGAAAGAGGCCGAGTCCGGGATTCTCTCGTGTATATTATGCCCGAAATTCTCGTGGACATGCGCAGATGTCCTAATTTGGTTTTGCCCTTGAGCATCGATACTCGCGATCGATTCGTGTGCTGTTAATACATTCTCGATAATCGAAGTTTGAACTCACATAATTTCCTTACAGATACATAAAGCGCACCGCAGCATCTTTTAAGGTGATGTGAAACACGTTCTCAGCCTGTCTCTCTCGCTCCGCTGGGAGCGCCACTGATACTATCTCTCGCACTCCATAGTGTTTCACATGACCTTAATGATAGTTCAGGGCTAGAGTATGCGTCGCCAATATGGCGCACTCACAGTCGTACGTGTATTGATATGATTGAGCGAATGCAACACAAATTCCTCCGCTTCGCCGCTTATCAGCGTAACTTGCCTATGGACTTCCGTGACCACGACTGCACGACAATCCTGAGACGCATGGAACTTCAGACTCTGCACGATAGGCCGTCAATGGCTGGCTTGACGTAATTTTTTAACGCTCAAAATGGCTACACAAACTGTCAAACACTGCTGGTCGAATTTGTGCGTCGGGTCTGTGTCGGGTGTGCGTATTACGAGCGTTTCAGTCTGATTCCGTGTTCGATCAGGTTAGCAAATTCCAAAATGTTGAAGAGATTTTTCGAGACCCTCGCAGCATTTTCCGGGCTGCCTTGCTCCGACCGGGGTTTTAGTTACGATACTTAAAGAGAAATTCTCGTGATAGACCAGCTAATTTAATCTAATTTCAGGCCATTTTTATTTGTATTCAACGATTGTTCAGCCACTCACACAATCGAAAATGTATGACAAATTGTAAAAAGGACATATAAAATATATAATTGTAAAAAGGGCGTTTATATCAATAAAATTTAAAAAAAATGAAAATATTAACAATGCTTGGTCGGAACTGAAAAATTGTCTAGTTCCGCCGGTAAAACAGGTAAAGCAGGTTAAAAAAGAAAAAAAAACAGGTCCAGCATCCCCTTAATATAAAAGAAATCGAATGAACGCTATGGAAGAGCAGGATCTTTTATCTACAATTATCTGAGGTAAACGTGCTTTTCGAAAACAATTCCGTTTACAATCTTCAAGGTTTCTCGTTAATTAGTATGGCATTTTTATACACATTTTTATACACATTTTTACATTCAGTTAGGTGTAACTTCGAAAATTCAACTCGGAGCGTTTCGAAAAAATTGTGACGTATTTTATTAGGGTCTTTCGCAAAAAGGACATTTTTTAACATTTTCCTCCCACCCTTTTAAAATATAGATTTCGATCTCAAATTGAACCTCACGAAAGATGGTCAATAGCAAAAAAAAATCCTAAAAGATGCCGCATTCGACGTTTGTACCCAAAAAATGCTGCACCTTTTAAACGTAATTGTCAACGACCGCCTTTTGCGAGATGTTTTTTTTAGATCTAAATATATACTTCTACGAGGTGGGAGATGAACTTTTTGTCATGTTTTGTAGTGAACCCAAAATAGATATTCTTGAATTATTATTTTAAAAAATTTGTATATACGAAACTTTAAAAATGTCCAGTAGTGTGAATTTGCAGAAAAAAAATTCTTTCCACCTTCCGAAAGTATAGATTTGAATCTCAAATTGAACCTCAGTATTGGAAGAAAATTTTTTAAAAATGCTTTTTTTAACACTCTAGTATTTATCCACAATGAGAGAATATTCTGTGAAAATTTCAGCTTTTTCTAAAGTAACATAATTGGCTCTTCTAAAGTAACATAATAAAAAAATCTTTTCTCGACGATAACACACGGAAACTGCTTTGCAAAAAAAAATTAAGAAAATTTATTTTCATTAAGAACAACTTTTTTGTAAATCACATATATCTCAAGTTTGTATTTCGATTTTTCAAGAATTCGCCATCGATGACTAATAGGTAACATGCAATATAGGTGAAAAGATAAGTTTGTTAGGTATTAAAAACTGTTACATGTTATGTATTGGCAATAATAATTTTACTATAACTGTTAAATAATACCACCAGCAATTTAAAATAGTGTTGACAATGGGCAGAATATATGAATTACCGATTCGCCATCAATATATCACTATATCGATAAATCAATATATCAATATATCTAAATGTTGTTTACTCTGTCGTAGGTGAGATGATAATCAACAATCATAAGTACTCTATGATGGAGGAAAAATTATCGGTGTATAGCGTCCAGATGAGGCTCATCATCCGGGACCTCCAAGCACAGGATCTTGGTGGTTACAAGTGTATCTCAAAGAATTCGATCGGTGATGCCGAGGGAAACATCCGGCTTTACAGTAAGTCTCAGTGCAGAATTACATACAGTAGAACCTCGCTTATCCGCCTTCGATCAACCGAGCCTCCGCGTTATCCGAGGTGTAGGCTCAGATAATACGGAAGCCTCGGAAAAACGGACAAAGCAGCGATTCCCACGCATGGAATTGTCTAACGACTACCTTGTTGCATACGCGCCTAAATTCGTACAAGTTTGCCGTGTTCGCATATCGTTAGCTGCAAATACAACAGTTCCGATTCTAGAGTCAATGGTTTATATTTATGTGAATTTATTTTTAATTAACTAAATTACAATTATATTTTTCAAATAACTATATTAACGTCTAAAGTTAATGTTTGTATGAAGTGGTGTGTATCTTGTGAAGAGTCCCCTCGGGACTCTTTATAAGATACTATCCGGTGTAGAAGACGTAGCATATCCATCGTCCGTACGCCGAGTCTGTGTACCAGACTTGACGCTCCGCAATAGCTGTCCCTAGCCAGAGTGTAAGCTACGGTGCTGAGAGTTAAATGGCACCAGGATATGGTGTGACGTAACGTGTGCTTCTTGGAAGCCAAGCGACATCCTAGAATATTTTGCTTTACCTCCTTAAATTAGGGCTGTACAGATAGGCCGGCCTAGCGGGCTCAAATATCTGTACAGCCCTACCTTAAATGGGGTTTTGAGAAGGTTGACTACGATCCCTAGCATGGCTGCAAGTAAGAATGCTGGGGAACAAGCGACTGACCGAAACCACCCTGAGCAACCGGTAATCCCAAGAAAGGTGCCAATGTAACGGTCCCATAATTTGAAGCCTCCTTAACTGGGGCTCTGAGGAGGTTGACTACGATTCCTAGCATGGCTACGAGTAAGAGTACGAGGGGACAAGTGACTGACTAAAGACACCCTGAGCAATCGGTAATGTCAAGAAAGGTGGGAATGTAACGCTCTCATAATTTGTAGCCCGCTTAACTGGAGCTCTGAGGGCGTTGACTACGATCCCTAGCATGGCTGCAAGTAAGAATGCTGGGGAACAAGCGACTGACCGAAGACACCCTGAGCAACCGGTAATCCCAAGAAAGGTGCCAATGTAACGGTCCCATAATTTGAAGCCTCCTTAACTGGGGCTCTGAGGAGGTTGACTACGATTCCTAGCATGGCTACGAATAAGAGTGCTGGGGGACAAGCGACTGAGCAAAGACACCCTTAGAAACCAGTAATCGCAAGAACGGTGCCAATGTCTTAAATCTTGTAACAAAACAATTTTTTTTAATAACAAATAAATCTTCGTAGTGAGACGCAAAGCACCAGGAAGTCTTGTTGACAACTTGCTGGAAATATGCTCCTAAGAATTTTCGACACTGAATGCTGGGAAAAACACGGGCTAAAGCGGACACGCATGACGCAATATCGCCACCATCCCACGCGGACATACGTTACCTATTTTCTGGCGGGTTGTTGGCAAAATGCTGTCTGGGTTCGTGTGACCTGACGTGCAAAAACTGTAACAGAGAACATAGATTATAATCATTCAATCAAATAGAATCAAAAAATTCTATCTATACCCAAACAATTGCCCTTCGTTTTTATTCTCTAGCTCTAAGTTCACCTCTTTTTCAGGTATTTTTCACTCTCAGTCTAATCGCACTTTAACCCCCTGAACTCTAGCAAACGACAAGAGGTTTCGCCACCTTCGAGTCGACGCACTGTCACTTCTTTTTATACCCTCAATCCTTCACAGTCTGCCACGTCCCCGCAAGAGTCGACGCGTTATACTCATCCGTTTCATCCCTCTTCATCACCTTCATCCTTCCAATACTTATCTTCGGCCCGGGTGGGTTCAGCGGCTAATCTACTCGGCTTAACTGATCGCGTGACTGCGAAGATCCACTTCTATTCCTCATCCCCCGTCATACATTTTTCCCCTTCAGCCCTCTCACGACTCCTCACGCATTCCCGGCAGGTATGCAGTCAGTTAGAGCAGCCCTACAAGGCTCGACACAACCCATGCAGACAACTGAGATACGCCCGAAAGACATGCCGCAGGGCTGTTTACACTAGATAATTGCGGAAGGATTAACTATCCGGCCTCTTGAGGAACTGCTTTCTCTCATAACGCGCTACACGCGATTAAATTTTTGGACGCGCACTCCGACACCGTTCAGTACGTATTTGACACCGTTTAATGCATATGAGGCATTCTTTATCAACTGGGACACTTTTTTTCGGTCGACCGTTCAGATGTTTTCCAAAATTTGCCAATTTGGAGCACTACTTGAGAGGTGCTTTTGTGATTTTTTTTTTTTATTTTTAAAGGGCACCCTTCAGGATTTACGTTTTTTTTAAATATCAGTATATCTCAGAAAATATTGGTCGCTCAAAAAATTCGTGGGAACATTAACTTTTTTATTTTTCATCGACTTTCGAATGATGTTAGAGTCATCATTTTTCCGATAAGGTAAAGTCCAATTTTCGTGAAAAAAAAATTAAATAATTTTTTTCTACTAAAAAGACACCTTCGATTCTGGTTCCAATTTTACAGGATATTTGGCATTGTATGAAGATTCTGAGAAAAAAATCCCAAATTGGTACCTGCGATTTTTACGCACTAAGAAAATAAACAAATCAAAAATTAAAAAATGAAACCTCTAAAAAAAGAACATCTATTTCAAAACAAGTTTCCCAACTATGTGAATCCGACTATGGGCAAGCCCCTCTCAGTTATCTAAATAATAGTCGAGTTTATATAAATCTATAGAAAGCTATATGAATTAAATTTTTTGTTTTTTTATTTTTTTAGTGCGTGAGAATTGCAGGTACCACTTCCGGAATTTTTTTGTAGCATCTTCATACAATGCCAAATATCGTGTAAAATTGAAATTAGAATCGAAGATGTGTTTTTAGCAGAAAAAAATTATGTTAACTTTTTTTTGCGAAAAATGGACTTTGTATCGGGAAAATTATGACTCTAACATCATTCGAAAGTTGATAAAATATAAAAAAATTAATGTTCCTACGAATTTTTTGAGTGACCAATATTTTCTAAGATATACTAATATTAAAAAAAAAAACGTAAATTCTGAACGGTGCACTTTAAAAATCTTTAAAAATTCCAAGAAGTAAGTCTCGAGTAGTACTAAAAACTGGCAAGTTTTAAAAAACATCTGAGAGGTCGACCGAAAAAAGTGGCCCAGTTGATAAAGAATGCCTCATATGATACTTAAAGTTGTGTTTCAATGCACCAATTTTTAGAGATGTTATCGATCGACACAGAATTGTGTTGACGTCTAAGAAAATAACACCGTTAATCGACATCGTCGCTAATCACACAATTTTGTGCGAGGCTTTATTAGAGTACACCGCGTTACCGGTTTACCATATGTTCGGTGTATTTTTCACTGCAAAATGGTGTTAATTTTAACACCTTTTTTACACCGTAGATTTCTTACAGTGTATTATGGAATTGGATCTACATTCTTGGGAGTTTTTTTATTTATTTATTTGACTACTTTTTGCGAAGATTTCCGAAGAGTGCGAAGAATTTGAGAAATTGAGAAGACTTTTAAAGGAAATTTTCAGACATATTTGGAGAAATATTTTCAGCCGGGTCGTAACGAAAGCCGATACGTAGCGCATCGAACGCTTATGCCGAATGCATTTACGAGAAAGAACGGTAACGGAATACACGGTATGTTCAGGATGTAGGTTGTGTTAGAAGAGTCGGAATGATCGAAATCAGAACGAGAGCTCGGACACGCGAGAACGTGACAAAATTAATTATCGGCAAAAAAGCTGCGCTAGCGTGCGGGAACGAACCAGGAAACGACAGGAAAACTCAAAGCGGTGGCGATGCATGCGAACGTAGCGAACGCGGCAACGGCGGCGAAATCGAGACAGCTGAGTGAACAACTGTCCGCGTGCGAGCAGAATCGTCGCGAGATCGAAATTAATTCACATAACTAAGAGCCAGCCAAAAATTCGTTCATTAATTCCCGAAGAACGAGAAACAGAACACAAAACACTCACGAAAGAATCTCAAATGCAGATAGGATAGGAAAAATCAAATACACTTTTAAAAAAAAGTTTATACGAAGTTTAATGTACTGGACTGAAAGTTTTTATTCGAAAACTTGTATATTGAATTTGAAGTACAATTGTGATGAAAAATTAATTTTCAGTGTATTAAAAAACTTGGGAATACTTTATTTTTAATTAAAAAAAAAAGAAAAAATGTCGACATTTTAGTATCAGAGTACTTAAAATAGTCTGAAACGTCCAAAAATGTGATTTTTACTTGGCGTACGGATGTAGCATTTGTTTGTTGATAGCATTTTTTTGTGGAAGTTAGAATTTTTACCTTTTTTTTCTTTTTTATTTTACTAAAGCCCGAATAAAAATAAAAATCCGAAAAAAATCACAGATCCTCTTTTTACCGAAACCAACAATAGAAAAAAATCGCAGCTCATTTGAAGTCGCTCCGGTTTGAGTCCGTGTGATTTACCTTGGAATGCCCAGACGCTTTTTGCGATTCTATCCGACACTCAGTCTTTCTTTACGACACGATAATTTCGCTTTCCTCGCACCTCGTATACTTACGGAAACTTTATATATAAAAATTAAAACTCGATAGACACACTCTTTGTGACCACTGATAATATTCTTAGTATTTTTATATAACACTAAATTTCACGACGACAAAAATTACATGGTAATGTTTGTTGATAGCATTTTTTCGTGAAAGTTACAATTTTTACATTCTTCTCCTTTTTTTTTAAACTAAAACCCGAATAAAAATAAAAATCTGAAAAAAATCACAGATCCTCTTTGTACCGAAACCAACAATAGAAAAAAATCCCAGCTCATTCGAAGCCGCTCCGGTTTGAGTGCGTCTGATTTACCGTGAAATGTCCGAATGCCATTTGCCATTCCATCCGAATTCGCTTCTTCTATTCCATCCTACACCGGATCTCTCCTTAGCATGCGACAATCTCGCTCTTCATTTTCACACCTCCTATCTGGACCTCGAAAACAGACACCCAAAGCAACTCGACGACCCCAAAAAAAAAAGCTTATGAGACCTAAAAAAAAAAAAAAAAAAAAAAAAAGTCCTCTCCTATCTCCGAGGCGATGTGCCGACTGTGACGTCGCCCCAGACTTCGAAAAGTTGCGAAAGTTCGAAACAGAAACAATATCCCGAATGACGGTGGTTAGAAGCGGGCTGCGTATTAGTTATCGTTCATCGCCGGGCGTGCGGCAAACCGAACGGCCAGACACAAAACGTGTTAAGGGTGTGCGAGGAGGCCCGCACGTTGTCGGATTGGGCGAGCCATCTGTTGCCAGACATGATCAATAAAAGTCGGCCAAGTGTTATCAGTGCTAAACTGCTATTTTGGCGAGGCACCTCTCACGATCGCGCGCGTTCTCCGACATGCCCGCTCGGTCTCTCCGTCTCTCTCCGTCTCGTACTCATATCTTTTACACGTACTGTGGCCTTTTTCGCTTCGCCACGTTATCCTTTATTTGTCTATCTCTTTATCTTTCTTTCTCCCACTTTAACGCTCGCCCTCGTAACGCGCGCTCACGCTCTCCCCGAGCGGCTCCGCCGCTTGCATCCCCAACCACCGCACACTACGTGTACTTCACCCCAATATCAGGCCGATTTTCCGCGGGGGGGATACAAGATAAATTGGATCTACCAAACGCGCGCGTGGGGCCCCGCACGTCAAAGCGGAATTCTTGCCTGGCGCTCGTGTTTCCTCAAGCGTAAAAATACTCGTGATTCCTATCGCTCTAGTAGAAGCGGGTGTGGAGTTACGGTCTGATAGCGGCGCTCTGTGCTGCGAGAGAAAAATATGTAATTGCCGGAATGGCCGGGGGTTAAATCGAAAGCCTATTGTCATTGTTTGAGGAGGTTCGTAATCGTTTTGGGGAGGTTAGTTGGTTGGAGAGTTTGTTAGGTGGTGGAAAAATTATAACTTCAGATTAATTTTTTTTTTATCAGAGCTGGGCAAAGTACTTGAAATACCAAGTAAAAATACTCGTGATTCCTGTCGCTCTGGTAGGAGCGGGTGTGGAGTTGCGGTCTGATAGCGGCGCTCTGTGCTGCGAGAGAAAAATATGTAATTGCCGGATTGGCCGGGGGTTAAATCGAAAGCCTATTGTCATTGTTTGAGGAGGTTCGTAATCGTTTTGGGGAGATTAGTTGGTTGGAGAGTTTGTTAGGTGATGGAAAAATTATAACTTCACATAAAAAAAAATTTAATCAGAGCTGGGCAAAGTACTCGAAATACCAAGTAAAAAAACTCGTGATTCCTGTCGCTCTAGTAGAAGCGGGTGTGGAGTTACGGTCTGATAGCGGCGCTCTGTGCTGCGAGAGAAAAATATGTAATTGCCGGATTGGCCGGGGGTTAAATCGAAAGCCTATTGTCATTGTTTGAGGAGGTTCGTAATCGTTTTGGGGAGATTAGTTGGTTGGAGAGTTTGTTAGGTGATGGAAAAATTATAACTTCACATAAAAAAAAAAAAAAAATTTAATCAGAGCTTGGCATTTCAAGTACTTGAAATGCCAAGTAGTTACAGTACGTTGTACTTGCAGTCTTGTGTACTTTATGCCTTACCAAGTCCTCGGTACTTTAAGTACTTAACCCTTCAAGGTCACAGGTTCGGAAAATAACGTGCCGTTCACAGAGAGTTGCAATGACTCCAGCCATGTTTAAACGATTGCCGCGTTGCCAGTATCGTTCCGAACGACTCATAAAAATTCAGGATATTAGTTTGAACCTTTCAGAATGAAAATATCATGGCAAAGAATTTTTATCAAATTTTCAAAATGGCGAAAAAAAATCAGCAAGGAGGCAATGCTTAAAAAAACCATTAAAAAAAACTGGCAATTTTTAATATATTTAACATATATTTAACATAATTTTTAAATATATTAAACATATATTGCGGTCATTTTGACCGTGGGTGACCGCGAAGAGTTAAGGGAGCTTTTCAGTGTGACAGCCCGAAAAATCGCTGTTTTTCGCGATTTTTTTTTTTTAAAGAAAAAATAATCTAATCGGTCTGGTTTTTTTTTTGTATATTAATTGGGTATTGAAGAATACAAAACAATTTTTTAAAGATCGATTTATTTATTAATTAATATCTATAAAAATGATGAAACAATTGTTGCAGAAAATGCACTTGGATGTGGTGTCCACGTTGGGGGTCACAATTTTGATCTGAAACAAAAAACACCTAAAGATTTTTTGAAAATTTCACACTGGAAAGCTCCCTTAAGGCCCCACGACATGGTGCAAATTTTTTATTTTTTTATTTTTTTAAATTTTTTCTGAATGATGCATGTGTTAAACGGAGCATAGCGATCAAACGGACGTCCCAACCATCCAAACAAAAATATGAGCTCACTCTACACACTTGAGAGTATATTCTGCAATTTTTAAAGAAAAATCAAACATGACGTATCGGCTGAAAAAATATTTTAGTCAATTTTGCATAGAAATGGAAGTTAATTGCAGTAAAAAAAATCTGCAAAATGTTGTTTTCAAAAGTTCATTAGAAACTGCAACTTTGATGTCTCGAACGTTTTCTTTGTACTATAGTTTTTAAGATATAGCGGTTTAAGAAAAAAAAAGTTCAGTTTTTCAATATCTCAAAAAATACGATCCGAAAATTCTAAAAAAAAAATTACAAAAACCTCTTGTAAATAATCATGAATTGTAGTGAAATTACAACTATTTGGAGACGGTCGAGTGTTTAACCGTTCGAAACCGGATCGAATACCCCAAATATAGGCAGTGTTATTGTTAGTTATTAGCGATGTACGAATATTAAAAAATGTGCATAATTCATCGTAAATTGAATATGAATAATTCATATTTGAATATTCGAAATATTCGAATATCCACTTCATAAAAAATATTCATGAATATTCCTATTATACCAATTTTTTAAAAATATTCACAAATATTCGAATTTTTGAATATTCAATTCAATTCAAACGCTGTTCGCACACCCCTATTTTATAACAATATAACCTTAGCAAGTTGACGAACGAAATAATTATAAAATTAATAATGATAATTAATTAATAATAATTAAATTAATTAATGATAATAATGTCGAACGAAATAATTATAACATTATTTCGTTCGTCATTATTATTTTTGTTGTTTCAAGTAGTTTATGCAGTAGCGTAATTGATGGTCTGTAATTGACGGAAGTAGTTTATGCAGTAGCGTGTAATTGATTATCCTTGTATTGTGCTCGTTGTTAACATTTATTTGTTTGCTGCATACGCTTTTTTCATTGTTTTATTTTCTCTCATGGTTTAATTTGTCTTTTTTCATGAAGATTAATCAGTTGCAGGGTTGTTGAAAATGTTGATCAGACTGCTGATAGCGAGGGGGTGAATGTCTCGAACAATGTGTATGCTCATGTCACTCGGCTGTTCCAAGCGCATGCCAACTCCACACATCTCGCTGTACGGATGCCGAGTTACCTCCTGCACGTTACCTTTGACTCTGTCACGACTAGCCCTATCCAGACGTTTGCACGATAACGTTCGCAATAGTACGCACTCGATGTTGTCCTCTTGTGCTGTCGCTCTGAGCTCTTCTAGTGCACCAATGCCTAAAATATTAAAAAATTAACATCTTCAAAATATTGCCGATTCCAAAAAAGCGAAGAATTAAACAAACAACGAGAAAACGTAGAAAAGTATTTTCAAAAAGGATCAAATAATGTCATTGCATAATTAAATAGTTTGCTATTGATTGTGTCAATGCATTCATTATTTTCGCTACAATTTACGAGACGCCACTTGAGAACATAGTTGATATGTGTTCAGGTATTTTTAGTTTTTGGCCAGTTTTTAGTTCACGAATAAATCATCTTTTGAACGAAAAAATCAATTTTTGTTGTATTTTTTCAGAATTTGTTTGATTTGTGATTTTTCGGGTTTTTGATTGGATAATTCGCGATGTTTTTTTTATGGTGTCAATTGCATTCCGGCCTTCTGGTGTGCTTGTGAACTGCAGACAACTTGAAATCCATTGATATTTGGGACAGTAATGACCGATCAGTTTTCCTAGATTCGGTCCCAATTTTACACGGTATTTGGCACGGATTCTATGATTTAAAATATGATTTTTAAGCACCACATGATAATGGGATTCCAATATTTACTATTTTTTTTCGGAAGTTTTTAGTTTTTTCTTGTATTTTTTATCGGAACTTGTGTTTTTGATCGGTTATAACTGTCCCAATTATCAGTGGATTTCAAGGAATCTAGGGAAAAAAAGGTCAGGGAAAAAAGCCAAGAAAAAAAAACCAATAATTACGCTTCCGCAGACACTCACGAAATCCCGGAAAAATCCCTCGGAATGAAAACCTCCGTAAAAAACCTCGGAAAAAATCCCTGGAAAAGACAAAGTTAGTAAAGTATGGGTTTTTTCTCATCTTTTTTCCAGGGAACGTCTTTTTTCCAGGTGGTTTTGCTTTCCAAGACCTTCAAACAACGATAGGCGGACAAAAGCAAAAGCAAAAGCAAAAAGAAAAACGTATTTTGTGTCGCGGCCTTTTTGTCCGCCTACCTTTTTTATGATCTTGGAAAAAAACCCCTGGAAAGAGAATTCCCAAAAAAAAACCCATTTTATTAACTTCGTCTTTTCCAGAGTTTTTTTCCGGGTTTTTTTTCACTCACTCATACTCACGCACGCTCGGCTTTTTTTCATTGGCTTTTTTTTCCTAATACGGTTACACAATTTTTATACATAACTATAACGTTGCACCCACACATAACAGTTACATTAATTGCAACATTACAATTGAAACATCACATATTACTTCTATGTTATATACTCTCAATATACCACAAGAATAACATTCGTCCATTGCTTGTAACTTATATGTTATATTGCCGTAATAAAAAACGTGTTCACTGAAATTAGCTGCTGGGACGAAAGTTACCCATAAAATGTCCCCGAGGGCACGAGTGTACACGTCTTACAGAAACATCACGACGGGTTGGAACATCTCAGAGCCGAGAAAACATGTGATGTCATTAGGGCGTATTGGTGGTTTCCGAGCGTCGCAAAAAAGCGTATATACAAGATTCCTTCGCATTCACCCCAATTACTGGCAGGCCGGAGAGTTTTCTCCGTAGCGTAGGGGACAACGGGGAAAAACGGGACAGCGGGGCAAAACGGGACAGTTGGGAAAACGAAATTTTCCAATAAAAATTTTGACGACCCATTTTGCCCCATCGATACGTCTGGATTTTCTGCCCAGTTTTGCCTCACAGTTGCCATCTAAAAATTATTGGAAAATTGCGTTTTGCCCCGCTGTCCCATTTTGCCCCGCTCTCCCCTATACTGAAGGATAACGTACATGTTAAGAAGAGGCGTGTACTGTAACAATCCCATAGTAACTAAGTTAAGTAAACCTAAGCATGTTCAGGGTCGAATTTTAAGACGTTAGTTAAAGAGAGACCAAAGTCCCGGACTAAAATCCCAGAGTGGCTATAATTTTAGTAGGAAAAGACACGTTTTTTCATTTTGATTTAATTGATGTTGCGTTATGATTTACCGTTAAAAATATTTAGCAACATCATTAACTAACATTATCATCAGCATCGTTAATTTGCAAGCTGCTGTAATTCTTCAAAAAAAAAAAAAAAAAAAAAAAAACTATAAAATATAAAATATAACGCACTTGAACTGCGCGCGCGCGGGCCAGAACAACCTGCTAGCCGTACATATAATTATAACAGATTCTATGTTCGTTATTTTAGCTTTCTAATTGTTTTTTGTCTCATTACTAAAACAACATTATTAAAAAAAATTCTATTCATTAATTACTAAAAAAAAAAACTTCTATCTCATTACAATGTATATTTAAAGGGCTCTTTTGTATTTTACAGACATGCGATTACCGGAGCATTCGAAGAAAAGCGGTGATACATTTGAGGACGACGAGACGATCGAAGCCCGGGATCAGAGAGGTCACAGATTGAATCACGTTTATCAGGGATCTTTGCGAGAGACCGGATCTACCTCACAGTCACCCTCGGACACCGAAGACTCATCGGCTGCAACGACCAGTGCCGAGAGATTCCAGTCTCCGGCTCTGGGGGTCCTTTTGGTCGCCTGTTACAAACACTTTCTATACTACACGTAAGCCTTTAATCATAAACAAGACGCGAGAGGTGCCGAAAACGATGTCAAGTCGGCATCGCTATCTCGATATATGCAACCACAGCAACCAAACCCCCCCTGTAGACTGAAACGTTCCCACATAGCACGGAAATATTTTTTACATGTTGCAATTTTTTTTTTTTCATGTTGAAAATATTTGACAATTATTCAAAAATATTTCTGAATATTTTTTAATATTGATAAAATATTGAAAATATTTTCAAACCATTTTGTAAATATGTGTTATCCGCTCATAAGTCTTACATTGAAATGTTTCACAAACATGTTTTTTTTTTTAAATATTTGTGTTGACAACTTACCAATATCTGATAAATATTTTACAAAAATTTTAAAATATTTGTAAAGTTGTATTAAAGACGTATTAAATATTTCGTGCTGTATGGGTTAGGGCGAATTTCCATATAGACACAAAATCAATACTTTTCGGACAAACGATTATGAAAAGAATTCCATAAGGACAATAGTCAAGATGCAAATATCGCTGACCCAGGCTATTCAAGCTTTCGTGATTGTGCAATCTTGTTGATATATTTTTTTTTTATCAATGTGAATTCAGCAATCAAATTTTCGACTAAGTAAATTGGGAATGTCGTTCGAGGTAAATCATCGTCCGTCAAGAATCACCAAAATGACAGTGTTGTTGATTTGATCGATTATCAACGACAGGATAAGAGGATTTGGATGAGTCGATGGAACGTGAACTGGAATTCTGAAACCGTAGTCATGACGATATAGCGATCTCGTAGGAGTAGTTGTCGCTTCAGCTTCACCACGACTGTATATAAATACGATCTCGGCAAGCTTGGCTTACACATCAATGGGGAGGGTACTTCATGAACAATCATTCTTGTATTCCCCACACCCAGAAAAATAATTTATTTGACGGGCGCCCGCAAATAAACATTTATTTTAACTAATTAAAATATTTATTTAAATGAATTAAAATATTTATTCAAATTAATTAAAGTGTTTATTTAAATGAATTAAAATATTAAAATTTTTGTTAAATGAACTAAAATATTAAAATTTGTTTAAATTAATTTAAATATTCATTTAAACCGAATAATTATTTTTCTGGGTGCAGCAGACAAATAAGTATAGTTAACGCCGGTGAAATCTAACGTTTTTTGCTCATCTTCGAGAACTTATTTCTAGGGTTGTGCGAATAGCGTTTGAATTGAATTGAATTGAATATTGAAAAATTTGAATAATAAAAGAAAATGTTAATAATTCGAACAATTATGAATAATTTAATAAAAAATGAATAATACGAATATTCATGAAGATAACAAAAATTCGAATAGTTCGAATAATTTTTATCAATTGGATATTCGAATGATGAAATTCCGATTACAACGAAACTGAGCACATAAATTGCATTCATTGAATGAAGAATGTTCATTACTACAAATCTGAAGAACTTACGCTTGCAAGTTATTCCCTTTTTCAAAGCTTAAACGCGTACAAAAAATTCTGTTATAAATCAATTCGCATTGTTTATCGCACTATTTATAATAACCATTATGGTCCATTATAAAGTCTCGAATTAATATTTTTCATCATTGAAATAATTCATTTACCTAAGTGGAATATTTGGACTATTAAAATCATTCGAATATTCTTAATTATTCGAAGATATTCAAGTATTCAAATTATTCGAATATTTTGAATATTCGCACATCCCTATTTATTTCCAAAGATGTAAAGAGTTTTCACATCGAATCCTTTTTATAATTAGATAGCATTATTGCGACTTAAGCGCAATAATCTGAGTAGTGAAATTGATACGGCGAATGGGTTAATTTGTTACGTGGTTTGTTACGGATATAAAATATAGTTATTAATTGTATACATTACTGGCAGCTGGGGGCATTCATGCTGATGCTTGTAATATTGTGAAAAAAAAACATTGTCGGGCGCGTTTTGCATCATGTTATCATTGGTGTAAGCTGTACATATCTTAGATTATTCTTGATTGGAGGAGTGAGCCATAAACCGATAATGAATTTCGTCGATGTTTAATAAAAAAATTAAACAGCGATAGCTTGAAGCATAAAAAACAAAAAATTATTTGTACGAAACGCATTTTTTTCCATCGCATTTTCGTGGTGTGGTTATGGAAAGACTGAGACGGGTGATTTGCTTTGTTGCCTAGATATGTGTTATATCGAAGCGCGATGAAATCTGTCATTCGATGCATTATAATTTATCTAACATTGATTTATAATTTATAATTTATAATTTATAATTTATAATTTATAATTTATAATTTATAATTTATAATTTATAATTTATAATTTATAATTTATAATTTATAATTTATAATTTATAATTTATAATTTATAATTTATAATTCATAATTTATAATTTATAATTTATAATTTAACTTGAAACGAAAAAAATCTCCACTAGACCGAACCGAAAGTGATTAGGGAATTATAGTTGCATGGTGTACGTTTCTATCAATTCATGAATTTTGAGTGATGAGAAATTTGGATTGCTTGTGAAAATGTTGACGGACATCAAAACGAAGTTAAGCTAAGAAGCAAATAATTATTTCAGATCTGCCCTTGCTCCAAAATAATAGTCAGCTCGGGTTACATTTTTATGGCCGAAAATGTAACTTTCAACCAACCTCGGCAAACGCACAGTCTGTAGCGTATTTATGGTCCCGAAATCATTTGTACAGAGAAATATATCAGTCGTCATCATCATCAGGATTTGTATAATTTAAATAGATAAAATATCTGCGCTTAAATACAAATAACTTTTTTACTAGAATATGCAATTGACTCCGAGAATTTAATACGGAATTGCATATAAGCGCGGGTATTTTTCATATTCTACAGAATCGATTTTGGGGTCGAGACGTGCTAGGTCATCCATAATAGAAGTTACATCGTCGGCCAACTACCCTGATGAAAATGTGACTCTGACAATTTGTCTGAAAAACTCTGACCGGACCGTTTCAGTTATTTTCAGATATTTTCTAAAATTCTTCTTTGAGTTTATTTGCTATTTGTTAAATATCTCTACCGTTTTGTCGGCGCAACCTCCAGCGGTCACAATTTATCAGAGAAAGTCAGAGTATTTTCCGAGAAATTATGGAAAACTGATTTTTTTTTTTTTTTATAAAGGACGTTAAGAGAAAATACGAATTATCTCTAAGATCTACTCATTCTGTTACTCGTATCAAGAGTAGACATTTAAAAAAGTTAAGTCTGCAGAGGAAATCTGAGAGTTTCTGAACGATCAGGACTATTTATTATAGTAATTTAGATCCAGAAAAATCTTTGACTTGTTCTTAAAAGTCTGGAAACTGAGAAATTCGGACTTTTCAGACAAATTTCTGATAATTTTTTTGAGACTTTCAGAAAAATTTGCAGACATATCCAGAGAAAATTTCAGAGATATTCAGAGACATTTTCAGACGTATTCAGAGACATTTTCAGACATATTCAGAGAAATTTTCAGACATATTCAGAGAAATTTTCAGATATATTCAGACATTTTCAGACATATTCAGACATTTTCAGACATATTCAGACATTTTCAGACATATTCAGAGCAATTTTCAGATACATTCAGACATTTTCAGACATATGCAGAGCAATTTTCAGATATATTCAGACATTTTCAGACATATTTAGAGACGTTTGCAGACATATTCACAACAATTTTCAGGCATATTTGGAGAAATTTTCAGACATATTCAGAGAAATATTTTCAACAGGGTATATGTCATCCCTTAGATTTACCTCGACGAGGCATCACCTCACGCTGCGGTTCCAATTGAGAACCACCGTTATTTAAGGAAAATCTACCGCCAGTAACATTAATAGCTGCATAATAACTAGTCCATCTGCAGATGCAATTATCAGAATGAATTTTCTCTCAAAGTATATTCAAAAAGAGGTATTTTTCCTTCAACCCACATTATTCGAGACAGCCCCTTGGACAGGTGTGAGCACGTGAACGACTAGACATCCTACATATCGTATAAAAAAGAAAAAACGATGTCACATGTGTAACACCTCGAAAGTGATAAACGACAAGGTACCCCGTGTTCGTAATGAATTTTAAACTTATGCACGACCCGCATAGCCATATCAAACCTGTAGATAAAAAAATACCCGAGAGGTCGCATGAGGATGTAATTAATATTTTCATGGATAATATACGTCTGGTCGTTTGGTGGAGATTGTTGTACGGAGTATATCGATAATACGATAATATAGTATTGAATATTAAAATCCACGTTTATTTTCAATATGACTTCCATAAATGCACAGACACACTCGTATAATCGACGCAGCAACTTATTGACCAAAGCTACCAATTTTTGTCTATTTTCTTAAACATTTGCAATGGAAGTAATTAGATTGTTAATTTCGTTGAAATTATTTTATCATTGCGGTTCTTGACGATAGAGAAAATGTGTATGAATATAATCGAAGGAGCATTGTTATTGTGTCGGTAGACGAATAAATTTAATGAGTGAAGGAATAAAATGAAACAAAAAAAAAAACCCTCGTCCCACTATAATATAGATCGTGCCAAATATATGTACAATCTACGGGGAAAAATGCTTTCATTCCATATATCACATACGTAAGGGAAAAAAAAACAAAAAAATAATAATGAGGTCGATATGAATATTTCAATGGCAAAGGCAAATTGTATGTGTGAATGAGACGATGGTTCGACACTACATATTTCAGAGTGTTGAGAAACAAAGTTTGCTTTTGATGGATCGGGTCCGATGACTGTTATTTAATTGGTTGTTGAAACAAAGTTATAATAAAGTTGTGTCCGACGTTCAGAGTTTTTATTTATTACCGTCTCCTTCCAAATATGCCAGGTAATTTTATTTGTGTACCGTTGTACGAATAATAATTGAACTCCACCCGGTATTTATACGTACAGATACAGCTATCAAGTTTTCTTCTTCAAGCTGTCATTTTTTTTTTTTTTTTATTATCCCTCATCGTATAGGAGACTAAAGTTGAGTTGGGCAAAATATTTTTAAAAATACTGCAAATACTAAATCGTATATGAGACATTCTTTATCAACTGGGCCACTTTTTTCGGTGGACCTCTCAGATTTTTTTTTTTTTTTAATTTGCCAGTTTGTAGTACAACTTGAGAGGTGCTTCTGCGATTTTTTAAAGATTTTTAAAGTGTACCCTTCAGGATTTACTTTTTGTTTTAATATGAGTTTATCTCAGAAAATATTGGTCACTCAAAAAATTCGTAGGAACATTAACTTTTTTATTTTTCATTATCTTTCGAATGATGCTAGAGTCATAATTTGCCCAATACGGGAAAGTCCATGTTTCGTGAAAAAAAAAATTTTAATAATTTTTTTTCTAATAAAAACACAGCTTCGATTCTGGTCCCAATTTTACAGGATATTTGGCATTGTATGAAGATTCTGAGAAAAAAAAATCCCAAAGTGATAACAGCGATTCTTACGTACTAAAAAAATAAACAAATAAAAAATGTAATTCATTTATTGTCGTTCATTGAATTACCTTTAACGTATAGTTAATGGTAATTAATGGGAGACTTAGCCAAGGGAAATACTCAAAAAATACTGAAAATACCAAATACCATATGTATTTTAAATACAAAATACTTTTTGTACTTAAAATACATTGATGAGTATTTCCTAAAATACTTCGTGAAAGTCAAAGAAATTTCATTCTCATGTTTTGTAATTAAGTTTCACTTTTGACATTTTTTTAAATATTAATAGTACATTTTTTTCACACTCGACTTTTGTCATTATTTTCACCTCAAGTTTTTTTTTGGTTTAACATCCGACATTTTTTAATACTTTTCAAACTTGTCTTTCTATATGTTGATTGCAGTACAAATTTAAGATTTTTTTTGACATTTAAAATTTGAAACTTACTTCACATTAGACATTTAACATTCGGAATCGGAATAAAAAAAAAATCTTTATCCAATGTATTTGTATTTGACTTTGTATTTTCTAATCCGCATGAAAATTTGGCATTATTTAAGATCAAGCATCAGAATTCGATACTTCTTTCACATCTGTAACTTGTCATTTTACAATAGACATTTTTCAAAAAATTTTGGATAAAATTTGTATTCCATTCAGTTAACATCTTCCAAGTATTTTGGCTCTGGATTCAAATTCGAGAGTGTAAAAATATTTTGTATTTTATACCGAAACGAGCCAAAAACGACTTGAAATACCAGAAAAGTATTCACGCATTTTAAACACGCATTTGAAATATCTAAAAGACATCATGTATTCAAAATATTCCACAGCACTGGACTATAAAGTATCAACGAAAAACAATGTAACAATCGAGACCAGAGAAATAAAAAAAAAAAACAAAAAAAAATTTCGATGACGATTTTCTGTCCTCGGTTTCTGCGAATCTCTGATATCTGACAATGGAATTTCACCGGATTCCCCGCAAGTTTAAACTAGCCCTGCTGTCCGAGGGACGATCGTCCGGGAGGGATTCAAAACCAAAGCTCTCGGCGTCCGGCAAACCGTCCACGGGTCGATGCACTCGTAGCTCGTAGGGTTGAGCGTACAATTCGGGATCGATCATCGGACGCAGGCCCGAGATGCAGGTATGTATACTTATATAGGTGTGCAATGCAAAGTTCCCATAGTGTGCTCTTGAACACGCGTGTAAGGTCGCAGCATGCGTCCGTCGTACCGCATATAGGACTGCGTGCGGTGCTCGCGAGATGACCGCAATGATTATTCAAGTTAATGAGCTATCGTCGATGTCCTTTGGAACGTGACGTTTGGACCACAACAGAAGCTCAACACTCGCCCGCTGCTATTGCTGGTTTACCCCTGCCGCGCAGCGTGTTCGATGAACGTTTAACTCGCTGCTCAATGAGGGCATGCGCCTACTCATACTAGCCGCAGCAACGCCACCAAATTGCGTATGCTTGTTGCTGTTGATATTTCTTGCGAGAATCATTTTGCCATTTAGTTGGCGATTATTATCGCACTTGTGAGTTTAATAGCGATGGAACAATTACGCCGTGAACATACCGACCGCTCATACCTACTTACGTAGGTTAGAGCGGGGCAAAATGGAACACTGGGGCAAAATGGGACACTGGGACAAAATGGGACACTGAGGAAAAATAGGCTACCGGGGCGAAGTGGGACACGGGAAAAATAGGATACTTGGGCAAATAGGTCACTGGGACAAAATGGGACACTGGGACAAAATGGGACATGGGGGAAAAATGGGATACTGGGGCAAAAATTGGACACTGGGTCGCAATGGGGCACTTGGGAAAAAATGGGGCACTATGGCAAAAATTGGACACTGGGGGGAAAATGGGCCACTAGGACAATATGGAATACTGAGGAAAAATAGGTTACTGGGGCAAATGGGACACGGGCAAAATAGGATACTGGGGCAAAATGGGTCACTGGGGCAAAATGGGACGCTGAGGCAAAATGGGACGCTGGGGCAAAATGGGACGCTAGGACAATATGGAATACTGTGGAAAAATAGGTTACTGGGGCAAATGGGACACGGGCAAAATAGGATACTGGGGCAAAATGGGACGCTGAGGCAAAATGGGACGCTGAGGCAAAATGGGACGCTGGGGCAAAATGGTACGCTAGGACAATATGGAATACTGTGGAAAAATAGGTTACTGGGGCAAATGGGACACGGGCAAAATAGGATACTGGGGCAAAATGGGACGCTGAGGCAAAATGGGACGCTGAGGCAAAATGGGACGCTGGGGCAAAATGGTACGCTAGGACAATATGGAATACTGTGGAAAAATAGGTTACTGGGGCAAATGGGACACGGGCAAAATAGGATACTGGGGCAAAATAGGATACTGGGGCAAAATGGGACGCTGAGGCAAAATGGGACGCTGGGGCAAAATGGGACGCTGAGGCAAAATGGTACAGTGGGGCAAAACTCAATTTTCCAATAATTTTTGGATGTCCCATTTTGTCCAAACGATACATCCGGATTTTGAAGCCCGTTTTGCCTCACTCACCATAAAAATAAATTGTAATTTTAAGGTAGAGGAACTTGAAATTTCAGCAATAGTCTATGTAAAAAACCTTTCAATACCGTTTATTAATTTCTAAACAAATTCTTTACAGTGTAACATTGTTACATTACATGTGACTAGCATGTTATACTGCCGTAAAAAACGTGGTCACTGTGTGGATATCTGAATGCATGTGGGTCCTCGAAATATAAACCTTTCGCTGTCATCGAGAAACTTTTCCGTCATGCATTTCTATGTACGCAGGAAAATATACGCATTTTCGACAGTAAAAGCTACTCGTGCATCGCTTTTGAACATGGTTTTTTCAGAATAAAATGTTTAAAAAACATGGTTATTAATTTTTTTAAAACATGATTTTTTCAGAATAAATGTTTAAGATCCACAAATCAATTGTGGAGTTGTCCCAATTCGCGAAAAGAGAAATATATCTTAGTTATCGACAACAACAAAAAACTGTGTCCATGAAAAACGGCCCAATCTCTAGTGGTTTACGATTAGGGTGAAAAGCGGCAGACTGTGAAAATATTTTTTTCACCCCTACACGCTTTCAACTGGCTTTTTCATTTTCGGAAGCCTTCACCGAACTTCTCTTTGATCCGCCACCACACATATTGCACCCATATATTCTCCTAGATCAATCCGAATACGGTGAATACACTTTACAAAGATGATACCATGGCCTAATATCGCATACTGTATCGTAAGATCCCGCGTATCGTAGTACCGAATTGCTTAATGTTTTAAAGGAAAATGTATACTGTTCGGCTCTAAAGAGCCTTAGGCATAGAAGAAGCGATGCTGAGCTCTGGAAGACTATTGGAGAAGAGTAGGTAGGCAGATACGTCGGAAGGGTAGGTACTTCGGTGATTTTATTTCGTTGAACCCAACACACTGGAAAAACGACCCAACCTAAAACGACCCAATCCAAATCGCCGAAAAACGACCTAACCTAAAACGACCCAACTCCAATGGCCGAAAAACGACCCAACCCAAAACGATCTAAAACGACCCAACCCAAATCGCCAAAAAACGACCCAACCCAAAACGATTCAACCCAAAATGACTCAAAACGACCCAAAAGAATCCAACCCAAATTGCCGAAAACGACCCACCCCAAAACAACTGAAAACGATCCAAAACGACCCATCCCAACACGCTGAAAAAACGACCCAACTCCAATGGCCGAAAAACGACCCAACCCAAAACGATCTAAAACGACCCAACCCAAATCGCCAAAAAACGACCCAACCCAAATCGCCAAAAAACGACCCAACCCAAAACGATTCAACCCAAAACGACTCAAAACGACCCAAAAGGATCCAACCCAACTTGCCGAAAACGACCCACCCCAAAACAACTGAAAACAATCCAAAACGACCCATCCCAACACGCTGAAAAACGACCCAACTCCAATGGCCGAAAAACGACCCAACCCAAAACGATCTAAAACGACCCAACCCAAATCGCCAAAAAACGACCCAACCCAAATCGCCAAAAAACGACCCAACCCAAAACGATTCAACCCAAAACGACTCAAAACGACCCAAAAGGATCCAACCCAAATTGCCGAAAACGACCCACCCCAAAACAACTGAAAACGATCCAAAACGACCCATCCCAACACGCTGAAAAAATGACCCAACCCTTAGTTAATACCTTAGTTATCAACAACAAAAAAAACGGTGTCCATGAAAAACAACCCAATTTCTAGTGGTTTACAATTACGATCAGCAGACTGAAAATATTTTTTACACCCGTGCACGCTTTCAACTGGCTTTTTCATTTTCGGAAGCCTTCACCGAACTTCTCTTTGATCCGCCGCCACACATATTGCACCCATATATTCTCCTAAATCAATCCGAATACGGTGAATACACTTTACGAAGATGACATTATCCCCTAATATCGCATACTGTATTATAAGATCGCGCGTGTCGTAGTTCCGAATTGCTTAATGTTTTAAAGGAAAATGTATACTGTTCGTCTCTAAAGAGCCTTAGGCATAGAAGAAGCGATGCTGAGCTCTCGAAGACTATCGGAGAAGGGTGGGTACGTCGACTTAACAGACACGAGGAAGGGATCGTTGATATTGTAAGTGGCTGCGAATCCTTTATAGCCGAGAAAACGAGGATGAGCGGAGGGCGCGGGGACGAGCGAGGGGTGGAAGTAGAAGCGAGCTAGGAATTTTTGATGTACTGGCGAGCGGATATGAATATCGGAAAGTTCGCAAAGGAATTCCGACGGATCAGTGAGGGTCGAGAAGCAGAGTGGATCGCGGTCGGTTCGGGAGGGGTGAGGAGAAGGCAGGGTTTGCTGCTCGATGTTGAAAGCCGACAGCAACTCGAGGGGTGGCGGAACGGAGCGCACCGGTATAACAGTATGAAACGGAGTGAGAAAGTCGGCAAGTCGAGGATTGAAAAACAGAGTACTATAAGGAAAAGGGCCGGAGGAGGTAAGCGATGCAGAGCTGCGTGGGGAGAATAAGCCACGGCGGAGTATGTCTCATGAACGGACGTGGTCTCAAGGGGCCTACAAAATAGCAACTTTAAGAAATCGCTGAGGAGCTGGAGAGATAAACTTCTGTGTGAGAATCAGAGGAAGCGAAACAAATACCAAATCGGATCCCACACGGCACGAATCTTTAACAGACTTTTCACGGATCTCAGATTAGAAATTCCACCGCAATATTTGAAAAATATTCACTTTGAAATTTCTGACTTTCTACACGTTTTTCGCATATAAAAAAAATCAAAGTACATTTAAAAATCTGAAAAAATTCATACGTATTCAGAAAAATAAACGAATAATTTTAATTAAAAAAAGTTATGTTTCCGGGAGGTTTGTTGAACAATTACATTTTTCATCAATAACAATCCCGCTAAGATGGAATATACAACTAGAAACGAAAAAAGGTAATTTTTGGGAATTTTTTTTAGGGAAAATATTGGAATTATCGGATCGGATTTTTTCTACGTAAAAATATACACTTTCGAGAATGGTTTCAATTTTTTTTTTTAATTAAAAAAAACACGACGTGGCCTCAAGGGGCCTACAAAATAGCAACTTTAAGCAATCGCTGAGAAGCTGGAGAGATAAACTTCTGTGTGAGAATCAGAGGAAGCGAAACAAATACCAAATCGGATCCCACACGGCACGAATCTTTAACAGACTTTTCACGGATCTCAGATTAGAAATTCCACCGAAATATTTGAAAAATAGGTCTTTTATTTCTAGACTGGATCTATAAAAGTCCCTGGAAACATCTGCGAAATTAATTTGTTTTCAATATATTTCTGCGGTGTCTCGACGCAATGTTAAAAAAAAATATAGCGAATCGGACCGTGTACACCGAAAAAAAGGTTTGGTAATATAAACTTCACAGCTGCGGCCACGAAAAATTGGTTTGAATCAATCCAGCCGCATTTAAATAGACTGCACCGTTGTTGAAACAATAAAACTTAGTTATTGCTATTACAACGTTGATGCGAAGTGAACCAAAACTGCATTAAATAAACAACTATTTTTCGATTCAATTGTACATACTGTCAACATACAGAAGATATATTATTTTGACTAGGGCTGTACAAATGGGCCGGGCTAGCCGGCTAAAACATCTTAGCCGGCTGATGGATTTTATAGTTTAGCCTGCTAAGACGACTTAGTCGGCCAAACTATAAAATCCATTAGCCAGATAAGATATTTTAGCCGGCTAGTCCGGCCTATCTGCAAAGCTCTAATTTTTACTTGAACGTATAATTGGTCGATTTGAAAAACATATGATTCGATGTGTTCGTATACATAAGAACATTTTTCATCTTGAAAATTATATTATTCAATCCGCCATGACGTCAATGTAGTCATTTACAAATAGGGTAAAAGTGGTGAATATGGACCACTAAAAAGTTTTGATCTATATCCCCTACTCGCAGAAGTCAAATCACATTCTGCTGGAACCGAAATGTGCCCGTAATCACACTTTATAAGACCCTGTTATTGATACATTTTTGAAATTTTTTTTAACCGATCTCACGCGGTGGTCTATCTTACTCGCTTTTTTTTTGCAGAATTGGTAATATGGACCATGGTAATATGGACCAGGGTAATATGGACCAGAGTAATATGGACCACCTGTAATTAGCTCGGGAATGCTTGGGTACATTTTAGGAGGATAGTACATGGGAAAGAAAGATTATTGGAAACGTTCCAAGGCTCCTGAGAACAAAATTCGCTCATCAATTGTATTTTTTTTCATTAACATTGATAACGACATAGACATATAGACACTACAATCTGCGCTTCTCCACACATCTTGCAGACATTCGAAAAGCCAGTGCATCCTTCGTGAAGCCACTCGAAACAATATATACACTCGATCCAGTCGTCGTGCCGAATAAGGCTTTCGTTTGGATCGTGCCATCTTCTTCTTAAACTGTCATCGAAAAATAGACATCAGTGCACTTCCTTCACGTAGTGAAAAAAATAGTAAAAATCGAGATTCTCTTACAGAATTTGATAAAATTATTCCGGTGACGATTCGCGTGGGGACCCGTAAAAAAAATATTTTCGGTGATTGTGCCGTACACATATCTTAAAGTTACTCCATTAAATCTGATCAAATTTTTTTCTGATAGACTACGAGAATCTGCAGATTTTCACTTTTTACAGTAGTCGATTCTGTTAACCGTTCCCAAGATATTACTGTTTGAATTAAAAATTATAAAAACTAATAGTTTGTCATAATTTATTTTTCTAATCCAAACAATTCGAAACGTAGTGAATCGGTTGGATAGACATGAACTGATTTAAAAAAAAAAATTGGAATTTTTTTTGTGGCAGCATTGGCATGGAATGCCTCATGTACTAACAATATGTGGAACGGCAATTAAAAATATAGCGCCGGATAACAGAACAAAACTTCCTGAATATCCCCTTATTGTTTGGCCTCATGGTGGTGTAACCCCTGAAGTCAATACCATCATTCTAACGAGACAGAAGGGTGGTCCATATTACCAAGCTAGGGGTGGTCCATTATAAAAAAAAATTGTTTTTATTGCCACAAATTAACCAATTGGTTTAGCGGGAACGGGCTTTACTGTTCCATAGTTAAGAGTGTTCACTACGTGATAAGATCAATAGGAATGCCAAGAGCAGGTCCTTAAATGCGGGATTTCGTTCTACTAAATGGTACATTTAATGTTAGTGCATATTCCGAAATCGGGGAAATTCGTGGTATATTTTTCAATGCCATCGGGAGCAAGGTTTAACACCTAAATAACCTCACTGTTAGCACTACCCAGGAGTGTGTAAAACGGTAGATTTTTAGGAGCCCATATACGTCTTTATACGCACTGGTCCATCTTACCGCGTCGGTCCATATTCCCCACTTTTACCCTAATCATGTTTTCCGTGGCCAACTTTGTGTTATATATTATCATCATTTTTTTGAAGTAACCAAAGTGCTTTTTCGATTCTCGTTGCAATAACGGATGAATTGTCGGGGTCAGCGATTATATCACACTTGATCATTGCGCTGTAACTTATAAAGTACCGACAACGCGATTTGTTCGACGGCGTTTCGGATCATGCATTTTTTTTGAAACATCAATAAAACAGGATAAATTCTATCCCTAAAATTCCTTTTTTCAAAAATAAATCTGTACTCTCGTCCAATCATGTTAAAATTTTTTTTTTATTATTTGGATAACATTTTTTGAAAGAATTGTATCCAAAAAAAATGGCATCTGGTTAAATTCTGAGATGCACAAAGACTTTAACTGGATAAGTTTAATTTGACATTACATATGAAGAATCTATTATTACTAAATGAATATTCTAATGTCGTGACATTTTTACTTGCGCAAAAAATCGCGTGTGTCGATAATTGGTTCAGAATAACATATAAATGTCCGAGGAATCGACTTACTGTCGATCACTGGGACGAAATCGTGAATCGAAAATTTATGAAAATCGCATATTGTTCTTATGAATGTTATGATAGAATAATAATGTAAGAATTAATTCATGGATCGAACTGTACGAGGAATAGTTATGGACAGGGTTATTGAGTTCTCTATAAATAATTGAACAGTGCAATAAATCATGTTGAAAACTGGGCCATGCATATATCCATGACTGGGCTATCTATCTTGTAATGTAATTTTTTTACAGAAAAAATGGCGCCACAATTTTTTATCCGCACGTATTACCACGATGTTATAAACTTAACAAAAAAAAGTGCTGAAAGCCTTCGTACTAAATTGTTATTTAATTATTTTTATACCATTAAATAATCCGTTTGTCATTTTTATTGGTGAGCAAGTGATTCTCCTCTGCACAAGGATAAAATATGGATGTCGATCACCGGGTCATAAAGGGGTCGATAACTGGGCAAACCATGGCTTTAGTATGTCGATGACTGATACATTTGCACATCGCAAGTTTTATGTTAATTTTTCTTTACAATAACGATAAGGTAGACTTTACAATTACGATAAGGTAGACCCAAAGTTAAGCGTTCTATTTGTTAACAAGAGTACATATCTTTGTGTTAATGAAAAAAAAAATGTGTCACGCATTGTCAAAAAATGTAATTGTAAGTAGGAAAGTTTTAAAAAAGTCAGAACTATATAGGTAGAAAATTTGACATCTGATATAATTTTAATCTAAGTTCCGCGCTAGAACTTTTGAAATTCTCGCGCCCAGCGCTCATCAAGGTGAAAAGTAAATGAACTTCTATCCAGGTTTGACATACATTGTTGGCTTTACCAAGAGAATATCTTTCAATGGCTAATTCAATGATATGGTAGCTCGCATTCCAAATTATGCTTGGTTCCTGTTTTGGTCACTACACAAAACTTCGGCTGACGAAAGAAGAATTTCAGGAACACTGTTTAAAAAAATGGTAAATTTAATGTATTAGTGTCATGAAAAATTAATGAACCTTTAGAGGGCAAATAAAGTAAATTATTGGAATTAAAGTACTTTTATAGTAAAATTAAAGTAAAGTGTTTCTAAAGTTTTTTTCATCACAATTGTACATGAAATTTAATAACAGTTTTTGCATTAAAACTTCCAATCTGGTACATTAAATTACATACAAATATTTTTTACATTGCCACTGTAAAAAAAAAAATTCGTTTAAAATTTAATCTACTGGCACTCTAAGTTTTTATAAATAAACTGGTATATTAAATTTCATGTTCAATTGTGATGAAAAATTACCCTACAGCCTATTAAAAATTTAGAAATACTTTAATTTTACTGTAAAAGTGCTTTAATTTCAATAATTTACTTTAATTTCACTCTAAAAGTCCATTCTATTTTCACGACAATTGTAAATTAAATTGAATGCGCCAGTTTTTGCATAAAAACTTCCAGTCCACTATATATTAAGTTAATAAATTTTTGTAACAGTGTGCGCTATCGATTTCAGATACCGACGACTAACTTATCGGTTGACAATTTCCGAGAACCATGAGTTGCGGCCCGACGACTTTTCGATCGATGTTTGTTCTACCTGCCCCTTGCTTACTCGGTTGCTTCATAGCCCAGGGTGACAGAGTAAGTCAACTGGAGAATCAGATCCGGATAACTTGTCGCCAGCAGTTCTTCCCAAGTGAACCTTGCTCTGTTCCTCTACAGTTCTCTCTCGTCTTGTAGGTATGCACTTCTTCTCTTACTCGCGTTTTCGAAGCAGAGCTCGCACACGCATGAGAGAAGTTTCTCCTGTGGAGCGTTTTCCTCGATTAGCAGACCCTCCCGAAAACGATCTATGAACGCAAGCGTCAGAACGGACGGGGGTGGTGGAGGCGGAGTTGGGGCGGTGGCAAGGAAAGGAGAACAGAGATCGTGTCACAGTCCCTTCGGAATTTCATTAGCATCGATGCGCAACCTGCTAAACTGCCCAAGTCTACAGTTCCATCGCTTTTTTGTGGCTGTCTGTTGAAGGCAGTCGATATAGTAGACTCGCGTTCCATTCCCTCAACGTTTACACTGCTTTCGGTCATACCGTCTTGAATATAGTATGTATATACATGAGGTATTCCATCCGGTTTCGAACGGTCAAAAACTCGGCCCTCTCCAAAAAAGTTGTAATTTCACCACAATTCATGATTATTTACAATGGGTTTTTGTGATTTTTTTCAGGATTTTTCGATTGTATTTTTTAGTGATATGGAAAAGCTGAACTTTAAAAAAATCTCCTATATCTTAAAAACTATTAGTCGTACAACAAAACGTTTAAGACATAAAAGTTGCGGTTTCAAATGAACTTTTGAAGACAACATTTTGTAGATTTTTTTGAATGCAATAAACGTCCATTTCTATGAAAAATAGACTAATTTTTTTTTCAGCCAATACGTCATGTTTGATTTTCCCTAAAAAAATTCTAGAATATATTCTAATGTGTGTAGGGTGATCTCATATTTTTGTTTGGATGTGTGAGACTCCCGTTTGAAAGCTATGCTCTGTTTAAGATCGATTTTTCATTTAAAAAATAGTACATTGTGATACGAGTGCCGAAGACCGCTTTTTCGCACGAATGTCGCATACTATTTTTTGTAACAAATGCAGAAAAAGTGCAAAGCTACGGACCCCACGACGGGATCCAGGGTGAAGCCCCGGTGGGGTGTTGGGGGGGGGGGGGGGGGGCGGAGTCCGGGACTACCACAAAAGTGTGTTTTTTGTTTTGTTTCTAAAAATCATCCCAAACGTTATTACAAATAAACACAAGAAAATGCGGAAGATATTCAATAGAAACGATTTATTTATTGAATACGCTTTTTCTTACTTAAAAAGTTATCACAAGTTCTTTATAACAGTAATATATAATATCGTATATTTAGTTAAGTTTTCTTTATCCAAATGGATCAGCATATTTGCAATCAGCCTTTTTTCTGATTAAAAAATAATCTTTTACATTTCTATGATTACGCTTACAGTTTTTATCATGCCTGCATGATGGGCTCGAAAGTTGAGAAATAAAATAAAAGAGAAACAAATTAGAGTTTAAAAAACAAAATTGGCCGTTGAGAATTATTTTGGCCAGAAAAACTCTAAACTTTGAGCTCACGTATACTTGAACTAAATCGCAGCTTTTTTTGGAAGTTAAATGTCACCTGACAATTGTTTAGGCTGATAGAATGATTCTTGTTTGGGTCCGTGTTTCCGACACCTGAAGAATTTTCTTTGTTGCTGACCGGGTCTAAATTTTCGGATATGCCGGCGTCGGAGTTTGCAGATGTCGATGCCGTAAAATTTGCTTGGTCGTCATCTTTCTTCTTCGAGCGGTACAACGTTAAAATATCACGTGTCTGTAATATTATGGTTTGTAACGCGTCGCGAGTACTCAGTCCTGCTGGACCATTGTACTCGAGCCTCTTTTGGAGTACTCGCAACACACTAGCACCTTGATTTGTGCGCCCTTGATTTTCTTAACAGGACCCCCACGGAGCGAATATCGATCGACGCAGAAAGCTCTGGACCATTCTCGACAGTTAGTATGGGTGGGGCATGCGCAACCTTGATTTTCTTGAGTGCAATGCGGAGCCGGTTCCGCCGTTGTGAAGGAAATCAAGGTCCTAGTGTACTCTAAGGTTGGGGCGGGGATCCGGCTTCTTCCACAAAGTGGAGAAGCCCACCAATGTCCGTCACCTCCAACTGTAAGGCAGCCAGAGCTGGAGCTGCGACGGTTCTCAGTCGAGTCCCCTCTAGTCCCTCGCACACCGCTATTAAGTGGAGGGAGGTTTCCTCTTCTAGTCCACAGAAACGGCATAGCGAGTCCATCTCCCACCCCATCCTCTTCAAATGCTGCCCAGTGAACCAGTGGCCTGTGATCAGGTCCACCTTAGCCTTCGCCTGTCGAGTGCTATCAGTTCCGAGCCCAGCCTCTCAGAGGGGCCCGCGAAGAGAGCCCTGGCTTGTCTTGATCCTGGCGCGGAGGTCCATCGGATAGTGAACTGCTCGGCAGTTCCACCTCCTCAAGATCTCTTTCATGACGCCCGGGGCTACCGGTATCGACGTAGGGATGGCCGCCATCGATCCTGTGAGCAGATGGCAGCTGCATCTCTGCATCTCACAACATCCGACTACTTTGAAGAAAATCAAGACGATTTGAAGGACACATTAGCCTTTGCCTGTCGAGGGCTATCAATTCCGAGCCCAGCCTCTCAGAGGGGCCCGCGAAGAGAGCCCTGGTTTGTCTTGATCCTGGCGCGGAGGTCCATCGGATAGTGAACTGCTCGGCAGTTCCACCTCCTCAAGATCTCTTTTATGACGCCCGGGGCTACCGGTATCGACGTAGGGATGGCCGCCATCGATCCTGTGAGCAGATGGCAGCTGCATCTCTGCATCTCACATCATCCGACTACTTTGAAGAAAATCAAGACGATTTGAAGGACACATTAGCCTTTGCCACATTAGCCTTGGCCTGTCGAGTGCTATCAGTTCCGAGCCCAGCCTCTCAGAGGAGCCCGCGAAGAGAGCCCTGGTTTGTCTTGATCCTGGCGCGGAGGTTCATCGGATAGTGAACTGCTCGGCAGTTCCACCTCCTCAAGATCTCTTTCATGACGCCCGGGGCTACCGGTATCGACGTAGGGATGGCCGCCATCGATCCTGTGAGCAGATGGCAGCTGCATCTCTGCATCTCACAACATCCGACTACTTTGAAGAAAATCAAGACGATTTGAAGGACACATTAGCCTTTGCTACATTAGCCTTGGACTGTCGAGTGCTATCAATTCCGAGCCCAGCCTCTCAGAGGAGCCCGCGAAGAGAGCCCTGGTTTGTCTTGATCCTGGCGCGGAGGTTCATCGGATAGTGAACTGCTCGGCAGTTCCACCTCCTCAAGATCTCTTTTATGACGCCCGGGGCTACCGGCACCGACGTAAGGATGGCCGCCATGGATCCTGTGAGCAGATGACAGCTGCATTTCAGCATCTCATAACATCCGACTACTTTGAGGAAAATCAAGACGATTTGAAAGATATTGTCGAATATTTCCAAACCGGGATTGGCAAAGAAACCAGACGAACAACCCGACCACTATTCGACATAGAATTGTGGAATTGTTATGCAGCCGTTGTTAATAATGAGCCGAGAACAAACAACGCGGTAGTTACAATGCAATGAGCATTTTCATATTATGCGCGAATAGTTCATCCCGTGAGTAGCGGCGTTGGAGGTCGAACTGCTGAACATGGCGCCAAATACACTGGGCAAAGTGAAAATGACATCCACGTACTGAAGCCTCAGGAAAAGTTGCTTGCACAGCTTAGATAAAGCTCTGTTCGAAAACCGAGACTATTCTTTCCGGATTCAAATCTTCTCTGGCATTTTTTATGAATTCTAGGACAGATTTGTATAAACTTGTCGATTTACTCGGAGCGAGAACATAGACGAGCGGAAGTACCTTCCCATCGACCAGGCCGTGAATGGTGTACAGTTGAGTAAAAATGGTTGGGTCCGATTGGACAATGAAATCGCTCATCGCGGTGAAGCGCATAACTCCCGTCGTTTTGCCCTAGCGAGCAGTCGGGAGTTAAAAAGGTGCAAAGCAATCTGCACATAGCTTCCTCATTCATTACATTTTACGCATTGCTTTCTCCATGACAAAGTTCGTTGATCGATTTTGGGGTCCTCAATGAGGAAGCTATGCTCGAAATTGTAATATACAGTAGAACCTCGATTATCCGAACACCCATTATCCGGACCCTCTGTTACCCAAACCGCCGTCGGATAAAGTTTCTATTATCCAAACTATTGCGTGTAATTCTCGTACATTATTGCGCGCCAGTACATTGTTGCGCGCTGCAAACAACAACCCAATTCAAGAACGCTCGGGCTCACGTAGGAGTTGCACAGCACCACCTTGCATGCACGTCAGTTGTATGCGCAGTATTTGTTAGTTTTTCAGCCGAGCAAGTAGTCACGTATTCAAAATTTATTTTTGTTAATCTGCTAGTCTCGAAGTTTAGTGCGTTATGGATTCAACGTCCAATCCTTCCACCTCTATGCGTAAGCATAATGTACTTACGGTGGAAAAAAAAATGAGAAACCCTTTCGAAACTCGATAAGGGAGAGACGACCACATTGTTAGCGCGCTCATATGATGTTAGCAAATCAAAGATCTCTGACATAAAAAAAAATTGGCTGAGAGGAAACGTATAACGGCCAAACTTTCTTGCGCCAAACGGGTTTGGCGCAAGAGAAGAAGGTTTGAAGGTTTGAAAGTTTGAAGTTACCGTTGTGAGATAGGGAAATATTACAAATTATAAAATTTTATGACGAACCGGACGAGACACATACGACTAAAAGACCTGACGCGTAAGATAAAAGAATAAATTATACACGTATAGACAAACACAGTAAATAATGAAAGGCGAAAGTCGGCTATAACAATATTTAATAAGATAGGGAGGAATCGTCTTGATAAACACTTCTCTCTTTCATAAATTAAAAAAAAACATGTTCACAACCTATAAATTCTCTTACAAAATCACCCGTATAACTAGTTCGTACGATAATGTTGAAGCAGACGTGAATCTCATACACAAGGTTAAAAAATATATTTTTCAAAATAACCTTAGCAGGATGGTTAAGATCGTGGACTACAAACCGCAGGGTCACAGGTTCGAATCCTCATTACAGACCCAATAATTTGTTCTGAGGTTCCTATGGTATGAAGTTAATAAAAGGATAATAAAGTTTTGTATTAATTGTTTATTAATATTTTCGGTAACATATGCTGTTGGATCAACCAAGTCGCTTGGTTGCGACACGCCAGTAAATTCTTAAAGCAAGCCAGTAAATGGCTAATCCAACAATTTCCCTAGCAGTTGGCCCAGCTAACAAATTACTTGGTCTAGCGAATACCGCATCAACCAACTTAAACGAGTTGACTCAACCGAATTATCGTCTGGCGCTCAGAGCACTAAGACAATTGGTTGGGTCAGCTATTTTTTTTTTTTTTTTTTGTTACTTCAACAAATTCGTTTTTGTCCGTGCAGCACGGTGACAGAGCTGCGATGTTTGGCCACAAAATCTAACTTCGCTGATACGGAGAATGAGATAAAAACAGCTCACTGTCGACCTAAAAAACAATACCCGACTAGGTCTTCTAAGAAAAAGAAACGATGCAAAATTTGGCGCAAATCATCAAACTCGCCATCGAGTTGGGGAAACCTCAAGTAAGACAAGTGGAAATAACCGAAGACATCACGGCGAATGTATTCGTTATACGCAACAGCACCGTGCCACGACAACCTCGAAGCGAGGCAACGATAAGCCGTCAACAAAGATCTCGTATACGTACTACCGTAAGGGGCGAGCCACGGGAGAATACACAGCAGACGGGGAACATCGAGCAACGGACGTTACTGTTCCGGTAAAGTTGGACACAATAGAGCTAACTATACATTACGGTTCAAATATCGTGGCGAATGCGGCAGTCTGGGGCATATATTCAGGATGTGCTCTAAGAAACGAAATAATAACACACAAGCGACTCGGAACGATAATCGTCCAAAGCAAAATGTGATGAACGTAATGTAAATAGAGAACGGGATGGATAACACTGAGGATGTGGAGTCAGACGTAAACTTTGAGGAGGACACCAAAGAGGGCTTTTACGAATCAATTTTTGTAGCTGGAGACGTGGAAGTTAATAATAGTATTTGATATATCATATCGTAATAGTATATGGCACCATGGTGAAAATATTTCTCTGAATATGTCTGAAAATGTATCTGAAAGTCTCGAAAAATTTATCAGGAACTTCTCTATAAACGCCTCCGAATTCTTCAATATTTTCACACTTTTCAGAAAAAGTTAAGGATTTTTCTGAATCAACATTGTTGTACCCTGCTAACTTTTCTGATGAAACTACAGTAGAACCTCGGTTAACCGGGATGCTCGAGACCGAACAGTCCCCGGATAATCGAAAACCCGGTTAATCCGAACTAGACAACGAAAGTGTATAAGTCAATAATGGCTAATGACACAACTTTATTTTGACTACTTACAATGACATTTGGTACATAGAATGTCAAGCTTCAGATATTTTTTTTCATTAATAGTACGTAAAAGCTAGTCTTTTTTTAAGTACTCAGTGACTTTGGTTTGCTCCGAGCATAAAAAAAAAAGAAAATCTCGGAAGACGGACGGTTAAGCCGACCCCGGTTAATCGGGGTTCTACTGTATAATCTTTGTTGATATTCTAAGCCTGTCTTCTTCTATATTCAGTAACGTTTCTCTGAAAACGGCCCTTCGACGGGCTTGGTAGCTTTTGGGGTGTCGATTTCGCGCCACCTGCGACTCTCCGCCATGCGTTTCGGATGGTCACCCAGCAGTGGACAGTCATTGGTCACTCAACAGTGGAGACACCGGTGGTCAACTGCTCAGCAGTGGTGTTTGTTTTCTTCTTTTTTTCGACCTTTTCGGTCTCGGTGGCAGCGTCAAAGTCGCGTATTTCTACTCGGGCCTTGGGGACAGTCTCACTGCGCCTGTCTCGCCGACCGCTTCCTACAAGGCCTTCTGGAACCTAGCCTTGTTTGCACCGGATAGTCCCATCTCCACCAGGACATCCCCGCTCTTAGTCGGCCTGATGCCTTTAATCTGGACCTCCAGTTCCTCAGGTTTCACTTTCCTACAGATGGCCTTAACTACCGCCGCGTAGCTTATTCCCTCGGCTGGCTTGATGAGAATCACCTGGGTTCGCAACTTCCTGCGTCTGGCGTCTTTGCCCTGGTTTGGGCCCTTTGCTACCTCCGCCTTACTCGGCGCTCTCATCCCTTCGACGGGCTTGGTAGCTTTTGGGGTGTCGGTTTCGCGCCATCTGCGACTCTCCACCATGCTTCCTTAGTTTCTTTCGATCCTGATTAGGGGTCCCCTTGACTTCCGGGCTTGGAGTGCCGTTCCCTTGCCTCTTTCTCTTGGTTACAGGCGTGTCCCGGTTGTCCTGCCTGGTGCCCTCTCTCTGGCCGCCACTCGGCTTCGTTTTGGCCGCCTTCTCCGCGTTGGCCTCCTCTTTGGCCTTTTCTTCTTCGTTTCCGATCGTCGCGGATATCGCTTCTTTCCTCGCCACCAACCTAATTTGGAGATTGTGTCTCGCGCGCTTCCATGCTCTCCGGCTGCGACATGCCGGATCCAGAGCATCTTCTTCCTCCCCGACCTCTTCCTGTCTTGACTTTGGATGGCAGGTTCCTGTGCTGCTTACAGATCCGCAGCAAAGTTTTCAGCCCCTACAGTGAGGAGATGGACTTCTTCCTCCTTCTCGAAGTTTGCGCACTGTGCTCTCAGTCATTCTTCCTTCTCTTCGTTTGCAGCGCTGACTGACGGACGAACCTGCGTTCCGCGGTTAGTGCTGTTGCTTGTGGCTTTTAATGCTTCCGGGACCAAGCACCTTGCAGCATTGCGGTCGTATGTTAAAGACGCCAGGGAGCCCACTTGCTCACTCCCTTTTGGCCCCGCTACTGGGGATCCGGGCATCTGCACCCTCAATGATGGCGCGTTCGTCGTAACATAGTTGATTTCTTTTCGGGGTTTCTTCCCATATTCTGTGTGGCCCGCGAGGCTTATTTTATTTCGGCCTTATCTTCTCTTGCGAGCGAGCATACCAGAATCCGCGACCTTGGGAAGGTGCCTCGTAGAGGTTACAGACTCCCATTGTGGACTCAGCAGTGACATAGTTTAACGTATCGCTTTTTGGAGGCTTACAACTCCAACTCTTGCTCCACAAGCGTCGCTATGTGAGTTCGTTGCTCACAGACAGGAGGGCAGGTGCTGTAAATAAAAATTCAAATAATTGACTCTAAATGTCAATTAAATAATTCTGTTTTCATTCAAATACAATTAAATTTAATTCGTTGGTAACTCTTACTTATACAAAAAAGGAATCAATATTTCGGCAATGTCTTTCACAAGGAATTAGAGATTAATAAAAAATTAATGAAAGGGTTAAGGGGAACAGACAACTGCAGTCACTCCCGTCTCCGAGAGTAGTCGCCGGCGCTATAGGTGACGGGTAACCCAGACAGCAGCTTATATCCTCGTCCCCGGGGAAGGTTGCCGATCCTGGCGTTCGGAGTGAATCTTAGTTGCGCGCGAAGTCGCTGCCCAACTAGGGGTGATTTTTGGGGCTGTCGGGCGGCCTTTTATACCCGATCGGCCGTGTTGCACGCGGCCCGAAACGGCATCCCCTACTGTGCCCCGTGACGTCAATGTGACGTAGAAGCCCCTTCCGAATACCCCGCGCGGCTGACGCAACTTTTGCGTGGCTGGCGCGAGATCGATGGTGCGCGGTAAATCCTCAAGGTAAGGTAGTCCGGTTCGTTGCCGCTGACTCCCGAGGCGAGCGCCTGTCTCGCCCGCGCTCTATCTTATCGGCGCGTTCCGGGTGTCCTGCGTGGATCTCCAATATTCCCGGAGCTTGGGTTACGATGATCTCAGGAAAAGGGGGATCGGGCCTTCTATGACCGTCTCAATAGTCACTTAACAGTGAGGTCACTAGGTAGTGAAGAGGCACCATTCGAATTTTAAAATGTATGGTCGTTTTGATTAAATAGATGGACGCTCTTTCCTTCGGGAATGCTCGCTTACTTATAGGAGTACAGATGCTCTCTTGCCTGCGAGAGCGACGGTAACAAATCGCCACCTGGCGGTGGGAGCGCGCAGCATACCTCGAGTCCGGCGGCCGCCAAGTAGTCAGGCGGTTCGTGCGGGAGGCGCGTCTAGTGGTTGTGCTCTGGCCTGGGCAGACCGGCTACCGCTGAGGCGCGTGGTACGTGTGCGACTATTCGCCTTGAGCGTACTTAAAAGTGAGATCAATGTTTAACAGATTTTTGGCTCACTTATTCCAGTGAGAGAACAATATTTATAATTACTATTCTGTTTTATTGGTTTTGAACGCAAAAGCTTCGAGCGAGGGAAAAGGACTTTTCAGCGTACAATAATCCCTAGATCTCATTGAAACGATCAAAAATGAACTTGGAACGTGCGGCTTATCCTCCTTTTCGGCAGAGTTTCTAAATTTTAATGTCCTTCAAAAAGGGTCAAGACAGCCTCAAATTCCGTCGATGACGTCAATGTTGTTGTTACGAGGAGCGTTAACGAAACTGTAGCCGACGAGAGTGTCGACATCGAAGCCGAGTAGAGTACCGACATCATAGTCAAGGAGAGTATCAACATTGTAGCCGAGATTGCCGAGAAACGCGTCAACATCGTAGCCGAGGAGAGGATCAACATCGTAGCCGAGGCGAGCGTCAGCATCGAGGATGAGAGCAAAATCAACTTCGTATTCAAGGAGAATTTTTATACCGTGAAGATCATCGAAAACGTAGCGAAGGTAAGCATGGACATCGTAACTGAGGAGAGCTACGATACAGTAAAGGATGTCAAGAACGGAATCGTAGCCGAGGCCTCGTACACCTGGCACCGCTTCAAGAAAGGGGGGGGGGTGTCGCGTAACGAGACCGGCATTTGTTGGCTGGGTGCGGACAGGAGTACACGGAGAAAAAAAAAATTTTGATTCAACAAGATTTTCGTTACCGTAACAAATTTAGTTTCTTGGTTTCGGAATAACAAAACCAGCTTGCAACCATAGCAACATTTTTCGCTTGGAGCGAGTTGCTACGCAAGAAAACAGCCTTTTTCACTGTAACAAAAAAAAAAAAAAATTATTATGTGACTGAGTGGGGCTCGTATATGTGCCAACAACCATGACGAGCTTGAGACGCTGGACGCGCAATATGAAAAAAAGAGACACGATGAAACAGTTTCCATGTATTCGAGTAAAAATAAAAATAAAGTGGAATTGTGAGTTCTTGAAATCTGCGAATGGTATTCTTTCGCGAATTAATACATCCATATATAGCAAATTTCAAGAATTCGCAATTGCAAATCAGACATTATTTTCAATACAATAAAATAATAAAATACAAAGGCAGTGAGTTAATCTTTAAATAAGTGTATGTACGTGTCTTTAACTCTCCTATTACCAGTCATTACTCAGCCGTCAAATTACAGCAGGCATCGTTTGTTCTCATAGCAAACTAAATCATCGCAGTGACAACAATTTTTGTCGTGATAGCAAAACCAACTGTTTCTACGTAGTGATTCTTTTGCTGCTTTTACTAATCGTTTGGCTACGGGAACGAGGTCATTGTCAGCAAAACTTATTTTGCTAGAGCAGCCAAACCATTTTCCTCCCTGTAGGGCCACCGATCAAATCGTTTTGTTTGAAAAGTGCTGACCGACATTTCTCGAAGGACGTCCCTTGGAGGCGTCTTCGTGGAAGCAGCGGAATAGACTGATGGGTGGAATCCCGTTCTGCGGTAACGAGCAGGGTCGATATTCCAACATCGCAACCGAGGCGAACATCAACGCTGCGGACAAGAGCAACGTCAACATCGTAACCGAGGCAAGCTTGTTGACCGTGAACAACGCCGAGAACGAAATCAAGAATTGTGCAGACATCGTAGCCAAAAGCGGAGTAAACAGAGCAGACGTCATAGCCGAGGAAAGCGTCGAAATTGTAAAGCACATCGATAACGTAGCTGAGGAGATCATCAACGTCGTGACCAAGGAGAGTTTCGATACCGTGAAGAACTTTGAGAACGTCGGTGAAAACGGCGTCAACGTCGTGGAGGAGAACCAAATCAACGTGATAGTGGAGAATCTAAGATTCATAGCTTTACGGAGCCTTAAAATAAAAAATAAAAAATAAAAATAAAATCCTTTCCGTTTGGCAACGAGATCTCGATATTTATTTTTACTCTCGTCATTCAGAATTTAAAAAAAAATGAAATCGAATCAAATTTGATTTTATGAAAGTTCGGATTAACGCAACAACTATCACAGAAAAATGTAAATGAAACAAAAATTATAACAAATTGAATTTCAGTATACCGTAGTATTCAAAAAAAATATATATATTTTCCTTTTTCGCACAAAACATACCTCTCATTCTCGGAACACTCGGATTACATTCCTTTTATTTCCGTTGTCAATAGGTGATTTCTGATCGAGCAAGAGTCGTAGAAAACAAATGAAAATCGGGCTTCTTATCTCGTAAATTTTTGTGTTCGAGTCTCAATCACGAGGAGACGACTACCTTCTCCCTGGGGTAGGATTTCTTTAACAGATGTCTGTCTTTTCTGTTAGGTTTGAAGTACGGAGTTCAGTGATGAAATGAATAAGAATCCCGAGTCCGAATAAAATTTTTTATTAAATACAAACTCGACTTGACAGTTCGGGGATAATTTTCAGACTGAACGAAAGAAGAGCAAAATCAACGAGCTGTCCCGTGTTCTACGATATGCGAGCAGGTCAAAATAGCGACGAAAGTCAATCGTGAACCTCGTGCGGATCGTTCGGAGCCTTCCGCTCTAACATTTTCGTCTCTCGGCTGGCCAAAACCGAAAGCACTAGCGAGATTCCGGACGCCTTCAGTATAACTTCCACGGCGCTCCAATTTTCACGCACGTAACGACCACGATGTGGCAGGTTCGGCGTTCCCAGGGAGAAAGAGAACAACAATTGTTTCGTCGCGGTGAGGTGTCCTCTTCATCCCTTCTACTCGGGATATATTCACGTCACTACTACGCATCTCGAGTTTATGTCCAGATTTACGCGGGACTTTTCGACACTTCTGAATCTCGAATCTCACAAGAATAACTTCGACGTACACCCAGAGAAATGATTTCTTTGTAACAAATCAAATTTATTTCGAACAAATAAATTATTTTCTTTGTATATCTGCCTACTAGCATTTTACTTGTATCAAATATAATTTTTTATTTAACTACATATGTATTATCTACTTAATGTGTTTATTTGGATCTAATATGCCGTTGCAGTTGAAACAAATATATTATTTATTTATTGTAACTAAATTTTTTGCATTGCATTTTTTTTATTCCCCCATAGATATTCCTCCATCTTTATTTCTCTGTAGAATCTTTCTTTGCTTTTGACGAAAATCAAATAAATAATGCATTATCTAATTAAAATATTTTTATTTTTAACGTTACATCATTGTAGAGACTTGGTCTTAATTACTCATTTAATTACGTAAGACATATTAGCTAATATTATATTATCTGCAATGTATCTAATGCTGGTCGTTCGTCAAACCTCGCGGAATGTAAATATATTTCCTACAAAAATAATGAGAAATTATAATGTACTTACGTACGAAGATCTCCCGGTAGCTCTCTAAGCCCGCGTTGGTTAGAAAGACCACCGTTTCATCGTACATTCTTCTCGCACGACCTCCCGTTAATCGTTTTCACAACACTGTGACGCGAACGTGTCGAGGGCCGATATAGCGCTATGACGCAGGATAGCAGACGGAAACGCACAGCGCGCCTGCCGCCTAGTCTGAGAATTAGTGACTTCCATAATCTAAATCTCGCATCCATTTGATTGCAAGAAACGCTTACTTAAATTTTTTATTTTAAATATTGTGAGTAGTCGATGTTTACAGAAATTGCTTTTGCGCGTACGGCTATAGGTAAATAAAATTATTTAGTTGAATCGAGTAACTCTCATAAGTGTATATGAATAAAAATTTGTTTCGAACAAATTAAAAAAAATTTCATTTGAATAAACAGAATTCTAATGCATTGATTTATTTAAATCTAATAAAACATTTCTCGGGGTGTAGCCCTTGGCAAAGTTTTCCATTGAGCGTTTAATGGCAACTAACATCCAGAGAAATAATTTCTTTGTAACAAATAAAATTTATTTCGGACAAATAAATTATTTTCTTTGTATATCTGCCTACTAGCATTTTACTTGTATCAAATATAATTTTTTATTTAACTACATATGTATTATCTACTTAGTGTCTTTATTTGGATCTAATACGGCGTTGCAGTTGAAACAAATATATTATTTATTTATTGTAACTAAATTTTTTTCACTTAATTTTTCTTTTATTCTTCTATAAACTCTTTCTTTGGTTTTGACGAAAATCAAATAAATAATGCATTATATACTTGAAATATTTTTATTTTACCCCATACGACTTTTTTCTACGCGGGAAAGAAATCTGATTGAGTATTTAGGGCATGTACTGATATAGTTCACGAATGACCGGTCATAAATTCGGTGTACATCTCTAGTGTGACCCCAACTGAGGCCAGGTCAAATTAATTATTCAAAACCAATAAAATCAATTCCCTAAACTTTTTCTATCCACCAAAATCCAATAAATAAATCCTCACCAGAATGTCCAAAGTTGCGCTCGCTGCACGAACTCATATCCGGTCAGCACGGAAATTTTCTATCAATTACTCGTGCGATCCTAGAAATATCCGAGAATAACATCGATTTTCGCACGATAAGAGCGTCAAACCGATCGACCTACCTCTCGCATCCACGCATGAGAAATCAAAACATTTCAATATATACCTAAAAAAAAATAAAAATACCGTCAATTTTTATTTTGTTATTGAAAGGGAAACTGAAACGGAAGCGGATATCGTACATCATCCATCTTACGAGGAATAGCCAACGATATACAGAGTCCATCCGGTTAGTCGGTTATTCATGTATATTGTGGAAACACATTTATGTATGCGTACTCAATATACAATAATAGCGTACAGAGAATCCTCCCAACACGTTACTCACACAACATAATACACGCTCATATTCGTACGAAACCACGTACATAATTTACTATCGTGTCTATAGCGCGCACCGAGTAAGGGTCAGAGGGAAGCAGGGATGAGAAACGTTGTTCGGTATATCCATATCCCATTTGTATTCGGTATTACGCGCGCATGGATTGCACAGGAAATCACACAGCTATTTCCGGCAATATCATATCCGTCATGATGGCCGCGAGCTCTTTTCTTCTTACGGCAAGCTTGCCAGCCTGCACAACACGATGTACCACCGTATTCTTTTCTCGTTTGTTATAGCAATAAGTCATTTTTATTTCTCTTCCAGCGACATTAATTAAATTCGGTTTGTATTGAATTTAAAAAATGTTAACATTTTTTTATCAACATCAACATTGTATAAGTTGATGTTGATAATTTATTAACGGATTGCTCCTTTTACGGTTTTATCGAAAATCGAACGCTTCAATAACTATACGACTTAGGGTCGAATTTTGGGACATTAGTTTGAAGTTAAGATCGCTCCTGAGATCGAACTTAAGATCGAAGTTTGGCCCGAATAATAAGTCTTTTTTTCTCTTGCAGCGACTGTAATTAAACCGTTTGTCTTGAATAAACAAATTTTTACATTTTTATACATTTTATAAGTTGATGTTGGTAATTTATTAACGGATTGCTCTTTTTACGGTTTTATCGAAAATCGAACGTTTCGATAACTATATGACTTAGGGTCGATTTTCAAGACATTAGTTTGAACTTAAGTTCGTCCTTAAGGTTGATGTTAAGTTCGAACTTAAGTTTGATATTAAGTTCGGACTTAAGTTTGATCGTACGTTAAGACTTAAGTTTTACTGAAGTCTTCAAATTCGACCCTTAGTTTGTGATCACATGTGTTCTCTTCTGGCCTCAGAACAAATACAAAATTAAGTTAATAACAAATGAAGAATTAAGTTAATAACAAGTTGTTTAAGACTTGTACCTTTTTTTCATTGCGGCATAAATTGAACTGAATTCTGATCACAACGTCACCTCAAGTTTCCACTCAATTTTTATATTCACTTTCGTCTTAAATTTAAGATAGATAGATTCGTTTATTAGATTTTTTTGGCCCGACTTATCCGTTCCAAGATATATGAATTTGAAAAAAATGCATATTCTAAATGGATGGTTTCAAAAATCTGGAAAAATTCTCATAGAGTACATTCGAGTGAACCTAAAATGTGGCCATTTATGGGATAAATCTGAGGGGGTCGAAAAAAAAAGTTGCTGAGTTGACAGAAAATGCCTCAAATAAGATCTTAATAATTACTTGCACTAGTGGACAAGTATCGACAAAAGGATTTCTAATCTCTCAGCACTGAGAGAAAAAACGAGGATGGAGCGAACATACATGAGCGCTTGAGCCGACCGAACATGGTTGGCTCAATGACGATTTAGGTGGCTCAAACAGGGAGAGGTTAAGTTAACACCATAAGCCTGACTCAGCCTCTCGGTGAGGTTAAATATGGCGAAACTGATGGTGAACTTGAACCAATTGACCTCATTGAAGTTGAGTCAACCTCAATTTGAATCAACCAACCTCACTAAGGTTGGCTCTGTCTCGATGAGAACTATTGATTCAAGTTCACCATGAGTTTCGCCGAATTTAACCTAACAGAGAGGTTGAGCCAAAATTATGTCGTTAACTCAACCTCTCGGTGGTTGAGCCACCTAAATCGTCATTGAGCCAACCATATTTGTTTCGGTCAACCTCTCATGTGTGTTCGCTCCATCCCCGATTTTTCTCTCCGTGTATTTAACATCCTCAACGTTATTACTTTTTTTGTTGGTAAAAATAGGTCTAAATCGGTAACGGGGTGGGTTTAAAATGGACTAAATCTGCTATATTTTATATATGGGGTTTTCCATACCAAGTGGGCCACCCTAATTTTGCGTGGTCCCAAAAAATGTTCATACTTTTTTTAAAAATTGTTCCAACTGTCAAAAATATCCACAAATTATTTTAGATTTTTCAACCGTATTCTTCGGCGAAAATTTAATGGTGCTTTCTTTTTTTTTAGTTTTACTCCGATTTGCTCTATCTTTAAAACTATCGATTGCACAGCAAAAATGTGAATCAATGAAAGTTTAGGTATTTGAATGTACTTTATGAGAACATTTTGTCATAGCCACTCCGAATATTTTTCAGTCTTTTTTGGGCAACATAAAGTAGTAATATTTTTTTTTTGTTGACAGGGACCATTTCGATTTTTTTCAAAGTTTCATCCGAATTTCGTTACTGTGCTTACAAGTTACAAAAAAATTGGCGCGGTGGTAAATCCATGTCTTCGGAACTTTTGGTCGAAAAAAGTGTCAAAAGTACTTCAAATAAAAGCAGCTTTCTGCATTTTACAGGGTCGAGACTGTCAATAGTTATTATCTAAAGCCCGAATTACTGTTTTTTACTATTTATATTTTTATTTATTTTTATTAGCTAACTAAGTATTAGATTTGCCATCACGCCAATTTTTTTGTAACTTGTAAACATCACAACGGAATTTCTTGAAAATTTTGAAGAAAATCAAAATGGTCCTTCTCGACGAAATTTTTTTTTATTACTTTCTTTTGCCCAAAAAATAGTGAAAATTATTCGCAGTGGCGATAAAAAAATGGTATCATAATGTACATGCGAAAGCCCAAATTTTCATCGCAACACATTTTTTTCTGCATTGCATGGTTTTACAGATACAGTGAATATAAGTAAAACAAACAAAACGAACAATAAGGTTCAAAAATCTGAAATAATTGGTGGACATTTTCGACAGTATGAGCAATTAAAAAAAAAATGTATGAACATTTTTTGAGACCACGCAAAATTAGGGTGGCCCACTTGGTATGGAATACCCCATATATATATATATATAACATACTACTCGCACCCATAGATATACGAGTAGTACATATCTATCATAGATCTTATGGAAGTGGGAGGACAAGCAAAAGCCGGGGCTGGAATCGAGGTGCGTCCTTATCATCGTTCCGAAATGCCTGAATAATATCCGGTGTTCGCTTGGTATGTGCCGGACGAAAAGTATAGTAGATAGGGTACGTGGCAAACGCGGTACGCGGTCAAATTGCATCGTGCCCGAAGAATGAACCGTGGCCACGAAGCACCGTTTGTCATGCAAATGCCTTCACGCCTGTTGAAAAGTAGAATGGTAATTTCAAAGAACGAGAGCAAAAAAGAAAATGTGGTAAGCCCAACCGCTCAGGTGAAGCGTTGATAGATAAACTTGAACTTCAAACGAATCGTCTTTAATTCATCATAAGTTTGATTAATTTATCCCAAGTTTGATTAATGTATAAAAATGTATGCAAAATTTCGATATGAACAAACATGCTTTTTTCCGAAGTCTTTGTCTCTATGAATTTGCATCGAAAAGTATCAAAACCTGATCATGATTCAAAGAAACTGCGAGCCAAATTTTGTCGAGAGATTTTTTTGGCAATTCGGAGAATCGACGAATTCTCCGAATTTGAGGAAACACAAAATCACGTGATCGCCGTGAAACGCATGACATCCAGCCTTTTTGCTCTAACGAGCAGTCAGAAGTTTTAAAAAAAGTTTAAAAAACGAAAAGTTGAAAATTGAAATTTTCATATGGATGTCTCTTCAAAGTTGCAAATTGACATTTTTATCGGGTTTTCTCACAACGTTCCATTATTCGCAAAGGTTATTCTGTGAGAAAGCATTTTCTGTATTTTTGGCTTCGCGAATAAAGGAACATCGTTAGAAAGCCATATGAAAAACTCCAATTTGCAACTTTGAACAGACAGCCACACGAAAATTGCAATTTTCAACTTTCATGAGGAAGCAGTATGAAAATTTCGTGTTTAACTTTAATGCAATATGAAAATTTCGTGTTTAACTTTGATGCAATATGAAAATTTCGTGTTTAACTTTAATGCAATATGGAAATGTCGTGTTTAACTTTAATGCAATATGGAAATTTCGTGTTTGACTTTAATACAACACGACTGGCCGGTTCAGGTTCAGAGCGGACACACACACACACACACACACACACACACACACACACACACACACACACACACGCACGCACGCACGCACGCACGCCTGCTAAAAATCACATTTCTCGACGTTTTGGACTATTTTAAGTATTTTGACACTAAAATGTAAAAAAAAAATTCACCAAAACAAAGCTTCCTCTATGAGGAAGCAAAAATGGTTACCAAGAAGCAGCCCGCTTATTACCCTGGTGAAAATATTTTTCTGACAATTTGTCTGAAAAACTCTAAACGGACCGTTTCAGTGATTTCCACCGATTTTTCGAGATTTTTCTCCGACCTTCTCTGCTATGCTCGGACGAACAGCACACTTTTTTAGGGAAAATACGATTTATTTTCTGAAAAACTGTGATATTCTCGGATAATGTATGTTTAGAGAATTTTAAAGAACTTACGAATTCACTGTAAGACCTGCTTTTTCTGGTATTCATACGAACAGTAAACAGTAAACAATAATTTATGTATACTTTGTATGAGAAATTGAGCGAAAATTTGACGTTTTCAGAAAATAGTTTCTGAGTATAGAATAAAAACAGGCTTAGAATATCAACAAAGTTCATAGTTTTTCAGAGAAGTTGGCAGGGAAAATCCGCGATTTTTAGAACAATTCGAAATACAAAAATTCACAAAAATCTTTCACTTTCTCTGAAAAGTGCGAAAAGTGAGAGAAACTTAGAGGACTTTTCAGAGAAATTTTCCGAGACTGTCAGATGCATTTTCAGGGATATTCAGAGAAATATTTTCACCAGGGTCCCTAATGAATTATCCATTGCTAGTCGAGGACCATCTAAGACCAGAAATTGTCAAAGTCGAATAAACGGACAGAGGAGCGCCCTCTCAAAACATTGATTTTGTATGTGCGCCGGGAAGACTATTGCAATGTCAGGACACGTGGAGGAGCTGACGATGAGTAGAAAGTGGTGCGTTAGGTCGACACAAGAAGATGTCGTTTTCGCCGCCACTCACGGAAGAATCGCACGGGTCGGAAACGGTCGGTAAAGATTGAATCTCTCCTCAGGGACGCGTCATCGTTATCTGGAACGGGACAGATGAAGAGAATGCGGGAGCAACTGAGAGAGTGCGGTTCGAGAACTTGCACGCACCAAATGAACGATTGCCCAACCGACAAGACTTCTTCCCCCTTTTATATATATCTTCGGACCCTTCTATTGCTAGTCTCGTATTCGCCCTTCTTCCAATTCCGGCGATCGTGCTTTTTTTTGCTACCCTTCTTTACTGGATCGGTTTGCTTAGCAGAAGACATATTTTTGGTGTGAGAAAGCACTCGGGATTCTCTTGCTTGACACTCCTCTTGGCTTCCAATATCAAAGATCGAGAGTGTTACTGAAGTTACTGTCCAAGAACGGAATGGTGGAAAGAATTGTTATGTGCGGGATTCTTATGTACTCCTAGAATTCTTAGCAGTTTTCTTCGCTTCGTTTCTATTGACAGAGGACGGATAACTAAGCAATGTCAAACTTCGAATATCGCCGAGTTTGTATTAACGGAAATAACCATTTAGTTTCGATATTAGAATGCCTAACGTTATCTGCGATTGTGGACCGATCATTATTGTTTATAAGCACTTGTTTTGGACCAAATCGTATAACGGGGTGAAATCGAAGGAAGCGTACTGTTACATCCGGACGAGCAAATAGTAAGTTCGCGCGGTGACGATCGTAAATGAGTAGTCTCTCTTTCGGGTTAACGCAGGGTCGGAGACCTCGCCGTACTACTGCGAATTTACGACGGATAATCGACGCTCGAAGGTAGTGAGCATCTGAGATACTGCCAGAAGGCCCAAAGGTGCATGCAAATAATGTTTTTAGACGATTTGGATTTTTAAAAATGAAGATTACTCACAATTCATGTTGCTTGAATGATGATTTTGGAGTACAATCTGTATGAAGATAAGACAATTTTGTCGTTTGTAGAGAGCTTCGACTACCGTCGGAGAGCGACCTGTCTTTCCAGCAGTTTTGCTCGCTCTTCGAGGAATACGGAGATGTTGATGGTTCGCTGGTCGTAAAATACTGATTAAATCCTAAATTTCGTCGCCTTTTATACTAGTTTTTACCCTATATTATTATCGGTATTGGTGGTTAAAAGTAGATTTTAGAAAGTAAATAAGAATAAACATAGATTCTTTCGTGGAACCGGAAGAAGTGAAAGAGTTAGTATCTTAGGTTGCGGGAAATTAGAGAGTGGAGCAGGTATTGGGGAATTGGGGGAAAAAGCCATAAATCTCGATGTGCGTATGCGTGTGCGTACGTGTGAGAGATGCATGGGATCCTCAGTGGCAGTGCATTGCTAGTGATGTCAGAGTTCACAGTTGAATAAAAAAAAAAAAAAAATTGGTTGAAGAATTGTTTGAGGAATCGACTAAGGGTCGAATTTTAAGACATTAGTTTGAACTTCTCTTCGCTCTAGTCTTCGCTAGTTTGATCGCTCTTGAGATCGAAGTTACAATTGAAGTTTGGCCCGAGCTTCATTGCGTGTTCAAGTTTGATCTTAAGTTTAATCTTAAGTTTGATCTTAAGTTTGATCTTAAGTTTGATCTTAAGTTTGATCTCAAGTTTGATCTCAAGTTTGATCTCAAGTTTGATCTCAAGTTTGATCTCAAGTTTGATCTCAAGTTTGATCTCAAGTTTGATCTCAAGTTTGATCTCAAGTTTGATCTCAAGTTTGATCTCAAGTTTGATCTCAAGTTTGATCTCAAGTTTGATCTCAAGTTTGATCTCAAGTTTGATCTCAAGTTTGATCTCAAGTTTGATCTCAAGTTTGATCTCAAGTTTGATCTCAAGTTTGATCTCAAGTTTGATCTCAAGTTTGATCTCAAGTTTGATCTCAAGTTTGATCTCAAGTTTGATCTCAAGTTTGATCTCAAGTTTGATCTCAAGTTTGATCTCAAGTTTGATCTCAAGTTTGATCTCAAGTTTGATCTCAAGTTTGATCTCAAGTTTGATCTCAAGTTTGATCTCAAGTTTGATCTCAAGTTTGATCTCAAGTTTGATCTCAAGTTTGATCTCAAGTTTGATCTCAAGTTTGATCTCAAGTTTGATCTCAAGTTTGATCTCAAGTTTGATCTCAAGTTTGATCTCAAGTTTGATCTCAAGTTTGATCTCAAGTTTGATCTCAAGTTTGATCTCAAGTTTGATCTCAAGTTTGATCTCAAGTTTGATCTCAAGTTTGATCTCACGTTTGATCTCAAGTTTGATCTCAAGTTTGATCTCAAGTTTGATCTCAAGTTTGATCTCAAGTTTGATCTCAAGTTTGATCTCAAGTTTGATCTCAAGTTTGATCTCAAGTTTGATCTCAAGTTTGATCTCAAGTTTGATCTCAAGTTTGATCTCAAGTTTGATCTCAAGTTTGATCTCAAGTTTGATCTCAAGTTTGATCTCAAGTTTGATCTCAAGTTTGATCTCAAGTTTGATCTCAAGTTTGATCTCAAGTTTGATCTCAAGTTTGATCTCAAGTTTGATCTCAAGTTTGATCTCAAGTTTGATCTCAAGTTTGATCTCAAGTTTGATCTCAAGTTTGATCTCAAGTTTGATCTCAAGTTTGATCTCAAGTTTGATCTTAAGTTCGATCTCAATTTTGATCTCAAGTTTGATCCCAAGTTTGATCTCAAGTTTGATCTTAAGTTTGATCTCAAGTTTGATCTCAAGTTTGATCTCAAGTTTGATCTTAAGTTCGATCTCAATTTTGATCTCAAGTTTGATCCCAAGTTTGATCTCAAGTTTGATCTTAAGTTCGATCTCAAGGTCAAACTAACATCTTAAAATTCGACCCTAAGACGGTTTGGCTGGCTAAGAATTAGCCACAGTTTAACCCGCTATTCATTTTTATTGTGAATTACAAGAAAACTGATGAAATCTTTGGCACATTACCTGTTTTTTAAATTCATTCCTGTGCCATTATTTGTTTGAGGTTTGAAGATCGAAATTTATTTGATTAAATAAATATTTTTTTCTGTCTCTCTAATGCGGCAAAGTTATAATTAAAACTGGACAATAAAAAATAAATGAAGAAACGAATTTAAAACGAAATGTCAGATTGTGCGTAGTATTCGGAGATGTATGGATGGTACGCGTGCAATACCGGGGCTCGTATTGTACGCAGCATTTTACGGCACACTTCCGCTGCCCTCTAAATCCCCCTACTGGCTTGTACGCGACGTGCACCAATCCATCCCGATTCTCCATAAATTCATTTCTATCCCAGTTTCAATCGGATGGCGTACGCGGGATATTAAAAAGGAATCTATAAAACCGCGTATGAACGGCATTGAAAGGGCTCACGTGAGTTGTATCCATCCACAAAAGAAATGTTTACCAACAACCCCAACATTTCTTTTGTAACCAGCCGACCACGGTGTTGCGTGTGTCCCGAAATGTGTGTTGAACAATAACAGCCGAGTATACACAGTAATGTAGCAACAATGTAGCAGCAATGTAACAGCAACTCAATGAACAGTAATGCATCAGTAACTGAAAATAGCAGGTAATATTACGAGAATGTTACGTGTAAATTACATGTAAAGTGTCATTTCCGACTCAGCAATATAACACGGTTGTATTATCGTGTTACATCGTTGTTATATAACAATGTAACATGCCATTTTTTTTTTTTGAAAAACATATCATCGCTAATTTCACTCATGGATTAGCGTATATTAGGAGCCCGATTTTTCGGGCCCCGATTCTTCTAACTGCCCCCACTACACGCCACAAATCGATCGCGTGGCTGCGTGGAAGGGGAAACGCTGAGTCGGGCCCGACAGTGCCGGCGCTAAATGTGTGGCCTCTCTCGGGTAGATCGATTTGTGATGCCGCGTGTTGGATCGATTCTTCGAGAAATCGAATTTTCCTTCAGTAAATATCGATATTTTGGATCGATCTTTACTGATGGGATAATACCGTGGATCGATACTTCAATTGAAAAATCGATCCACTAAATTACATTTTTCTTGTAAATAAAAAAAAAGCAAAAGCGTAGGGCAATACGTATTGATTAGTTGATGTTGGGAGACGACTTATCGAAATGTTCGGAGTTACAGTGCAAAGCAATGTGTCATTACACTGCTGCTATGAATGAACAAAGCGACTTCGGTGTTTACGGGCTAAATAAGAAAAATGATTGGCTGATAGCTAATTCTCAAATCCGATTGCGAAACGCTTTCATTGGAAGCCAATCCGATCAAATATTGGTGCGACCGAAAGGAAAACTCTCCACAATTGGCTTCGGTAGCGTTGAAATACTTGTGTACGGTCGCCACATCTGTACCGTGCGAGAGACTGTTCTCAAAGGCTGGAAACATCGCAGCTCCACGGCGGAATAAGCTTACTGGTCAACACCTTGCACGATTACTTTTCTTAAAGTCCGTCGAATTCGACAAGTGGTGCATGTGAATGGCTCCTGACACTACTTTATATCGACTACGAAATAACAAATAGATTTTTTAAAAACGAAGTGTTATTGCGACGACTTTTTTTGTTATTTCGCTGTCGATATGAGCTTCGTAGAAAATACATTTTTCTTTTTATCGATCTCTTTTTTTTTCGTTTGGTCGACTGCATACAGGTTCAGAGCAGGCGCCAAAGAACTGACTTCAAAAGATACATACATATGAAGTATACATATGCGTATGTATAATTTAAAAAGTATTATTTAACTTTAAGTTGATCGGTTGTGTACTACTTGTGATAATAAAAGATAACGAAAGATGTTTAATATTTAATTTTTGACTATTATATTCGTTTATAATTTCCTTATGATTAACTGCAAAGTTGCCCAATTTGAAATTAAGTACTATCTCTACATAACAAAACGTTCGGTATTGTTGGTATCGATTTTCTTCGTATCGATATTCTTTCTTTCGATATATTGTCGGATCGATACATAGCGTGACGATACAATACAATACCGAAGATCGATCTTTTTTTTACAATACGACATCTCTACTCTCGGGCGATTCTACGTAACCTTAAAAAGTTAAATTTATCTAGTGGCGGGCGACTAAGAGTAAACGATACGGTACTGTTCGCGACGGCGGCCGATGCGCAGAAACCGCATGGGCGGGGCACGCGCAAGCCTCGAGGTGGGGAGCGGAGATGCGGCGCTGGTCCCGTCGCTATTAGAAAAATTGGGGTCCCAGTATATTTATTAGTGACAAACGAAATTACTCTATCGGTAGGAACAAATACATCCAAGATAAAACATTATTAACCCTACAACTCATATATGGCGGAGATCAGGCGTCTCGGCGCAGTGGGTCGGTTTAGGATTGCCTATTTTGGGGTATTGCTTGAGGGAATGCGGCGCGAGATCGGCGGCGGCTGACGTTGCCATATTTTGCTTGCGACTACATTTTGCTACTCCATTTTCTGTTACGCTTTACGCCAGTAATTTCTTTCTTTTTCTTTTTTGCTTGTAACTTCTGTTTGTCTTGCCTGCAATGTTATCTCATTTCTTTTACTTTATTTCATTGTGTCACTTTCGGTTTATATTATTATCGTATTATTTTTTACATTATTTTCATATTTTATTTAATATCATTTCTTGGGCTGTATGTAATTATTACGGAGTGATTTGTATCTTGTGGCACGGTGTTCTTGGGGGCTTAGGCCTCAGAACGCGAAATAAACGAATCTATCTATCTATCTATGAGGTATCCCAAACGATAATGAAACTGCACCTAAAGTAGAAATCGACATTATCGTCTTCGGACCTCCACGATAATTTAGTTCCATGATCTCAGGATGTGCGGAAGCCGGTGAAGTCTCAGTTACTCGCTGGCCGCTGCACAGGACGGTAACGCAGCGCGCTTGGGGTACCAAAATACCCCAGTCTGGAGTTCCCGTTAGTGTTTTAGGTAAGTGATTTTTTTTTTTTTTTGTTAGAACTGTCGAATGTAAGTTACTATTATATAATTTAGACGTATAGAGTGGGCATTTTTTTTCTAATAATGTTATAGTTTTAATAATTTTTTATGATAATTATAAAAATTATATTTAGTTACCTACAATCTTTCAAGAAAAATAAATGTTAAAACACATGCAAAACCAATTTTGTTTGCGTTTTCATTGATTTTTTCCATGTTACAAGTTTTCGGCTTAACCCTACTTTCAGATTCCAAAGAAATAGACATTTTGAACGGAATGTAATGGGACTATTTTTTTCTCATAGTCTGATGTGTCTCCTGTAAAATGGCGTTTGAGATTTAAAAAATGCACCATTAAAAAAAAAACTAGATTTTTTTCCAAAAAATTGCGGTTATGCAAATTTTCGTTACGTTTTAGGCTTTAAGGGTGATTATCACCCCGTAAACTTCAGTAAATCACATTTAGCGCATGCACTGAGTAAAAGGATCGTGCAATTTTTCCTCAGTGAACCGTTCTGTTCCTTATGAAAAAAGTCAGAAAAATATTTTTACCAGGATAGCTAAAGAAGACTCGGTTTATCTCTTGTGTGGTGAAATAGGGTAGCATACATGGTGTGGTGCTGAAGGGTTAACTAATATCCATTAGCGATTTCCCCTTCCATTGAAGCCCCGCAGACGAAGGTGACCGCTGATACGGGTTCGATTAGTAAATACAAACTACGTCGACACTTCCGTTGCTTTCATCTCGATCTATATGTTCTATATGTATAATGGTTCAACGACTGTACAGGCGGCTACTTCACAGTTCGTGTCTACTAGAGGGAAAACGTTTACGTAGCCTATGGATGAAATCTCTGAGTTGCGAAGGTTGGGAGTGGGTGGGGTAGGTTGATTAACGAGCAGCTTTCATAGCTACTACTCCGGTGGCGGCAGCGAAAAGCGGATGGGCAGAGAGAAAGATAGAGCCCAGGTCTTTTCTCCCAACATCCAGCGCACACACTGACCCATGTATGAAATCCTCTTGTATTATAGCTTATGCTGTAGTATACTTGTTGGTCTTACTCTATCTATAATATGCTCTATCTATAATATGCGGTCGAAAAATGATACTTTCTAACCGGAAGTAACGTATTTCCAGAATGAAGTCACTTCCGGTCAAAAAATGAGATCTCCAAACCGGAAGTGACGTATCTCCAGTATGAAGTCACTTCCGGTCGAAAAATAAGATTCCCAAACCGGAAGTGACGTATTTCCAGTATGAAGTCACTTCCGGTCGAAAAATAAGATTCCCAAATCGGAAGTGACGTATTTCCGGTATGAAGTCACTTCCGGTGGAAAAATGAGATTTTCAAACCAGAAATGACGTATTTCCAGATTGAAGTCACGTCCCGGTCGAAAAATGAGATTTCTGAACCGGAAGTGACGTATTTCCGGTATGAAGTCACTTCCGGTAGAAAAATGAGATTTCTAAACCGGAAGTGACGTATTTCCAGTATGAAGTCACTTCCGGTCAAAAAATGAGATTTCCAAACTGAAAGTGACGTATTTCCAGTATGAAATCCCTTTCGATTAAAAACCGAGACTTTAAAACCGGAAGTAATGTTTTACCGTATAATGTCACAACCGGTCAAAAACTTAGTTTTGAAACCAGAAGTGTGCGTTTTTCCGTACGACGTCGCTTCTGGTCAAAATCTGAGATTTGAAAACCGAAAGTGATGTATTTCTGGTATCTTCATACCAGAAATACATCACATTCGCTTAAAAACCAAGAGTTTGAAACCAGAAGCGACGTTTTCCCGTATGACCTCACTTCGGGTCGACAACTTAGTGTTTGAAACCGAACGCGTGTGTTTTTCCGTATAACGTCACTTCTGGTATAAAAAAAACTGAAATTTTCAAACCGGAAATGACATATTTCCGGTATGATGTCACTTCCGGTCGAAAAATGAGATTTCCAAACCGGAAGTTAAGTATTTCCTTAAAGTCACTTTCGGTCAAAAACCGAGATTCTTGAAGCATGAAGTGACGCTTGGCGTATGACATTGACAGGTGACAGCTTGGAAAAAAAGCTTTGCGATGTCTGCCAGATATTTTTGTCGGCATACAGGAAAGAGAGTGATAACGTGTGCTGATGAATAATCCGAAGTGTAAGGTTTGCATTTTATTAGCACTTCCTGTCTGCCCTCGAAAGATCCAAAGTACACAGAGAAAACTAGAAGTAGTGCAAGCGAACCATGTGGCCAGGTTGGGTGGGTGGTTAGGAAAACGCAGTAAAGAGACTCGAGCCTTCAGCAGGTATGGCCTCAAATGGCATCGACCGCCCCTTTCGTGTTGCTCCCGAATTGTGCCAGCTATTCATTCACATTCGCAGCGTTACACTGCTCTCACTTTGGGCCGGATGTCAGTGCTCACCATAACTCTACAGGGTGAATCTTCTACGCGCACTGCTTCACCGATTCTTCAAGCATTTTACCGCTTTTACCTTTTCTACCTTTGTTTTACTTCTCTTCGTTAACTGTCGCGGCGAACGGTTCGACTCTCAGTTCAAACCCGAAGTTCCGACTATCGGACATTGGGCAATGTAAGGAAAAATCGGTAGAAAAAAATCTTCAGAAAAACGTTGAAAAAAGTTGAAGCATTTTGCTCTTTATATATGAGATATTCCATCCGGTTTCGAACGGTCAAAAAATCGACCCTCTCCAAAAAAAAGTTGTAATTTTACCACAATATTTTTGTCTATTTTTCATAGAAATGGATGTTTATTGCATTTAAAAAAATCTAACGGGATTTTTGTTAATCCACTTAACGGGATGTTCAAATTTTTTGTTCTCACACTGTTGGCATAACTTTTATGTTTTTTTAATACTTGCCAATTAATGCAATCGGGGATTCACGATGTTATTGGGGTAGAACGCCTTGACAGCGACTGTGGCTCGGAAGTACCGAAACGCGAGATAAATTATTACATCATTTTTTAAATAAAAATATACATATCGCGGCAATAATCGAGAGTAAAATCCGCACTTCAACATCCCATACATTTTTTTAGTATGAGACGACAACTGTATTTACTATATTAGTATGAATTGCAGCCGGTGAGGTGGTCTAGTGGTTAGCGTGCTCGTCTCTGGACCTAAGCCTCGGAAGGTCGATGGTTCAATCCCCGGTTCTCGTAGTTTCGCGGAGAATAAAAATATGGGCAGGACGACGCCCCGGATATATACATCGGGCAGTCACACCTTGGTCACACTAAAGGTTGATGATAAGTTCGATGACAAGTTTGATGACAAGTTTGATGACAAGTTCGATGACAAGTTCGATGACAAGTTCGATGACAAGTTCGATGACAAGTTCGATGACAAGTTCGATGACAAGTTCGATGACAAGTTCGATGACAAGTTCGATGACAAGTTTGATGACAAGTTTGATGACAAGTTTGATGACAAGTTTGATGACAAGTTTGATGACAAGTTCAATGACAAGTTCGATGACAAGTTCGATGACAAGTTCGATGACAAGTTCGATGACAAGTTTGATGACAAGTTTGATGACAAGTTTGATGACAAGTTTGATGACAAGTTTGATGACAAGTTTGATGACAGGTTTGATGACAGGTTTTATGACAGGTTTGATGACAGGTTTGATGACAGGTTTGATGACAGGTTTGATGACAAGTTTGATGACAAGTTTGATGACAAGTTTGATGACAAGTTTGATGACAAGTTTGATGACAAGTTTGATGACAAGTTTGATGACAAGTTTGATGACAAGTTTGATGACAGGTTTGATGACAGGTTTGATGACAGGTTTTATGACAGGTTTGATGACAGGTTTGATGACAGGTTTGATGACAAGTTTGATGACAGGTTTGATGACAAGTTTGATGACAAGTTTGATGACAAGTTTGATGACAAGTTTGATGACAAGTTTGATGACAAGTTTGACCTTAGGTTTGATCTTAAATTTGGTCTTAAACTTGATCTTAACTTTGATCTTGATTCCGTGCTTAAGTTCGAACTTAAGTCTGAACTCAAATTGGATTGTAGTTTAAGTTAAAACTTCCGATCAATTTTAAATAGGAAATCAAGGTCGAACTTAAGATCGATCTTAAGCACGAAGTCAAATTCGGGCCAAACATCGATCTCAAGAGCGATCTTAAGTTCAAACTAACGTCTGAAAATTCGACCCTAAGTGTGGATGTTGGCTGCAGTCCGTGTAACTCTCGGTGAAACCCGACGAAGGTCCGACGCCGTCAATTGAACCTGAGACAGGTCGTATTAGCATAGGTTTTTCAGCAGTTTCACTATGCCCATGGCAGAAATGCCATGGCAAATGCGACACAGAGAGGGAAGTCAACTGCGGCCACAAGTGGGAATGAGTCTGGTATGGAGAAGAATGGGCGTGTATAAAGCGAAGTCGCTGTAACAATATATGTATATATATATATATATATATTAGTATAAATTGCGTTCGATTACGGTAACTGGGACAGTGACGGAAACTGGGCCGTTTACCTTACTTTGTTTCGAGGACCTCCTCAAAGGACGGGTAAAGCCAGCTCTCCTCCATCATAATTTAGCATCGAGGGAGGATTTCACCACCGAAGTACACACCGACTCCGTTTTTTAGAAATCAAGAGATACGGTGGAGTCTCAACGCCAAGTACTTAAAAAACGATTTTATAAGTGAGAGGCTAAAGCGCAGTTATAATCCAATAAGCTCCGAGTGAAATCTTTCTTTTCGATTTTTTTGTTTTCGAAAACGAAGCATCGGATTGGAATTGCAAGGATATTTTTTACAAATAGTTTGGACATAAGCAGTTATATATAATTACGATAAAATCCGAGAGCGAAGTTTGGCTGAGTTAACGCAAAATATGTGAGGCAGAGCTGGGCAAAGTACCGAAAAGTACTTAACGTACAAAGTTCTAAGTACCGTAAGTACTTTAAATACAAAGTAATTTCAGTACTTAAAGTAGTTTTATGAAATACAAAGTACAATAGTAATTTGCGATACTAGTATGGAAAAGCGGTCTTTCGACGAAGGTTGTGAAGTTGGCTTATCTGATCACTTTCCAATTTTCTCTAAATACTCAATTCTTCAGCTCATTCACACTTGGACACCAGAACAAAACTACCCTTCTGTAGAGAAAATCTTGTCAACAGAATGGGATAGGCTCGGTGGCGCGCAAGGTGCGGAGCAGGTAATGCAGAATGACCGTCACTTTTCCGATCTGTCAATTGACCAAAAAATGACCGTTACCTGACGTCATTAAAAAAAAAATCCATTCTTCTATGTGAAAATGACGGTCATTTTTTTTCGGTCACAAATTGGTCACAAATTTTTTTCAAGTATAAATGTACACTACAAAGAAGAAAAAATGAATAGGTAACGTTTCCAGTTAGGATAAGAACAAGGAAAAGATAGGATTCACATTTTGTTATAAAAACACGCGTGCACCTGAATATATTGAATTTAAAAAAACGTCATTTATTTGTTTTTTTTTCCTCATTATAAACTATGTATCGCATATCTTTAATACGGTAAATTTGAAATTCGGTCACAAATAAATCGGTCATTTTTTTATGGGTCTATTGACGGTCAATTTACAGTCAATTGACCCATTTTGTGACGACCTCGCATCACACCCAGAAAAATAATTTATTTGACTGCCACCGTTTATTTGCTTTAAGTAAAATAATTTATTTGATTAAAATAAATATTTATTTAAATTAAGTAAATAGTTATTTACTTAATTTAAATACTAATAATTTACTTAATTAATTAATTAAATTAAATAATTTACTTAATTTTATTTAAATCAAATAAATATTTTACTTAAACCAAATAAACGGTGGCAGTCAAATAAATTATGTTTCTAGATGCACTAGTCGTGTGCGAGTGAGACGTCCGCCATGCGGCCTCTCACTCGCACGTGCCAAGCGTGCCGAGATAAAGCTGCAAAGTTCCATGTAATTGCTTACTGTTAACTAACGGTAAAGAACAAGTCTCTACTTTTTTGTACAGAACTTCCTGACAATATTCTTTACAATTTTCCACAATTCGTTTGCAACGCTTCCACATGAACTACCCCAGAAAAATTAAAATCCATCATTTTCAATCTGCCATAAGAATCAATCTTAAATGGTGCAAAGTGAAAAAAAATAAAATTTCTCGAAAACAGTGAAGACGACCGCATTCAAACTTTGCAGTCACACTTAGACCGTTCATACCAATGCTTAAAAAAAAAATCAGCATATTTTTCTTGATGGCTTTGTAACGCCCTCTTTAACTGTCGTCAATGCCGGGTCGACAGTTTCGAACGAGTGAAATGAAGGTGCTCTTGTATCCTGTTATAATCGCATTGGTTGCATTACCAATTAAACGGGACCTGTCGTGAGCTCCATTATGTAATCTAAGTCTCACGGTTCAACATCTAGTTAGAGCGTCAAAGCAGAGATTTCCAACGTACCAATCACATTTGACATTTGACCGCCGGCTACAAAGTTTCGTCCCTTTCCATAATACCTCATCCCACGTCGGCCGAACCGCGTGTGGTGTGCATCATTATACATCCACTGCTGACGACGAAACCTAACTAATTAAAGTAACGACTGCTTTGCCGAACGAGTATCGACCCCCCAAAGCGCAATAATTACGTTAGCTCAAAATTACACCGCGTATATAACATTGGTTGCTCTGTCCTATTTGGCGAGCGGATGTCCCGTATTTGCCTTCACCGACCAATCAATCGGATTGCAAAGGATATGTTTTTATTGAATACATTTTTATGAAAATAACTGGCTGTATGCTCAGCACTGTTTGGGTTCATAACGAAATGACGACCTTTTGAACTCGTACGCGAAAGTTCATTTCTTTTCATTGCTCGCATATACGTGTCACCAATTTTCTGACATTGGCGAAACACCGAACCAAAGTTACACTCAAAAAAGCCATTTTCCATAAGTACTTTAGAGAAAAAAAAAGTCGCTGCTCACATAGCACGGTAATATTTCTGAAACGTTTCGAAAATATTTTTATTCATGTTACGGAATATTTGTAAAATATTTTTTAAACATTTTGAAAATATTTTTCTGTCCGCTCATAAATCTTACATTGTAAAGTTTCAGAAATATATCGCAAAAATGTACTTAAAAAATTTTACAAATATTCTTTAATGTTGGTAAAATGTTTATTAGATATGTTTCTAAAATATTCAAGAAATTATCAATATTTTAGTGCTGCAGATATTGTTCACTATTTTAAATATATCTACTGCGCTCAGCAGTTCGTCGATGGGATTCCTGTTGTATACTTTGTATGAGAAATTCAGCGAAAATTTGACTTTTTCAGAAAATCGTTTCTGAATATAGAAGAGAAGCAGCCTTAAAATATCAACAAAGTTCATCCTTTTTCAGAGAAGTTGTTAGGGAAAATCAGAGATTTTCAGAACAGTGAGGAATATTCAGATTCAGACAAATCTTTGACATTTTCTCAATAATGCTAAAACTTAGAAATTCAGAGGACTTTTTAGAGAAATTCGGAGGACTTTTCAGAGAAATTCAGAGGACTTTTCAGGGAAATTCAGAGGGCTTTTCAGAGAAATTTAGAGGACTTTTCAGAGAAGTTCAGAGGGCTCTTCAGAGAAATTCAGAGGATTTTTCAGAGAAATTCAGAGGACTTTTCAGAGAAATTCAGAGGACATTTCAGAGAAATTCAGAGGACTTTTCAGAGAAATCTTCAGACACATACAGACTATTATTTTCACAAAGATTAAACGAATCAACCGAACACATTTTTTTAATCCCAATGTCATCTTCATCAGTGTCTTCAGACAGAAAGATCTACAAACAAGCTTGCATGTCCGATGACCTCCGAACGAAATTTCATTCCACATAGTACCGGTATGTCTACGAGGTTCTGCAGACCGTAAACAAACACGAGAAAAACATAGCTATAAAGCGATTAGGACGTGAGTATGGGGCAGCGAGCGAGTGGCCAGGCTGTTGGGTAGAATGAAAAATCTGAAAGCATCGTGAGCGCAGCAGCGTCCGCGGCATGAGAGAAGGTTGGGCGCTGGAGGTCTGCTGCCGCTCGATGATGTGCCGCTAGCACTGCCACGGCACTTTCTCGTCTCGGGCTTGGGGCTCGCACGTTTTACTAATATTCCTAAGTGCATCGTCAGGCGCTTGGTGCGGCATTACAAGAGAGACATGATACGAGATGCATCCAACAGCAGCAGCCGCGGCTCACCTCTTCAATCCCCGGGAACCTTCCCGTCGGCGGTGTGGGTGCCCAGTCCGTACCACCAACCACCCTCTACCACTTACTACCGTCTCCTCGTGATTACTTCCGATTTTTTTTTTCTCATAGTCAACGAAAGGTTTCAACTTTACCCTCCAAGGATCGCAACATGGAGTGATACACAAGTGTACTCTTCCTTAGAAGCAGAATAGATTGTAGCATATCTGGCATCTCTCTTTGGCATTATATTCTACAGTGGCGCACTCTATATATATTACTATGCCATCAAGATCTGCCACGGGCTCCTTCACCGGTTCCTCTCATGCCTTGTAAAAAAAATTATCAATGCAATCCGATGCAATTAAGATCAGTGCCGGGCAAATGCGCTAGGTACTTGAAGTGAGTATTGAAGTATCAAGTACTTGAAGTACTGAGCACTGGGTAGTTCTTGAGTACTGATGTATAGGGTACTGGCAGAACTGAATTGCTGAAGGTACAAGTACTGGGCACTGACCCAGTACTTGATACTTCAATAGGCACTTGAAGTACTTATCGTATTCGCTGAGCTCTGATCGAGATCATTGAAGTAAACTCATTTTTGCTCAGTGAATTTAGAGAAATCGTTGTTGCATGTGCTTCAGTGGAGTTGCATACTGTGGGTGTAATCGCACAATCGGATTTCACCGTTCTCTCCGGTGTTTTAGTACTGAAGTGCTGAAGTTCCACGTACTAGGCACTGACCCAGTACTTGGTAATTCAATACGCACTTGAAGTACTTATTGTATTCGCCAAGCTCTGACCGAGATCATTGACGTAAACTCATTTCTGCTCAGTGAATTTAGAGAAATCGTTGTTGCATGTGCTCCAGCGGAGTTGCATACTGTGGATGTAATCGTATAATCGGATTTCACCGTTCTCTCCGGTGTTTTAGAACGGAATTGTTGAAGATCCAAGTGCCGGGCACTGACCCAGTACTTGATAATTCAATACGCACTTGAAGTACTTATTGTATTCGCCAAGCTCTGATCGAGATCATTGACGTAAACTCATTTCTGCTCAGTGAATTTAGAGAAATCGTTGTTGCATGTGCTTCAGTGGAGTTGCATACTGTGGGTGTAATCGCACAATCGGATTTCACCGTTCTCTCCGGTGTTTTAGAACTGAATTGCTGACGTTCCAATTGTCGGGTACTGAGCCAGTACTTAATGCTTCAATACGCACTTGAAGTACTTATTGTATTCGCCCGGCTCTGATAGAGATCATATTACGTGCTTCAAGTACTTATGGTATTCGCCCGGCTCCGATAGAGATCATTGAAGTAATAGTATATTATGCAACAAGGGAGGAAAGTGCGCCTTTTCATCGAGTGTGAAGTGTGATGCCCGAGCGAAGCGAGGGCAGAAATTTACACGAGGTGAAAAGGCACTTCCTCCCGAGTGGCTACCCTATTTTTCTCCCGACTATGCTAAAAAGTGGCCATATTCCTATGCCAGAAATGGGGATGAAAATTGGCCGGGTCTTGGCAAACGGGAACAAAAGTAATTTAGCGGGAGGAAAAGGGATTTTAAATCCCTTTTCCTCCCACTTAATTACTGGTCATCACTCGGTGCGGAAATGGCCACTTTTCCACCAGTCTCACGTGCGTAAACCCGCCATTTTCGCATCTCGTGATTAAAAATGTCATACATCCCTCGATCGAAACCATTTTTCGCCCTCGTGGAGTAATGTACTAATTTCTCCCCGCTGGTCAAGAATTGGCCACTTTCCACCCCCGTTGCAGGCATGAAACAGGGCCTTTTTTAGCGTAGTCGGGAAGAGACTCATTTTTGCCCAGTGAATGTAGAGAAATCGTTGTTGCATATGCTCCACTAAAGTGGCATACTATAGATGTAATCGCATAATCTGATTTCACCGTTCTCTCCTGAATTTTAGAACTGAATTGTTGAAGTCCCAAGTGCCGGCTACTGACCCAGTACTTGATACTTCAATACGTGCTTCAAGTACTTATTGTATTCGCCCAGCTCTCATAGAGATCATTGAAGTAAACTCATTTTTGCCCAGTGAATGTAGAGAAATCGTTCTTGCATATGCTCCACTAAAGTGGCATACTATAGATGTAATCGCATAATCGGATTCCACCGTTCTCTCCTGTATTTTAGAACTGAATTGTTGAAGTCTCAAGTGCCGGGTACTGACCCAGTACTTGATATTTCAATACGTGCTTCAAGTACTTATTGTATTCGCCCAGTTCTCATAGAGATCATTGAAGTAAACTCATTTTTGCCCAGTGAATGTAGAGAAATCGTTCTTGCATATGCTCCACTAAAGTGGCATACTATAGATGTAATCGCATAATCGGATTTCACCGTTCTCTCCTGTATTTTAGAACTGAATTGTTGAAGTCTCAAGTGCCGGATACTGACCCAGTACTTGATACTTCAATACGTGCTTCAAGTACTTATTGTATTCGCCCAGTTCTCATAGAGATCATTGGAGTAAACTCATTTTTGCCCAGTGAATGTAGAAAAATCGTTGTTGCATATGCTCCACTAAAGTGGCATACTATAGATGTAATCGCATAATCTGATTTCACCGTTCTCTCCTGAATTTTAGAACTGAATTGTTGAAGTCCCAAGTGCCGGCTACTGATCCAGTACTTGATACTTCAATACGCCCTTCAAGTACTTATTGTATTCGCCCAGCTCTCATAGAGATCATTGAAGTAAACTCATTTTTGCCCAGTGAATGTAGAGAAATCGTTCTTGCATATGCTCCACTAAAGTGGCATACTATAGATGTAATCGCATAATCAGATTTCACCGTTCTCTCCTGAATTTTAGAACTGAATTGTTGAAGTCTCAAGTGCCGGGTACTGACCCAGTACTTGATACTTCAATACGTGCTTCAAGTACTTATTGTATTCGCCCAGTTCTCATAGAGATCATTGGAGTAAACTCATTTTTGCCCAGTGAATGTAGAGAAATCGTTCTTGCATACGCTCCACTAAAGTGGCATACTATAGATGTAATCGCATAATCAGATTTCACCGTTCTCTCCTGAATTTTAGAACTGAATTGTTAAGGTCCCAAGTGCCGGCTACTGACCCAGTACTTGATACTTCAATACGTGCTTCAAGTACTTATTGTAGTCGCCCAGCTCTCATAGAGATCATTGGAGTAAACTCATTTTTGCCCAGTGAATGTAGAGAAATCGTTCTTGCATATGCTCCACTAAAGTGGCATACTATAGATGTAATCGCATAATCGGATTTCACCGTTCTCTCCTGTATTTTAGAACTGAATTGTTGAAGTCTCAAGTGCCGGGTACTGACCCAGTACTTGATACTTCAATACGTGCTTCAAGTACTTATTGTATTCGCCCAGTTCTCATAGAGATCATTGAAGTAAGCTCATTTTTGCCCAGTGAATGTAGAGAAATCGTTCTTGCATATGCTCCACTAAAGTGGCATACTCGTTGTAATCGCATAATCGGATTCCACCGTTCTCTCCCGTCTTTTAGCATACGACTGCAGGCACTAGACTCCAACGTTTCTATATCTCCGCAGATCAATCTATCGTACCACGATGAGGGAACTCTTATATGCCTGTAACCATCGATCTGCCTCCCAACCAGGAGGACCGGCACGGGACCCTTCACCGTATCCCCGTGGGTTTGTGTGCGGTCTTCGTTGAATTCACTAACCGCTCACACTCCCCCTCAATTAGCATTCGAGGGTTCGGACAGCCCCAATACCGATGCACACAACCCCAGTTTGCCCCGCGCACCATTGTCATTCCTGTTACCACTGACTCCAACACCGACTCTACAACCGTCGCTCCTCCTGGCTCGAGGGTTTCGTTATTCAAGATATTCTGTATATCCACGGCGAATTGAAGTGGCATTTAAGGATTACCGAGTTTAGCATAATATTAACAGGTACCGGGAGGATCTCAAGCGGAGAAAGGTTCATGCTTGTACCGTGGTTGCTTACGTATTATTCATAGATTACCTTACTTGTCTCTGTATCAATCCCTCCATGACGCATCCATTAGAATAATTGCTTCTGCATCTTCGCGTTTACATTACTGTTACTCCCAACCTGCTTCCTTCTCATTCACCACTTTCCACCGAGACGTCTACTAGTGGCACAAAAAATGCATTGTACGTAATAACTCTTGCAAGTGCGCTGGTTTCACGCGGCTATGTAGTTGGAGACTATGAACCAAGAGCAAGTATAAAGGTGCACTGCAAGCGCTTTACACCGCACTACGCCTTGCTGCTTCGAGACCTTCGCCAAATAGGACTGGGTGTGTGGCGATTCGACGCGGATTACCGACATTATTAATTATTGTTGAATGCTCGTTGTCGTTACTGTAATCCTATCAGAATGTTATACACGGGGTAATGATTGTAATTTGTGTGTTCGGTTCACGTTGTCTTTGAAATGTAATCGTCCCTATTATTATGTTGCAATGAGATGAGACATTTTATGAGTTTATGCCCTTTTATTACGGTGTTCTTATTTTTTTGATGGTTTCATTCCAAAACACACCGATAACGTAAAAAAACTAGGGATGTGCTGATATCCAAAAATTTGAATAATTCATCATGAATTGAATATGAATAATTCGTATTAGAATATTCAAAATATTCGAATGATTCTAATAGTCGAATTGGGTAATCGAATCATTCCAATAATTCGATATATTAATTTGAATTTATAATGGTCATTATACATAACGCGATAAAAAATGCGAATTGATTTATAACAGAATTTGTTGTACACGTTTAAGTTTTGATAAAGGGAATAACTTGCAACCGAGCGTATGTTCTTCAGCTTTGTAGTAATAAGAATTCTTTATTCAATTGAATACAACTTGTGTGCTCAGTTTCATTTTAATCGCAATTTCATCATTCGAATATCCAATTCCCAAAAATTGTTCGAAATATTCGAATTTATGTAATATTCATGAATATTTGTATTATTCGATTTTTTTTTTGCGTTATTCACAAATATTCGAATTATCGAACTTTTTTAATTATACAAATTTTTTAAATATTCAATACGAATTGAATATCAATATTCAAATCAATTCAATTCAAACGCTATTCGCACACCTCTAAAAAAACGCAAAAAAACGCTATTATTATAAATATTGACGATCTCAGCAGCGGCGTGACGTATGGGGCATCATTTGCTATTGTAATCTTTCAAACCTTACGAAATATTTCTGAAATATATGTAAATAATATTTTGATAATATTGTACAAAAATTTCCCAATGCAACGTTTTTCAAGTATTTCAGAAACACACTTAATCTTTCAACGCATCTGAAATGTTTTTAAAACATGGCGATGAAAATTTCGAAACGTTTTTAATTTCGTGTTTCACCGAAATATTTCTACGATTGTTTTCCTGTATATGCCGGCTGTGTATATGCAAATTTACACATATGAGCACACATTTACAATTTATCAGAAGACAAATAAAAAATTTCAAAATATTTTAAAACCATTTCACGAATATTTGTTAATAATGAATAAAATATTTTCAATGTAAAAAAAAAAATGTTTAAATCTTTTTAAAATATTTCTTGATTGGTTCTTAGTTTTCTCCCTCAATATAATTTTGGAAACTTCGGGTATAAATCGTAAATCTATCCGGCAAACTTTGCCGCAGACAATCAAATATCATTGGACAAATTTTCCACAAAGTATATTTTCAAATAATTCGAAACGATACTATATTTTAATAATGGTCTCTTGCAATGGCGCATTGGAGTGGCGGTGCGGGTTATACAATCACCGGGCGTTACGGTAAATCGCAATATAGGGTTTGAAGAGGGTGAGCTCGAGCGCCTTGCGATACTTCGGTAACAAACTAACTTCGATAGGTCTCGAAACTTTCCACCCACTTTCCATCGAAATAATCTAGGAACTTTCGGCCAAGGATATCGGTCAACATTGGATCATATAGTATGTCCCGCACGGTTTCACCCTCGAGATACCAATAAGCGGAAATATATTGTTTGGCGAAGCTACTTTTATCATTTCCCTCTCTCTTCTCTCCCACCGAAGGATTCTCTTTTTATAAATAGCGTTACGTCCGGCCGTAACTTCGATCCATGAAATTCCAACCTTTTTTTCCCCTCAGAAAAAACCAATCTTTATTATCCTCAAGTAACTCGAAATTTTTGGGAAACAAGGCGTCAGATTGGATATTGCTAAAACGACACGTCTCTGTTAGAAATCATGCGTGAAGCGGTTAAATATGACCAGACGTATCATTGAAAAGGGATTGACTCTCGAAAGCGGGGTCGTGAAGTTTCGGAGAAGGGAATACGTAAACCCGGTAGGCCGTCGGCGCAAATTCCAGGGCCCCTCCTTACCCGCAACAACCTAAGTCAAAATCTTTATCGACCTCCGCTCATGGATCACGAGAAGGTCCCAAATCTGTGTTACCGCAAGCTCCGCATAGATTAGGAGTCGGTCGAGTCGGACGGGCCGGGCAAGGCCGCTACCCAGGCGAGGCCCGCGATACGACGCGTCAAGGGCCCTGCAGAGGCCCTTGGTATAACAGAAATCTAACTGACCGACCTACGGTCCCGAAAATTGAAGGGTAAAGTCGGAAGCCAACCTCAACCAAACGCTATCCTAGAGGCGATCTGGCGTATTAAAAAAATGTAATTCATATAGATTCGTATAAAATCGACTATTATTTAGATAAATAAAAGAAGTTGCCCGTAGTCGGTGAATTTGACTCACATTGTTGGGAAACTTGTTTTGAAACAGAGGTTTTTTCAATAAAGTTTGTCGAATGTGCTTCCCTCGTTTGCCCTCTGCCGGTTACATTTTTTACTACGCAAGTATCGCAGGTCCCACTTTGGGAACTTTTTTTTTCAGAATCGGAATACAATGCCAAATACCGTGTGAAATTGAGACCACAATCGAAGGTGTGTTTTTAGCAGAAAGAAATTCTTTACATTTTTTAAACTGGACTGGGCTTTCTTGTTTCGCAAAAATTATGACTCCAACATCATTCGAAAGTTGAAGAAAAATTATAAGGTTAATGTTTTCGGACATACACTGACATAAAAAAGTAAATCCTGAACGGTGCGCTTTAAAAATCTTTAAAAAATCACAGAAGTCCCTGTCAAGTAGTACGTCAAGTTCGTCAAGAAAAAATACGAGTTGTCTTTAAGATCTACTCATTCCGTTACGCCAACATACAATAAGCTTTTTCAGAGAAAATACAATTTATTTTTTGAAAACTTCCGATTTTTCGCGGACAATGTGGATTTAGAGAATTTCAGACAACTCACGAGTTCACTCTAAGATCTGCTCTTTCTTATGTCGTACGAACAGTAAACTTTCGTATTCTTGTTCGTACGAACAGTACATAGTAAACTATAATTTATGTATAATTTTTGTAAGAAAAATTCAGCAAAAATTAGACTTTTTCAAAAAATAGTTTCCGAATATAGAAAAGAAACAGGCTTAGAATATCAACAAAGTTATCAGAGAAGTTGGCAGGGAGAATCAGAGATATTCAGAACAATTACAAATATTCACATTCAAAAAAATGTTTGACTTTCTCTGCAAAGTGCGAAAAGTGAGAGAAATTCAGAGGACTTTTCAGAGAAATTTCGGAGAAATTTTTCTAGACATTCAGATATATTTTCAGAAATATTCAGAGAAATATTTTTTACAAGAGTACTTTCAGAATATTTTTCGTCTCGTAAAAGTAGCTTTTAGTAAGCGATATAAGGCGCACTTTCTTTCCCCACTGAAGCTCTAACCCTACACTATGAGCATAGGCTGAAAAATATACAACCTTTGAGATACCACATCGTCAATCTTCTCGTCTCGAAGTAAAGTATCTTTCGTCTCTTCGCTCTTATTCCTGTTTTACTCTTTCCAATTTCGTACGTGGGCCAACTATACGTAGGCACTGAGCGCATTCAGAGGCTTCAGGGAAATGAGGTACGTGAATGTACAACCTACGTAAGGCTACAAAGGATCAAGAGGATTTTCGCTTGGAAAAAAATGTCTCGCATCGTTATTACAAAGAACCGATAGCAATAGCAAATATTGTCAGTGTAAAGTTAATCGTATTCAGGAATGTCCGTCGGGAAAAAAATAATTACATTTCTTCGGTTTCGGATTCAAGAGGATTTTTTTTCAACTAAATATTGGAGCGAGCGATATTGATTGAAATCAAGAGAAAAATGTGAATATCGAGATTTTCACTAAGCATTTTCATCTGATCTACTTTTGTGTGCAAAGATTCTATGAAAAATCATTTTGACGTTTCAAAAATATGGCTTTTTGAAAATACGAAAAATCACTCATTTTGGCAATATTGACTACAAAGATTCCCTAAGTAGTTATCCGTCTTTTCAGTGCGATGACTGATGTGTTTTTTCCCCACTTATCACAAATCTGCGACTTATTTTACTCTTGGCTCAATATGTGATATGGAAACTCGCGTCCTAACGAAAATACTAATTTTTCGAAGAATTACAAAAATTTTAAATCCCGTGAAATCTCAACGCTTCGATCTGTCTTCGCGAAATTAAATAGGGATCGTCGGTCGATAATAGTCTCTTTGTGTACATGTTCTTAGCATGACAGCTCGAAAATTGTAAGTGTGCGCGGAAAAAACATTTTTGTCACAGCAGCAACACATTGGTTGTTGAAGCAAAAACAGTTAGCAAATATAGTGACAGCAGAATTGCCTGCTCCAATAGCAAAATGTATTTGTTGCATTTGATTTGCTACTGCAGCAATAGTAGTTTGCAATTATAGAGGTTGCGGTTTGCTGGCAGGGCAAACAGCTTGCTGTGGATACAAATGTAACCACCAAATGATTCGTCAGGTCAACTAACATCCTGCTAACAATAAGCAGACCACTCGAGCAGAAATTGCCTGACGTGGCCTCGATACAGTTATAATATGAAAAAAATGCTAAATTTATTTTACATACACATATATAATATTTACATATATAATAAAAGCTGAAAATTGAAATTTTCATATCGCTTCCTCATAAAAGTTGAAAGTTGAAAGTTGAAAGTTGAAATTTTTATATCACTTTCTCATAATGGCCCTTTATTCGCAAAGCTCCTTCTATGAGACAGCCTTTACTATATTTTTGGCTTCCTCATAGAGGAAGCTTTGCGAATAAAGGGCCATTATGAGAAAGTGATATAAAAATTTCAACTTTCAACTTTCAACTTTCAACTTTTATGAGGAAGCGATATGAAAATTTCAATTTTCAGCTTTTTCAATATCAACGTCGTATTTAAATTTGAAGCAAAACTGCTGACCGACTCAGGTTTAGTGCGAAAAAAAACAACCTTACGCTTTTGCCCAAAACGGCTGTCGAATCTGCACTCGAGGCGAAAAAATACATAGAGTATCATAGAGTATTCATCGGGAAGCAAAGAAATTGCTGTTTGAAAATACCCAAAATCACTCGTTTTTGCAATTTTGGCTATAAAAATGCCCAATAAACTTTTTCGTTAGCCGTCACTCCGGGATTGTATTATAAGTATTTTTTCACGCTGATCACGAATCTGACACTTTTTTATTTGTAGATTAATATTTAATACGGAAAAATGCGTCTTGAAAAAAAAAAAAAATTTCATGAAATTCAAAAAATTCAAAATGACATAAAATTAAAACGGCTCGATCGATTTTCTTGAAATTTTAATGGGATCATCGGGTGATCATATTCCATCTGCGTACGCGTTTTTAGCCCGATAGCTAAAAAATTGCGAGCGCTACGGTGCGCACAGACTTTTTCGAAGAAATTAAAAATGGCGTACAAAAAAAACAACTGAACATTTTTGGATGAAATTTGGCAGAAACATTGACTATTAACCACACAAGCTGTGTGCAAAATTTCAGCCTGATCGGTGGAGGCGTACCCGAGATATAGCCATTTCAATTTTTCGCGTCTGATTCACACACACACACACACACACACACACACACACACACACACACACACGCACGCACACACACACACACACACACACACACACACATCCGGACATTTTTTCTAAATGTGATTTTTCGATGTTTTGGAACATTCTGAACACGTTTTCATTAAAATCTCGAAATTTTTTTTTTTCACCATCACAAAGCTTCCTCTATGAGGAAGCAATACATACAATATGACAATAGAGATTGAAAAAAATTGTGGAACGCAAATACTAGAACGACTTATACAGCGTCGTAATAACGGTCCGGGATGGGGTTCGAACTGCATACCTAATCAAGACGCTTACCTATAAACCTAACACGCTACCGACTACGCTATTCCTAACTTGTAAAATTCTTCTATTCAAATGCGATATAAATAACATCGGACATTATCCGATGTGAGAGATTACTTGCGATTCAAGTAATTATTTAACACCTGATCATGTGTACATTTTGATTGTACTATTGAAAAATGTCCTTTTAATTTCCTCTTCGTAAAATGAATAATTGATCATTGTTTAAATGGTAATTAATAACTAATCCCTTGAAGCATATATTTTCCCTTCCTACGATTTACTTGAAATTTGTTATTCGTAAGTTTTTAATGTCGCTGATTTCAAATCTAAACTGAAGCTCACTCAAGTTGTAAACTATTTTGGGGCTGGTGGCAATTAATTGCTTACGCGTAAAAATAATTTGACAAATTGGAACATCGTCACTGTAGCGAAAATTCAACTGCTGACAGTGCAAGTGCCTTCATCACTAATTCGGTTCACCAGCAAATTGAATGATCCCGGTAGCAAATCATTTGTTAGGCCAGCAAATCATCCAAAAGCTGCATTTTTCGTTTCCGTAACTAACGGTCATTTGCTGACAGGGCAATGTGATTGCTACACATGCAAAATGAATGGCTGTTACAACAGAAAGATGCCTAGCAAACTAACTTTAGCTGCGACAACAGAATTATTTTTCCCCGTGTGCAGACTTTTTTTTAGCAAGGTGCAATGCCGCGTTAAATGTTTATGACTGAAAGCATTTTGCTAAAAATTTAACCAAACATTGAGGATTGAGTTCTTTACTGACGTTAGAAATTTCAGTTTGATAACTCACGCTGTTCTGGAATTATAAGAGTTTCAATAACGCAAACGCAAACGCAAACGCAAACGCAAACGCAAGCGCAAACGCAAACGCAAACGCAAACGCAAACGCAAACGCAAACGCAAACGCAAACGCAAACGCAAACGCAGACGCAGACGCAGACGCAGACGCAGACGCAGACGCAGACGCAGACGCAGACGCAGACGCAGACGCAGACGCAGACGCAGACGCAGACGCAGACGCAGACGCAGACGCAGACGCAGACGCAGACGCAGACGCAGACGCAGACGCAGACGCAGACGCAGACGCAGACGCAGACGCAGACGCAGACGCAGACGCAGACGCAGACGCAGACGCAGACGCAGACGCAGACGCAGACGCAGACGCAGACGCAGACGCAGACGCAGACGCAGACGCAGACGCAGACGCAGACGCAGACGCAGACGCAGACGCAGACGCAGACGCAGACGCAGACGCAGACGCAGACGCAGACGCAGACGCAGACGCAAACGCAAACGCAAACGCAAACGCAAACGCAAACGCATTTTTTTTTAATCCTGGTGAAAATATTCCTCTGAGAATTTGTCTGAAGCACTCCAAACGGACCGTTTCTGAATATAGAAGAGAAACAGGCTTACAGTATCAACAAAGTTTTTCAGAGAAGTTGGCAGGGAAAATCATAGATTTTCAGAACAATTACAAATATTGACATTCAAAAAAATCTTTGACTTTCTCTGTAAAGTGCTAAAACTGAGAGAAATTCAGAGGACTTTTCAGAGAAATTTCGAAGAAATTTTCCGAGACTTTCACATACATTTTCAAAGATATTCAGAAAAATATTTTCACAAGGCAATATGATTTTCCGATATTTTGGAACATTCTCAACACGCTTTCATGAAAATATCAAATAGAAAAATTTCATAAAAAAAGCTTCCTCTACGCGAAAGCAAAAGAAAAATATCCCATCCGAAACCTTAAAATCATTTTTCTTCCCTCATTCGCCCCCTTCGTTCCCAGCCAAAGAATCGCTTCCAAAATTCATCGAACCTTTTCTATTAGATTTCCTTATTTTCCTTAACCCAATGCCGAACCATCCTCCGCAGTCGGGCATGAATACTCGTCTCCTCTCTCCTCATTCTCATGCAAAGATCGAGCATCAGACGGAAACCTCTCATGCATTCTATATCCATCGATTCTGAGTCTCGCGAAATGCGATTGTCCACCGCGCAGGTGTACGGCGCGCGAGTTCATTTATGGAATCTTCTCGTTACTCCGCCACTGTGCATAATGTACGAACGCGCCTTCACCTCGATCTCCGTAGCATTCGCAAGCGCACCGCGACGTAGTTCGCAAAGGGTCGGATAAATACATTGCGATACCAAACCGCCTCCTCTCCCCTCATAACTTATAACGTTACAGTCTATGTGTACAAATGTACTCGGTGTTCGCGTGTCATTCATGACATTTATGCAGTTACGACCGCGCACCCGCTCCTTACAATTCCATCTCCGACTCTTTTCATTTATCTCGCCGTCGTTCGCGCTCGCGCGCTTCTCCGCCGTCCTCGTTCGCTCTTGTTGCCTTTTTTCCTTCCCTCCTTTTTTCCTGTACAAACTGGAACGTGCTCCGTGTACGTAAGAGAACTCCCGGTTTCGATTCTTTCTTAGCCGGCACGTACGACGTGAAATATATGCAAGAAACTTATTGTTTTAAGGCGCTTCTCGTACAGGGCGTCACCTCCAGTGCACTCGTAGGACAGCACGCACCTAACTTCTTTTTTTTTTTCTTTTTTTTTTTCTCTATTCTTCTCGTCGAACCTATTCCTTTCTCAATGAGAAAAGGAACGTAGCTATTCTCGACCGTTCGCGTATTATTTGTTCCTAAGTGCATAAAAGCTTCTGGAGTGTTTAATACGTACGTGGTAATAGCGCACCGTTATTGTCGACTCAAGACGACCGTCGAGTGTCTGCTTCGGGGGTGGACAAAATGCCAGCGTTCCCTTTTGCGGATTCGTTCCGGCTGAGCGCGAACGCTGTAACGCCGCTTTGCCACCTTTGGCGTTGTAACGCGACTCCGCTTGTTTCACTTTCCGACCCCCCGTGCCGCGTTCGATACTCCTCTGCAAATGTGACCGCGCTCATTCGATGCTGCGTGCTTTGTTTCTGACGTGTTGCCAAATGGGCAATCGGTCTTCTGAAGAAGAATACATTCCTTTTTTTATACACAGTTTCTGCGCCTTTTAGGGAGAGCGAATAGGGTGGAGGGACCAATTATTGACCGTGGCCCAATTACTGTCCGGTGGACGGATTATTATTATTATTATTACTATTATTATTATTATTATTATTATTATTATTATTATTATTATTATTATTATTATTATTATTATTATTATTATTATTATTATTATTATTATTATTATTATTATTATTATTTACTATAAGGCTCTAGGGCAACGCCCCTTGAGAGCCAACTCCAGTTACAACTGAAACCAGTACATAGAGGCACTCCACCCACTCAACTCACACGACATATTTTACATGTTCAACATTTCAACCGGATTGACAAAATCGCAAGGCGACAATAAATATATAAATACGCAATAGATAAATAACACTAATGCTAATACTAGTGCGGCTGATTATCTTCGATCGAAAATTCTATGTATGTTCGGTATACTCAATTTTTTTTTTTTACATCCTTCGTGCATCATCCCACATAGCACGGAAATATTTCTGACATGTACCGAAAATATTTTAGCAATGTGCCTTATCGCTCCAACACGCAGCGCGGAGCAATACACATACGCACACATCGGTGCAGCCAGAGAATCCGTGTGACTGTCTCGAGGCGACCGATTGTAAGAATCACCGTCGGCGCTGAAGAGTGCGGAACCTCTCAGGGCGTAATTATTCAAAATGTTATTTAAAATATGTTCAATGAATGCAACGTTAGAATGAAACAAACGTGGAAATTTGGCCAGGAAATAATTAATTAATTAATTATCCAGTAAAGTCACGCATGAAAAATAGTTTGGGTCAAATCTTTAGGATAAAGTTATTATAAAAATGTATGAATTATTACTATCGGTTATTATAATCATCGAGGAAATTAATCAACATGATAAAATCATGTTTTTATTATCAAGAGAATAGCCAAATAAAATAGCCAATAGCAGGGAATTAGTTATTATCGTCCGAGAAAAATATTAATTTAAGTAAAGGAAAATAATTATCCGTTGAAAGTCAGGGATTTATAAGTGATGTTTAAAATAATTTGTTAAGTCAGCGTTATAACTTTTGATAGAATCGTCGTAGAAACTTCATTGAAATTTGTAAATTCTTATTATTTAAATCGAAATTTATCGAAGTAATTTGTTTATGCGGGAATTTATTGTAGAAACCAGAATTTTGAAATTATTTTATTAATATTATAATAATATAAAAATAATCTACGGAAGAAGCTAAAACGGATCGATATTGACCGAGGAAGGGTACGGCTGATGCAACGGAGAGCTCGGAGGCGCGGGCGTCCTCGATCAAAACAATAAAAGAGGCTCCTCAAAGGGCGCATCACCGCACTCTCACTCGGGAACGTCACCTCTTCGCGGAACAGCATTGGCATTAACATCCTCTTCGCGGAACATCGTTACACACTCTTCGCCAAACTCATTATTGTCGCGACATCATATACGCAGTTGCGAATGATCAATTAAACTTCGGAGTTTGAACTTTGGAGTCGGTAATTAAATAAAATCTTGAATATCTCAACGGATAAATAAACCGGAGTTTCTACGTATAAATTATTTGATCACCTACAATATTTTTCATCATTCATTCATCACCTTCTATATTCGTCATTGATTCAATCAACCTTTTGCCGAAAGAAAGAAGGAAGGAAGAAGAAATTTGGAATTGATATCTTTTATCCATTTTCATTGACAATCACCGTAAGTCATCGATCATTTATTTTATTTATCGAATCGTCCCTGAATATTGCATTGTTTCGTTTATTCTACTGAGCATTAATCGATTACCTCGAATCATCATTAATAATCAATCCGGGTCTTAATAAACTAAAGAGTCTTAACATTGGAAGTCGAGTTCCTCGATCTTTCTCAGAGAGAACCGAAGTCTAGAGCAACGAAACCCGCTAACGCCTTGACCCGAAAGCGAGACCACTTGTTTTATGATCTTCACCGAGCAAACTCACTACTTGCTCACCCGGACGTAACACCTACCTAATCGAGCGAACGTGGTATCGTACAACTTGGACCCTTTTCGGGGAATATTGAATTCGCTCCTTCGCGAAGGCGTAACGCTGATAGCTGCGCTCGGAATGTACAAATGATCCAGTCGGAGCCCTGAGAAAATCTGGGGGTCGCTTCCCTTGGTTCTCCAGAAGCTCTTTATCAAGGAATTCTATCACTGCTTTGAATGGGATAAAAGCAGGTCATACGGGTACCAAAAAGCATCTTTATACAATTGGGATATCTAACAACAAGGGTTGCGTTTGTGGTTACTCCCCCCAGGATCTCAAACATATTTTCTGGGCCCAGTTGAATGTGCATTCAGAGGCTCTTATTAAACCACTTATGGGGCTTATAATCATCCCTCCATATGAGATTAGAAGTTTGTCTTTTTCTAGTTCATATAAGGTGATCAATAGTATCTTAAAAGTTGCCAGGGAAATAAAGGAGGTTTGTGATTTGATACACTACCTTTCATTTAATTTTTTCATTTTTTATGATGCTTCACACTATCCTTGAGTTATAATTAATTTTCGACATGCAATACTCGTGTGCCTGTATAACAGACGACTGATTAGATGGTCCACTTTTGATGGATTACTGTAAGCTTTCGAATGATTGATTGTTTATTAGTAAATAGACATACCAACACTCTCACCTAATTGTTCTGGCCGTAAGAGGCGGCATTTATTATTCGCGCACGTCGAATTCGGTGGTGGCTACGTTAACGCCACGTATTTATTCATACGAAGCGTTGCCCCAAGCCAGTTGTGCGACCGTCTGTTGTCATCGGCATCGATGTTATGTGCAACTTTTGGTATATCGATCTCTTCAGTTTCATGATGTGTTGTCGCTAGTATCGAAGCTAGGGTAGTAAGCATAGTCGAAGTTCTCGAGTTTCGCATTTCCTTGTGCAGTTCCGAAATGCACTTCGAATTATCGACAACATCCAGATTGAAGCACATGCTCTAAAACAGTTTGTAATCGTTTCTTTCTTAGCCGACTCATCGAATGCCCTTTTAAAAGAACGACACGAAGTTGACTTTAGTAATTGCTTTTCTAGATTCGTTCTCCACCCAACCTTTAGGAAAGGGAATATCGAGATTCCACGGAGGATCTGCACCAAGCCTCTTTGCTCCAACAGTTCATTTTTCGGCTCGATAAGCTGTTGATCGAACCGGATCGAGCAACGCCCGAAGGCTAGAGTCGTTTGAGCTATTCGAACCAGTCAAACTGTTCGAGCTGTTCGAACCCGTGGACGCTATGGTAAATAGGAGGCAATGAGGATCACATATTTTTCCACGAGTGCTCGAGCGATGGAAGCCGTGCTGACAGTGCGTTACCTATATATGCCCATAAAGCCCCTTTTTGTGACTCATGCATGCATAAAGTGCTGCTTTATGTGGGGGCCGAGCGCCATATAAAGTGGTGTTTTTCAAGAAGGCGTTACATAAATACCGGAAGCGTTTCGTAAATACCGAAAGCGTGTCGTAATGAGTGTTTATGCAACGCAAAAGCGTATCGTAAATACTGTGCGCATGCGCACAGTATTACGATTACGACGCGCATGCGCCGTATTACTGTGAAAAACGCCCGCTGTCTGTTTTTCCTTTATTGTCGCGCCCAGCCAGCAACATAACCTTTCATGCATTCGTCACAAAAAGTAGTATGCGATACTGGTACGTAAAAGCGGACTTCCGACGGCGGTTGTGAAGTGGCCGCACTCGCCTTCTCTCGCGCTACAACAGCACTCGGCTTCGCCTCGTGCCGTTGCAGCGCTCAATCCTGCTCGTGCAGCCACTTCCCAACCTTCGCCGAAAGTCCACTTTTACGTACTAGTATCGCAAAGTACTATTTCATCTAAATGGTCTATGATCTGGTCTACGTGGGCCGCGTTGTCAATCTCTACGGAGGAAACAAACTGGATCCCAGTCTAAAGCAGACCCGGATGAGGCGTCTTGGTGAGTTTCCTTCCTGGAGGATGCTCTGAGCATTCTTTCTCAGGGTGTTCGTGAATATGATTCTCGACGATGACTTCGGTCATCAGCGAACCAAGACAATGTGGTCCATGTCGTGTTGGAGATCGTATATGAGGAACGATCCAAAGTATACGAATCCATCGAGAAGAAGAACTTTCTCGCTTCGACTTACGCCGGGTGGCCAACCAGCATTCGTAAGAGCGGTGATTGTTATATTTCAGTGTAATCTCTATTGAGGCGGACTCTGCCTAGCTGGGATTGATAGGATGTTTTGTAGCGCATGGTCTTCATGGATGAGAGACCTTCGGGTCGAGCATATGTGCTCGAACCCGTGGTGGCTGCACTTGAACTGTGCACCCTAGCGGAACTGGTGCAACTAGTCGTAGTTGCACTAGGGTTGACTAGACATGCGTCTATCAGTTGCAATGACTATGACGAGACTTCCGCTATACTGAAATGAGACCGATCGCTTTGTTCAAACTTTTAACCTTTATACAACTCTATTTTGATGGACTTGAGCTATCCCCATGCAACTACAAATGAAGTAAATAAGACTATGCAACGATGGTTGCAAGGTTTACAGATAAGACGACGTTAAAATAAAGGTTACATGTGAGTTTAGAGTAAGTCAACATTTTGAACATTGTGCATTAGTCTATCGAAGTCTGCCGATGGTCACCTCAGTTCCGTTAGGGCAGGGGTCGTAGCGAGTGCTATTTGTTCAAGGCAGCGACGTGGGTTTCCATTGCCGACAGTAACATGGATATTTTCTGGATTATCCTGCTCGGGACAGAGCACTCACCACTGGTGAGTGCTCTGTCCCGAGTAGGGCTGTACAGATAGGCTAGCCTAGCCGGCTAAAATATCTTATTCGGCTAATGGATTTTATAGTTTAGCCGGCTATTCTATTTTTAGCCGGCTAATCCGTCTTAGCCGGCTAATCCGTCCAAGCCGGCTAATCCGTCCTAGCCGGCTAATCCGTCTTAGTCGGCTAAACTACTTTAGCCGGCTAATCCGTTTTAGCCGGCTAATCCGTTTTAGCCGGCCAACCTATTTTAGCCGGCCACGTGCATAAAATCGAGCCCCTGAATGTCGCATTGAACTTTAGTCCAAAAAGGCCAGCGAATTCGTGTTCAGCGGGAAAAAATACGTCAGAATATGTGGCAGATCATTTTTAAAAAACCAAAAAAAAAGTTCGAAAAATTCCAAGGCTCCCTTGAGAATCCATTTTTCCCGTTTTTCAACTTCCTCAAACGACACGATAAAACGATTCTAAAACTTTGGACACGGCCCTATGTTGTGTATTTTTTCCCGTAGAATACGATGGGCGCGTCGGATTTTCGGCTATCAAAGGAGGTATCCTTTGATAGCCGAGATATCGACGTTTGAAAATCACGAAAATCGATGTTTTTCCAAACGTGGCTTAAACATTGAAACATCGTTATTCAATTGATTTCTTTTGTTTCAAGGCTATATTCGATGTATTTTTTCCCGCTGATCTCGAATATGACAATTATTTTATTCCCAACCTAATATTTTTCATTTAAATCCCAAAAATACGATTTTTGGTGCATAAAATTAAATTTTCGGTGAACAATAAGGTTAAAAAATCTAAAATAATTTGTGGACATTTTTGAAGGTATGAGCAACTTAAAAAAAATTTATGAACATTTTTTGAGAGCACGCAAAATTAGAGTGGCCCACTTGGTATGGAATACACCACATGATCAGATATGATCAGACATGATTAATACATGATTAGATGTGATCAGGTATGATTAATATGTGATCAGATATGATCATATACTATCAGATAAGATTCATACATAATTAAATACGATCAGATATGATTTTACAACAGCCAAACGTTTCCGGATATGATCTTGCATGTTCAGATATGATCAGATATGAATTCATATCTGAACAGATCTGATCATACGGGATCAGATCTTACTACATACGAAACACGACCTTATCGCGCATGAACGTGCATTGTTCATATCTAATCGTATATGATCTTATATTATCCGATCAGATTCATATCTGTTACAGATATGGATATTACGTATGGATTATACGTATTCTAGTTTAGTTTAGTACTTATCATTATTATATAATTTACTAGTCGGAGCTCTAAGTTAGGATTTTATATAAACAGGGTGTAAAAGAGGAGAAATCCGTTAAACTAAATAAATACAAAAAATAAAAATATCGTAGCACATGGAATTTCTAGGGTTGGACAGATTATCCTACGTGTACAAACGGAGAGCCGGCGACTTGATGTCTAAAAAAATTATACACATGTCTCTCCTGACAAGGATTAAGAATAATATATCTCACAGATTCATTATGTATTTTTTTTTTTTTTTGAGGTTTGTGAACAATGTGTTGCGAACCGTATATTATTAATAGAAAATTTTTTTTTCAACTTGAGCCGCGTTTGGGCAACTTCAGCGCGCATTTTTCGCGAGCCCCGTTGCCCGAAACGCTGCTGTGGCGCAATCACGTTTAACAATGTGCTACGGTTATTATACGATAGTTACAAAGTGTATTTAATATAACGCACTCCTACAGGCGATAGGTCGATCGATCGTAGCAACATTAGGGACAGCCCAATTACAATGGTACGTACATATTTTTGTTTTTTTTTTTGTTTTATGCTTTCTATTATACGAACAGTACATCTTAAATAATTAAGAGGGAAATTGCTTATGCAGTATAAATCGTAAGTCAGTTAGTTTTTTTTTTCTTTTCACACCAAGTTCAATTTATTTCACTAAACCCATTTTCTTCGCTTCCACTTCGTAAATTAATAACCTCCACATTTTCACAACGAACACCTCTGCCTCTTCGTCCAATACCTGCAAGAAAAACGTTATTCCGTCTGTTTAAATATCAGTGCGTTTGACACGTAAATTATTAATTATCCATTGCACATAATATAATATTTTGATGAAAGACCTTTGGTATTGAATTTGGTCGAAATCTATCCAAGCGGTCCGTTTTTATGGGACTTGGATTTTTTTGAAAAATTACTTAAATTGTTGTTGTTGAGCTGTACAATTTTTCGTATGAAATTTGACAAAAATTGATACAAACGTTAAAATTTTATGGGATTTTGAAAATTTTGAACTTTTTGATTTTTTTTTTTTTTTTTGCGCCAGACACGAGTTTCTGATTCAAACATCACGCAAAAAGTAAAATGAGTTATAGTTTTGTAATCAGCGGTGAGGAATAGATTAATAATTGCCTTAAAATTACCAACTACGAAAATTTCAGTTTGCGATTTTCCTATAATAAATACTGATGTAAATTTTGACGGTTTTAATTTTATGAGATGTAGACATTTCTTCGTGTTACGAACAAACGTGCAAAGTAATTTGCACATGGTTTTTCTATACTTTAGAAAATAGAATTTCAAGAATTAAAAAAATTTGGATATTGAGATTTTCATATCGATTTCTCACAACTTCCTTTATTAAGCGAAGCTTCCTCAATTAAGAAGCCAAAAGTACAAAGAAAGCTTTCTCATAGAAGAGGCTCCGCGAATAAAGGAACTTATGAGAAAGCGACATGAAAATTTCCATTTCCAACTTTTATGAGGAAGCGATTCGAAAATTTCGATTCCCAACTTTTATGAAGAAGCGATTCGAAAATTTCAATTCCCAACTTTTATGAAGAAGCGTTTCGACAATTTCAATTCCCAACTTTTATGAAGAAGCGATTCGAAAATTTCGATTCCCAACTTTTATGAAGAAGCGATTCGAAAATTTCAAGTTTTCAACTTTTTTTACTGGGCGCCAGAAAAAAGTTACTTCGAACTTTGTCCAGTCGATGGGATAAATGCTTACCATTTGTACATCATCGAGTATACCCTGCGGTGAACTGCCAGCCATTACTTTGCTGCATATGAAATCTACCAACGTCGGCTCAGGCTCCCCGATGTATTCGATTATTTTTTTATTTATCCAAGGCCGTATTCTCTTCTCCATCAGAGTCTGTATAACATAAAAATTTATTTATGCATCGTTGTCGACTGAAATTAGTATTTTTTTTTTGTGATGGACGAGCGAACGTACGTTATCAATAACCGCCCAATCAAGCTGGTATCCAAACAGGGCATTCTTGTCTGTCGGAATTTTGTCGATCAGGGACTTGATATGCTTCCGCTTTTCCTCTTGACTCTTCGTGTTTTCCTCTTTTCCAGCTTTAGAAGCTTCGTCCGCGACCTTTTTTTTCTTGTCCTCTCCATAATCTGTATATCGTGTGACAAATACGAAATGTTAATTTTTAAAAAGTTGTTAATTATTTTGATACAGATTGAGCAGTATTTTACGCTAGGATTAAGTCTTTAAATATTCCACATCAGTTCTTTTGTGCAATTCAATTTTGGCGCCAAAGCGAGATGATTTTATTTTTCTTTAAGTTGTGAATTATTTTGATACAGATATATAATTATTTTACCAGTCAAGATTAATTTTGGTGCCAAATGGAGATGTTTTATTTAAAAAATGTACCTACTAGATTTTTCGTGATTGGACACGATTTGCATATGAAGTTATATGTAGAGGTTGTCGAGCAAGATCGAACTACGACAATAAGAACTGGAATACAAGCTATAAATATGCGAGATTAAGAATGAACTTACCAAGAGGAATGAGTTTACGCTTTTTCGAGTTATTCGTTCCATCGTCATCGTCGTCATTGTTGAATACATCTTTGACGTCGATACGCGTTTTTTTCCTTGCTTGGGTCGACTGTTGTGAAATAACAAGAACAGTGCCTGGGCTGGCAGGCGTTTTGTTGCCGACAGCGTGGTCCCCGCTTCGAGGACCACCGCCAGCACCGCCCATTGCAAATGGCACGAAGTTACCTGGAGTAAGAAAAAAGGATATCATTTTTCACTTGCACAATTCCGTCTCATATTGTTTTTCCTTTATTCCTCGCAGTCTTCTGAACAAGGACTACAGGCCAATTAACCTGAAATTATATTGTTAACGCAACGCCAAAAAATAAACATGGCGATCAAAATCGATCAAAATCGAACAAAATCGAACAAAATCGAACAAAATCGAACAAAATCGAACAAAACTGATCAGAATTGAACAGAATTGATCAGAATCGATCAGAATCGATCAGAATCGATCAGAATCGATCAGAATCGATCAGAATCGATCAGAATCGATCAGAATCGATCAGAATCGATCAGAATCGATCAGAATCGATCAGAATCGATCAGAATCGATCAGAATCGATCAGAATTGATCAGAATTGATATTCGCACATCTCTATTTTTAGGCTCGGTACCGTAAAAAAAAAAATCACAAATCCAAAGTTTGATTCCAGAAAGCAAATCATAAACAGACATTGTATAAAAAAAATTCATCTCCATCAATTTGTAATTGTGAAAGACAAAAATGGAACTCACTACCGCTAGTCTTTTCCGGCTCGCTGACGAGCGACATCCGCGAGTCCTCGTCGTGTGGCGGTGGCAACGATTGTGACGGTGTCGTCGCGGTCATCATAACCGGGGACATTCGTTTGTCCTTCGAACTGTCACGATCGGGATCGATGGCGCCGTCGACGGAACCGTCATCGCGATGATGATTCTGATGATGTCGATGATGTCGCCGGTGGTGATGATGATGACGAGGCGGAGTTCTGGACGGTGCTTCGGGCTGAATCGCATCCTCGAAGTGGACGCCGTCGTCGCTGTCGCTGTCTATCGGCTCGGTTTCGATCGGTGGCATCGGCTCTTCCTTCTCCTTCTGCGGCAGCTTCTCATCTTCCTCGTCGATTATCGTGATCACCGGTTTCGGCTTGTACTGCTCTTCTCTCTCGGCTTTCAGCTAGATACGGAACAAACGGGACACGCAACGCTTAGTTCAGCATAACAATCCTTTGCCGGCGAGGGCCGGAAATGTATCGAAAATCCGTCCTCTAAAGACCGTTCCTTAAGGTACTCTTTGCGAATAGTGTTCATTTCGCATAAGTTTCAGATAAATGAGATGGAATTGCAAGAACTTTTCGATGGTACAAAAATCTGAAAAAATCAAGCATGTTAAACGTACTGAAAAGATCAAATTTACATAATAATAATTTCAAAAATGTTATTAACATATTGATGAAAAATAAAATTGTTCAACAAATCTTTCGGAAACCTAACTTTTTTTTAATGAAAATGATTCGTTCATTTTTCTGAATACGTATGAATTTTTTCAGATTTTTTAATTCACTTTGAAGCTGCTGACTTTCTACATGTTTTTCCCATTAAAAAAAAATCTAAGTGAATTTAAAAATCTAACAAAATTCATACGCATTCAGAAAAATGAACGAATAGTTTTCATTAAAAAAAAAAGTTATGTTTCCGGGAGATTTTTTGAAGAATTTTATTTTTCATCATTTTGTTAATAACGTTTTGGACTTATTATTACGGAAAATTAATCTTTTCAGCATCTTTAATACTTTTGATTTTCTTCAGATTTTTATACCATCGAGAAGTGTTTACAATTCCTCTCATCACATTACATTTACATCCCTCTCATTTCTCTGAAACTTATGTGAATAGTGTTCACTTCTCTTTTGCAGTACTCTCTCAATTCTCTCTGAATCTTATGTAGTGTCAGCCTATACGCTCATACTACCTTAAGAGAAGTCGGCAGAGAAAATTGAAGATTTTCAGAACAATCAGGAATATTTAGATTCAGAAAAATCTTTGACTCTTTGTGTATAGTGCGAAAACTTTGAGAAATTTAGATGACTCTTCAGATAAATTTCTCATAAATTTTCCTAGACTCAGATAAATTTTCAGACATATTGAGAGAAATATTTTCAGACGTATTGAGAGATTTATTTTCAGACATATTAAGAGAAATATTTTTAGACGTATTAAGAGAAATATTTTCAGACATAATCAGAGAAATGTTTTCAGACACATTAAAAGAACTATCTTCAGACATATTAAGAGAATTATTTTCAGGGATATTCAGAGAAATATTTTCACCAGGCTAGCCGCGCAATACGAAAGGAATTCAAGTGACTTACCCTCTCGAATTCAGCAGCGGGATCGGGATGCGAGGAATCCGCATACAATTTCTCGCGTAGACGCTGAAGCTCCTGACGCTCGGCGCATCTATCACGTGAATCGGCTTCCGCTTCCAGAGCTCGTTCCTCCAAGCGTCGCGACAATTCTTTGCCCTTGTAATACTTGGCATCGTCACGATCGTCGTCGTAGTCCTCGAGAAACTCTTTGAGCCTCTTCGCCTCCCTCTCGCGCGCTTCCCTCTTGCCGCGCTTTTTCTCCGCCTCCTTCTCGTATTCCTTCTGTTTACGTCGCTCTCGGGTTTCCCACGTCCTCAGGCGTTCCTGGTACGCCGCCTCCTTCTCGCGCGCTCTCCTCTCGTTCTTCTTTCTCTCCTTCGCTTCCTCCTCCTCCTCACGTTCGCGCATTATTTCCCGTTCGCTCTTTCGGGCTTCCTCCCGCTCCCGTTCGCGCTCCCGTTCTCTGTCGCGCTCCCTCTCTCTGTCGCGCTCGCGTTCTCGCTCGCGCTCCCGCTCCCGATCCCTGTCCCGATCCCTGTCCCTCTCCCGATCGCGCTCGCGATCCCTCTCGCGGTCCCTCTCACGGTCGCGATCCCGCTCGCTTCTCTGACGCTCCGCTCTGTCGCGCTCACGCTCCTTGGATCTGTCGACAAATTAATAAGAAAAATCATTGTTTAAAATAATCTAATAAATAATTTGGGAAACTGTGGATTTGTTTGTTTCCCCCACCCCCCATTATTAGCCAACTTCGCGTCCCTATTAGCAGCCAACTTCACGCCCCCACCAGCGGCCAACTTCACGCCCCACCACCAGTCAACTTCACGGCAACCCCCCATTATCAGCCAACTTCGCGTCCCCATTATCAGCCAATTTCACGCCCCACTATCAGCCAACTTCACTCCCCTACTAGCAGACAACCATCAGCCAACCCCACGCCCCTATTATCAGTCAACTTCACGCCCCTATTATCAGCTAACTTTACGCTCCTATCATTAGCCAACTTCACGTCCTTATTATGAGCCAACTTCACGTGCTTATTCTCAGTCAACTTCACGCCCCTATTATCAGCTAACTTCACGCCCCTATTATCAGCTAACTTTACGCTCCTATCATTAGCCAACTTCACGTCCCTGTTCAGGAGTGGCTAAAGTCCCGGAGTGGCTAAGACCCCGGAGTGGCTAAAGCCCCGGAGTGGCTAAAGTCCCGGAGTGGCTACAGTCCCGGAGTGGCTAAAGTCCCGGAGTGGCTAAAGTCCCGGAGTGGCTAAAGCCCCGGAGTGGCTAAAGTCCCGGAGTGGCTAAAGTCCCGAAATGGCTAAAGTCCCGGAGTGGCTAAAGTCCCGGAATGGCTAAAACCCCGGAATGGCTAAAACCCCGGAGTGGCTAAAGTCCCGCAGTGGCTAACGTTGCGGAGAGACTAAAGTCCCGGAGTGGCTAAAGTCCCGGAGTGGCTAAAGTCCCGGAGTGGCTAAAGTCCCGGAGTGGCTAAAGTCTTAGGCTAAAGTCCCAGAGTGGCTATAATTTTAGTAGGAAAACACACGTTTTTTATTTCTATTTAATTAATATTGCGTTATGATTTACCGTAAAAATGTTTAGCAACATCATTGACTAACATTATCATCAGCATCATTAATTTGCAAACTGTTGTAATTATTCAATAAAAAAAAATATAAAATTTAACGCACTGGAACTGCGAACGCGCGAAGGTCGCGAGCCACAACAACCTGCTAGTATTGTAATAATGTAATAATCGTAACAACTTTAATCTCAGAACTGGACAGTACTTAAAGTACATGAGTACTTATTTGATATTTAAAGTACGTACTTGAAGTATCAAAGTACTTTTGGTACTTTAAGTACCTTTAGTAAGTACTAAAACCAAAGTACGTGTACAATTTTTTTTCTCCGTACGTTTGGATCAATGTTCCAATTTGGAATGCTGAATATAAAAAGGTGCAAAGTAAACTGCACATGAATTCTTCATTTATTCCAATTCTGCGTCCAGCGTTATTACACAGGAAGTTATGCTCAAAATTTTAGTAGATTTTGACAAAATTCAATGCCAAAGGTCTTGAATCAAAATATTATATCCGTGTGCAGTTTTAGGACGACAGCTCAAAATTTACGGAAGTTGGAGACACCACGGACATTTTTAATCTTGCTTCGCACTCGACACACGTCCAAATGTGATTACGAAGAAAATTATGGTCAAGAAGAAACGGTACTTTGTCCTTTGTATTTTATAAAAGTACTTTAAGTATCGGAATTACTTTGTACTTGAAGCACTTGCAGTACTTAGTACTTTAAGTGATTGCCGGTACTTTGCCCAGTTTTGATAGCAGGACGCCCCTTAATTGTATTATAGTAATTTACGACACTAGTGCGGTAAAACTTTTTCTGACGAGTGTGAGTTTGCCGTCACACGAGATCAGAAAAAGTTTTTTGCACGAGTATCGTACCAAATTTTACTTCACAAGGTGTGAGAATGAGAGTTTTGCGAAGCGTGCGTAAAACAACAATTTTCGCACCGAGTGTAATAAATTAAAGTATAGTCTATTTCTTACCGCGACTTAGATCTTCGCTTGTCCCTTCGACTGCTGCCGGTACTGTCGCTTCGGCCTTTGTGAGAAATTGGACTTCCGGGCTCGCCGTCTTGGTCGTTTTTATCGACCTCGTCTCTTCTATCCTTCCTCTCCTTTTCTCGTTTCTCGCGCTCCTCTTTCTCAACCGCCTCTTTCTTTCGTTTTACTTGGGCCTTTTCCTCTTCTTGCTTCTACAAAACACAAGAAAATACAGAGAAGTGAGTCGATTATGTTTTTAAAAAAGTCGATCCGAGCTGCGATAATATAAAAATGGAAATAACTAGCAATCGACTCATCTAGGCTCGTAGTTCAATTTCAAGTCAATTTTTACTTAACAAAAAAATCTTTACACTCATCAATTAACCTGTTTTATTAAACAGCCGAATAAAACGTTACAACATTTGCGTAACTTCCGCGCGTAATTGACACGTCTTTTCGAAAATGTATGTAATTAAAAAGAAAAAAAAATTTCCACGGCCATTTTTTTAACCCTGGAACTCATGTACGGGTTGTAAAACCACCCCAGACGATTTCATACTGCGCTCCTAAAGTACAAATTGACATCGACTGATACATTTTTTGATAAAAAAAATGACAAAATTTTTAAAAATAAAAAAAATATATACGAACGATTGCTAGTTGCACAAAAATCGATTATCCATAGTAGATAATAAAAAAATAAAAAAATGTTGAAACTTTTGTTGTGTTGTTGTGGTATACTTACTCCATTGGAGCATGCTCCAGCGGCTGGATCTTATACGTTATCTCGTTAACATATCAAGTTCCTAAGTGCAGGTATAAAGTTTGGAAAGAATCGTAAAAGATCCCTTAAATTCTATCTTAAAATCTAAGTGAACGGTATGCCTAATAGACGCATCGTAGAAGGACATTCAATGTACTTACAACATTGCAAATGTGCCTGTAAATAAAAATCTCTTTTTTTTTTTTTTTTTTTTTTTTTTTTTTTTTTTTTTTTTTTTTTTTTTTTTTTTTTGCTGTCTAACAGCATTTAAGAGCGCAAGAGTATTTCCAGCGTCGATAATATTAAATAATTCTTATAGTTGTAAATTCTATAACGATTATTATAATGTGTGATTATACCGATCAGAAGCGAAGACATGACGAAGATCCACCAAACACCTCTTTTAACACTTTCCACGAAACAGTCAACCCTCTTTCATCTCCGGATATGGGCTATACGCGGCAGCTGATGTGGCAAACTGTTGAATATCAAATGCACAATAGTTTGCCCACCGGTGAAGAATCGTCGTATTGTCGCATCGATGCTGTTAAACTTCATAGTGATCGATCGAGAAGGAGTTACCGTTTGGAGCGTCTTTTTTTAGGCACTTCGATGAGGCGCGCGAGGGGGTTTTCTTCGATACATTTTCAGCAAAACCGGCGAAAATATTTCTCTGACAACTTGTCTGAAAAACTCTGACCGGACCGTTTCACTGATTTTCAGAGACTTGCCGAAATTTTTCTCTGAGTTTCTTTGCTGTTATAAGAAAGCGACATTATAATTTGAATTTTTGACTTTATGAGGAAGCGATGTGGAATTGAAATTTTCAACTTTTTTTAATGAAGCGATATGAAAATTTCAATTTTTAACTTGTGAGACTTTACGAAATTTTTCTCTGAGTTTCTCTGCTGTTATGAGAAAGCGATATTGTCAGTTCAATTTTCAACTTTTGCGAGGAAGCAATGTGAAAATTTCAATTTTCAACTTTTACGAGGAAGCAATGTGAAAATTTCAATTTTCAACTTTCATGAGGAAGCCATGTGAAAATGTCAGTTTTCAACTTTTATGAGGAAGCGATATGAAAATTTTCATTTTCAACTTTTTTCAACGTCAACGTCTTGTTTTTGCTAACAAAGTAACTCTAAAATTTTCTCGGCACAACCTCCAGCAGTCAGAATTTATCAGAGAAATTCAGAATATTTTTCGAAAAATTATGGAAAACTGATTTTTTTCTGATAAAGTACTTTAAGGGAGTCCAGTGTGAAGGCTCTTTTGGCTTTTTTTGGGATTTTTTATGGCGAACTAAATAAACATAAAACTGCGAACTTTTCACCACATATTTATTCATATTTTGAGAACACTTGACAATTTTTTCAGCCCGACATTATCGCTCATTGCTGAAGTTCACGGTGAAATCAAACGGTATTTTAATCTGTGAAGCATGACCTAGTTTTTGAACTAGGATTATTAAAAAATATTGAAAGGTAAATTTTTGACAGCTTTTCGAACATATTTTTCGTGAATTTTGGTGTTTCTTCAGAAATACTTCAACATGAAAAAATACGGCTTGATGAATCAGAATTATCCTAATTTGCAAAGTGTCTACACGAGTACTGAATAAGTCAATCAAATTTCAAAGGAATTCCTTCGATAGATTTCGAGATATCGTGGTCACCAGTTTCAAAAATTCAGTTTTTGAGAAAAACGCGTACTTCAGCAATGAGCGAAGATTTCGGGCTGAAAACATTGTAAAGTGTGCTCAAAAAATTAATAAATATATTTTGAAAAATCGCAGTTATATGTTTATTTAGTTCGCCAAAAAAAAAAATCCCAAAAAAGCGAAAAAAAGAGCCTTCACACGGGACGACTTCCTTAATGCAGTCCTTCAAAATCGTGTTCGCTTCGCATAAGTTCAGAGAAATGAGAGGGAATTGCAAAAAATCTGAAAAAATCAAGCATATTAAAAGTGCTGAAAAGATTAATTTAGCATAATAATAATTCCAAAATGTTATTAACAAATTGATGAAAATTAAAATTGTTCAACAATTCTCCCGAAAACCTAACTTAAAAAAAAAAATGTTTCGTTCACTTTTCTGAATACGTATGAATTTTTTCAGATTTTTAAATTCATTTTGATTTTTTTTCATATGGGAAAAACGTGTAAAAACCCACAAAATTCAAAGTGAATTTAAAAATCTGAAAAAATTCATACGGATTCAGAAAAGTGAACGAATCATTTGCATTCAAAAAAAGTTATGTTTCCGGGTGATATGTTGAACAATTTTATTTTTCGTCAATTTGTTAACAACATTTCGAAATTATTATTATGCTAAATTAATCTTTGCATCATATTTAATACGCTTGATTTATTTCAGATTTTTATACCATCGACAAGTGTTTACAATTCCCTCTCAGTTCTCTGAAACTTATACGAAGTGAACACCATTCGCAAGGACTACCTTAAGAGAAACTACGAGTTGTCTCCAAGATCCACTCATTCTATTACGCGTATCAAAAGTAGACATAAAAAAAATTATTATGAAGAGAAGTCGGCAGAGAAAATCAGAGACTTTCAGAACAATCAGGAATATTTGGATTCAGAAAAATCTTTGACTTTTTCTGAAAAGGGCGAGAATTATGAGAAAATCAGAGAACATTTCAGACAAATTTCTGATAAATTTTCCGACATTCAGAGAAATTTTCAGAAAAATTCCGAGTAATTTTCAGACACATTCAGATAAATATTTTCACCAGGGAAATTAATGGGGGATAGACAAATTAAGTAATCAACAACTGTGAAGTGCCCGATGATCCGCGCAGGAACTCATTCTCAAAGGCAACGAGAGAGCTAACGTAAATTCTGTGCGTGACAAATTGGTAGGTATGTGAGGAGAAATATGGTCTTTCAAAAAACATGAAACATCAGTGACCACTGAAATTCATTATGGGCAATCGACTAGTTATTATACTACGAGAACAATTAATGAGTTCATGGTCGGTTCATGGTTTGTGAAGTTTACTCACAGTGTAAAGTCGACTTGATCAGTCAGTGTGGTGGTACCGGAGAATGGAGGAGCGCACACCTAGGTACTACGTACATGTCTGATCGAGACGCTGACAGAAGCTGTTTACACAAAATAAAGACAACAACTGAACAGCCGCCATTTTTTTTTTTTTTTTTTTTTTTTACAATCGTTTTAACGACGCTAGGCTAATGTTTGATTTCGAGTCTCGATCTACCATGTCTCGTTAGAAAGTAAATGCCGATTCATTGTCGATTTTGAAGAATAAAAAACTGGAGGAAAGTTTGGAACGAAATTAAGCCGCGAATCAAAAATGCAAAATTTAAGTGTGGGGAGAAAAATGACAAACTTCATCTCGTTAGAAAGTAAATGCTGATTCATTGTCAATTTTGAAGAAAAAAAAAAAAAAAACTGGAGGAAAATGTGGCACGAAATTAACCCTTTAAAGCAAACATTTTTTTTACCCTGTCGAGCCGCGAGCCAAAAATCCAAAATTTAAGTGTTGGGAGAAAAATTACAAACTTCATGGGATTTGATCGATTATTTTTTCAACCCCAATTTCGACCAATGAGAGCGCGGTATTTGACATCACGTGGTACAACTAGGTCTAAATTATATCGATAATTTTTCGAAAATTTTCCGGCTAGGTTGCTAGGCGATAAACATTAATTTTTCTGTCACTTGTAACCTATGCGAATGATTAAACGTCAAATTGCCATTCACGAGCATGGACATGAGTGAGCGAAGAAAGCGATTTGGTGATGAATCTCTAAAATATTCTAGAAATTCGAAATAAAACCTTGTCAGGAAAATGTTAAATACCACAATCTCATTGGTCGAAATTGAGGTTGAAAAAATAATCAGCCGAATACCCCTCAAGCTTAAAAATTAATCGGGTATTTCCCTCTTGTTTCCCTGCGTAGCATCGATCGAGATAAGTTTTGCTCAAAAATCCCTCGCGCTGCGCGCTCGGGATTTTTTTAAGCAAAACTTATCTCGCTCGTTGCTACGCAACGAAACACTCGGGAAATACCCGATAATTTTTAAGCTCTCGGGGTATTAGAACCGAAAATTGCATGGCGGGTTCGTTACGGGTCGCTGATTTCGAGTCCGATTAATTCGAATATTTTTTTCGAAGGTATTGAATCGGTGGAAATCTTGAGAAATAAAAAAATCTGAGATTGATAGTGTCAGAGTATTTAATATAGAGTTCGGAGCTGGCATCTGGTTAGATCTGTGCGCACGCGTATTTGATGTAATACGAAATCAAATTCTTTAGATCTTTACAACTAAAAAGAAAAATCGAGATTTTCAAGTGGCTTTTTCGCATACCTACTTTTGAGTGCAAAGCCTCTATGAAAAAGCATTTTTCGCAGATTATTTGGCTTCCTCGTAAAATAAACTTTGTCAACGTCTGAAAACCGGTACATGTCTGAAAATCCATACATGTTTGAAAATCCGTACATGTCTGAAAAATCTGTACATGCCTGAAAAATCTGTACATTTCTGAAAATCCGTACATTTCTGAAGATCTGTACATGTCTGAAAATCTATACATGTCTGAAAATCTGTACATGTCTGAAAATCCGTACATTTCTGAAGATTCGTACATGTCGGAACATCCGTACATGTCTGATGATCCGTACATGCCTGGACACCCGTGCATGTCTGAACATCCGTACATGTCTGAACATCCGCACATGTCTGACCATCCGCACATGTCTGAACATCCGCACATGTCTGAACATCCGCACATGTCTGAACATCCGCACATGTCTGAACATCCGCACATGTCTGAACATCCTTACATATCGGTTGTATGTAGTGCTTCGTTCACTAAAAGGGTTCGGATGTTCAGTATTGAAAAAAAAAGTCTGTAATTGCGGTGAACCCGAATATACAAATCGTTTCCACCTATATTATCGAGTATTATTGAGCTTAAGTAAAGTCAACTTTGGTGCGATTGATGTTAGCACAAAGCTTTCTCATTTCATACTGTCGTTCAAAAAGCTTCCTCTATCAGACAGTTTGTTGAACGTAGGCTCCGTCATAGAGGAGACTTTGTGAATGATAGTAAAAAAAATGGGGCATTGTGGAAGTTTTATTTGTGTCTATTGTCGTCGATTTTTCGGTAACCAGTTCGTAACGAGACGCAAATTCTGCTTAACTGCATATTTAATTCTATTTTTTTCCAAAATGTTCACTTTTTTTAAGGCTCCTTTTTATCTACTTCTTATTTATTGATAGAAGGTTCAGCGACAATTTACTTTTTCACTGACCAAGTTTGTAATTCCCTCACCAAGATTTTTTACCCTGACTTTTCCCGGTTTACCCTGATCGCGGCCAGAATGATCTTGTATTGTGAAAATACGGTCATAAAAGTTTCTCGTAACTTACCGTAAAAATTGAAATCACCGGTCATAAAAGTTTGGTAAATTTGCCCCCAAAACGTATAAGGTCTACCTATTTAAATATGACATTACCCGTTGAAAAATGGTAAACTTCACCTTTATAGTTGTAAAACTACCGATCACACCTTTTTTGCAATATTACCGTAACATTTTTTAAAAATTCATTTTTTAAAAATTCATTTTTTGAATCATTGAAAATTCAAGTTATTGATCGATTTAATTTTACGTTTGTCTTTATTGCTTCTGTAGACTTTTGTCGCAACGACACATTCTAAAATATGTCGTATGACATATTATCGTTAGGACTTTTGGACCTTCGAATATTAATGTTTCGAACTTCCATCCCGCCCCAAATTTGGGGCAAGTGTTTACAATTTCTCTCCTCCGGTTGAAATTGACGGAACAATCATATTGTCATTGTTGCAAACAAAATAATAACGATTCTCGACCGTGTATGCGCAACTTCATGCCGCATTCGCATGTTCGCCTGCCAGCTCCGAACCGTATTTCCCGTTTTCATCAATTTTAAGTACTCTGACACGAAGATAGAAAAAAAAAATGTAAAAAAAAATCCGACTTCCTCTATGCGGATGCAAAAATCCTCCGATTAAAAAGTGTGCGTAATTCATTCTTCGTTAATAAAAGTGGCCGAATGTGACGACCTTTGATTTGAATTTGGGCTCAGTTTGCGGATCTTCAGGAAATTTTCAGGAATCCTTTTTATCTCATTGTTATACAGTCATGAAATCCGATTTTATTGTTGATTTGAAAAAAAGTAAAGCCTATTTAGTAGAGATGTGCAAATATTCAAAAATTTGAATAATCCATCATGAATTGAATATGAATAATTCACATTTGAATATTCAAAATATTCGGATAATTAAGAATATTCGAATGATTTTAATAGTTCAAATATTTCAATTAGGTAAACGAATTATTCCAATAATTATAAATATTAATTTGCGACTTTATAATGGGCCATAATGGTTATTATAAACAACACGATAAACAATGCGAATTGATTTATAACATAATTTGTTGTACACGTTTAAGCTTTGTGAAAGGAAATAACTTGCAACCGAGCGTTAGTTGTTCAGCTTTTTAGTAATCAAAATCCTGCATTCAATGAATACAATTTATGTGCTCAGTTTCATGGTAATCGGAATTTCAACATTCGAATATCCAGTTCATTAAAATTATTCGAAATATACGAATTTGTTTGAATTATACATAAATATTCGAATTATTCGGATTTTTTAACTTATTCAAATTTTTGAATATTCAATTCTCATTTTGAATTGAATATCAATATTCAATTCAATTCAAACGCTATTCGCACACCCCTAATTTTAACCTAGAACTCATGTATAATTTTTATTTCTACCTTCTAACTCATGACTGGGGTGTGCTAATAGCGTTTGAATTGAATTGAATTGAACATTGATATTGAAATCAAAATTTGAATTTAATATTCAAAAAATTGAATAATTAAAAAAATTCGAATAATACGAATACTCAAGAATATTACGAACATTCTTATATTTGGAATAATTTTTATTAATTGGATATTCGAATGATAAAATTCCGATTACAATGTAACTGAGCACTCATTGAAAGTGTACTCATTGAATGAAGAATTTCTATTACTACAAAGCTGAAGAACTTACGCTCAGTTGCAAGTTATTAGCTTTTTCAAAGCTTAAACGTGTACAACAAATTCTGTTATAAATCAATTCGCAATGTTCATCGTGCTATTTATAATAACCATTATGAAGTCTCCATTATAAAGTCTCAAATTAATATTTCTAATTCTTGGAATAATTCGATTACCTAATTAGAATATTTGGATCATTAAAATCATTCGAATATTCTTAATTATTAGAATATTTTGAATATTCAAATACGAATTATTCATATTCAATTCACGATGAATTATTCAAATTTCTGAATATTCGCGCATCCCTAGTTAAAATGGGTGTCACACGCGTGCTACAGTGTGCTTCAAAGGGTTAAAGGGATCCCCAAACTACGGAATATATTTATCAAAAATATTTTCACTGACGAATAATTTCTAACAGCCGAAAATCTTCTTAATGCTGTCTTCAAAAACTGGCAACATATTTAAAAAAATAATAAATAAATAAAAAAAAATAAAAAAAAGACGGTTCCTCTGTGATGGCTCACAAAAAGACGTAAAAAAACAAAACAAATATATATATATTGCAAGATAAGAAAGTTCATAGTTTTTCAGAGAAGTTGACAGGGAAAATCACAGATTTTCAGAACAATTAGGAATATTCAGATCCAGAAAAATCTTTGACTTTTTCTGAAAGGGGCGAAATATTTTCTTGTTTCTTTCTTTATGTATACAAAAAGAACATCAAAGATTTACTAAGTTGTTAAATTGTAAAAGGTCTTTTTTCCCGTCTACCAAATAAATAAATAAATAAATAAACAAGTAAATAAGTAAATAAATCTATGATGAACCAAGAATGGATCGCTTACGATTAAAGGAGGTCATCTCGTGTTAGTTCGACACGATTCTTTATTTGGTTGATGTTTTTTTTTTTTTTTTTTTTTTTTTTTGTGGAATGCTCTGACTTACCAACGAGGCTGCAGCCGCCTGCGAAAATACGAGGGTTGTGATGTGTTTGACTCCCTTCAGAGCCAATGAGTGGGTGAAAGGGTGATCCCCAAACACACAGCATTCCTAGGCGTGTGCGTTTGCTGTGTGCGACGCACGCTGCCTGTTATTATAATTATAGCGAGTCACGGCTCCAATTGGTCACGAGCAAACATACGCTACGCGCGGACAGAGCTAACGCACTCTGCTACCACCGCATCACTTAATAACTAAGAGTTTTTTTTTAATTATTATTATTTTGTAAAAAATTATATGTTTCCTTCACTCCTTTGCCCGTAGAAAAATACATCTCTTCCCCGATTCCGCACGAGTACGAGTGTAGTGCCAGTGATTACGACTATAATACTGCAGACGCTAAGGCTGAGGGCAGTTGCGATTAATCATTACTTCGAGATTTTCAAATGCGTTCACTTCTCCTCTTACCCTGGTGAAAATATTGGTCCTTCTGACAACTTGTCTGAAAAACTCTGACCGGACTGTTTCAGTGACTTTCAGAGATTTTTCACAAAATTTTTCTCCGAGTTTCTCTGCTATTTGCTAAATATCTCTGTAATTTTCTCGGTACAACATCCAGCAGTCACAATTTATCAGACATTCAGAGTATTTTTTTCCTTATAGTCCGATGGGTTCCCTGTAAAGTGGCGTTTGAAATTTGAAAATCGGACCATTTTTTTTTAACTACAATTTTTTTCACAAAAGTACGGATTTTGCCAATTTTTGTTGTGTTTTGGAGTTAAAGGTGATTTGCACCCCCTAAACTTTAATAAAATAAAATTTGCCGTATATTATTCTCTTCCTTACGAAAAAACGAAGAGATTCATGCGCAGCAAAACCCATTTACTGCTCTGATATAATTCTGATTTTTTCTGATAAAGTAGGTTAAGAGAATTAATTTTGTAACTCGCTGTAAATAAGCGAAAATTGGTGATTATCAGATAATCGTGAATGTAGAAAATTGATAGCCCGAGAAAAACAACAAAGTTCATAGGTATTGAGAGAAGTCTGCAGAAAGAATCTCAGAGTTCAGAGTCATTCTGAAAATTGTGGTCGGTCCAATCATGCGAAGAATTTCATAAAATATTTAGACCTTTCCTGAAACTTTCTAGGAGGAAGACTTTAGCTATACTTTGTATGAGAAATTTAGGAGAAATTTGACTTTTTCAGAAAATGGTTTCTGAATATAGAAGAGATAGAGTTTTAGATTATCAAGAAAGTTCATAGTTCTTCAGAGAAGATGGCAGGAAAAATCAGAGATTTTCAGAACAATCATGAATATTTAGATTCAGAAAAATCATCGACGTTGTCTGAAAGGTGTAAAAAGTTTGAGAAATTCAGAGGACTTTTCAGAGAAATTTCTGACAAATTTCCTGAGTCTTTCAGATAAATTTTTAGACATATTCAGAGACATATCTTCACCAGGGTCGTTAAATTTTATTTACGTGATATTCATCATGCGTTCACCCCACAAACAACTCGTCGGCGTACCGCAAAAAAATTACCTCCATCGTCAAGTATTGATATTTAGTTCGCCCTTCGACTGAGTTTACGACGGGAACTTTGATGCGAAATAAAGTGTCTGTCGACATCGATAAAGCCGATAACTAATTGAGAGGAATTTTCAATTCCGTGAAACGTTTCATTTAATGATTAAAAGTAACCTGAGACAATTGTACGATTCACCTAAAAAAAAATTTAAAAAAAAACACAAAAAATGGACGCAGTGGACGAGGAACTTTTAACCGACGAATGTTAAATTGTGATAAAGAAAAATCATTGAAAATCTCAGTGATGAAATCTCTATGAGAATAGATGAAACAAAAAAAAAAATAGCAAAGTTTTCTCGGGTTTGTACGAATAACGATGATAAAATGAGCAAAGGCAACAGCGAAAAACGGAAAAGAGATAATAAATTTCAAGGATGAAATATTATTGAATTGTGATAACTACCTTCATGACCTCCCTGAATTTGCCGATTTCCCGAGTGATCAAATCCCGCTTACTTTCTTCGATTTCAGCATCGTCCAGGTTCAATTGTTTGGACGGTTGTTTTGGTGGATGATCCTCTGCAACGATTAAATTGTTTATTTAAAATAAAATAAACGTAGAAAATTCTGAAAAATCATGCGTCACGTATAAGAATTTTTAAGATTTGAGCCTTGTATTTTTTCGAATTTTTTTTGCAAAAAAAAAGAACGGTGAAATAAATTATAAGAAAAAATCAATTACGAAAAAATCGATTACGGGCTATCGCTTGACCATTTTTATATTTACCACTGGATTTTTGAGAATTTTTTCAGATTTTTTCGAAGAAGTTCAATTTTTTGTTTTAAGAAAAAAAAAAACGTTTTGGAAAAATCTGAAAAAATTCCCAAAAATGCAGTGTTGCATCCGAAAACGGTCATCATATTCACCACTTCGGCCTCAAGCCTAAATATTTAAATCGCGGAAAAGCAATTCCTACGATGACAAATAAAACTAAACGATTACCTGGAACGACTTGAGCCATTTCCAATTCTACGGTGTGCTCCGCGATTATTTGATTGATTCGGGACAGCGCTTCGCCATCGATGACTCGCATTCCTTCGTCTATGTAATCCTCGTTGTCATCGCCGTCCCCGCCGTCGTTCGGAGTCTCGTCTTGCAGCGGCGATTGCCCTCCGCGCAGCTTCTTTCGTCTCTCCGCTAGGACATCAAACGCATTTTTTTTATTAAAAAAATTCTCATGAAAAATTGGTATGCATAAAATGATAGGACGGAGATGAACCAGTTGCCGGAACCGTGTTTATTATTGCATTTTATATTTTTACAAACTATATTTTTTAATCTGAACCGAAACGCTGCTCAAGTGCGAGTTCTGCTTTACACGGCCCTAAAAAAGCGTTTTTTCAGGGATTTTTTTAGGAGGGGAGAAAACAAGTGAGCCCAGTGAATTATGAACTTTATCGGTCTTTCGATAAGTTGGTCCTTCATTACCTTTGAACTGATCCAAAACTACTTTAGTTTTGGCATCGACTTTGACAACGAGCTTTTTCGTTCCTATCTCCATATCGTGTAGCAACCGAACTGCCCTCAGACCGGCATCGGGACCGGCGTACTCGCAAAATCCAAAAGCTTGAACACGCTTCCAGGAGAGAACGTGACCGCAAGCACCGAGTATGTGTCTGATCATGACATCGGGCGCGCGATCCATGATGTTGCCGACGAAGACAGTCACGGCCGGTCCCGACTCTCTCTCACGACGCCTGCTGTTTTCGTGGCGATTCTGGTTTCGAGAATAGCGCACCGCCGGCGCTGAGGTCTGCATCGCAGATATTGGCGTCGGAATCATCTGGAATCGGTACAAAACAAGTGTTTTAATTATGCAGGCAACTACTCGTGCGTTGCAAAATACAGTCACGACTGAACCGACTACTTAAAATATTTATTTATTTATTTATTTATTTATTTATTTATTTATTTATTTAACGGGAATAGCCCTTTTACAAAAAATATCATATAGCGTATTTATTTGACGTGAGATAATATATTATATTTTGGTTCAAATCAGAGCTGGGCAGTATTTTAAATATTTGATGTATTTTAGATTCTTGTCCGATCGGGAAGTGTTTGTAATTATCTCTTATTCTTCTCTTAAAGTTAGGCAGCGTCAGACATAACGAAAGAACTACCTTAATGTAGTCCTTACGAATAGTGTTGACTTCGCATAAGTTTCAGAGATATGAGAGCGAATTTCAAATACTTCTCAATGGTATAAAAATCTAAACAATCAAGTTTATTGAAGGTGCCGAAAAGATTAATTTTGCATAATGATAATTCCAAACTGTTATCAACAAATCGATGAAATATAACATCTTTCAATGAATCTCATATAAAAAAATGCTAAGTGAATTACAAAATTTGAAAAAATGAATACGTATTCAGAAAAGTGAACGAATCATTTTCGTTATAAAAAAGTTGGGTTTCTGGGAGATTTGTTGAACAATTTTATTTTTAATCAATTTGTTAATAACATTTTGGAATTATTATTGTGCAATATTAATATTTTCAGCATCTTTAATACGCTTGATTGTTTTCAGATTTTTATACCATCGAAAAGTGCTTACAATTCCCTCAACAACAAATAAATAAATAAATAAAAATTGTAATCGTAAATTGTAAGAAACAGAACCGCGTAACCGATTTTTCCCCCATTATAAACGCTTCAATTTTGCAGAACTTGCACGCGAACGCACACATCCATCCAGACGTTTTTTTTCTAAATTCCATTTTTCGACGATTTGGAGCGTTATGAACATGTTTACAAAAAGAATCTCTATAAAAAGATTTTAATAATAAAACATTGGAAAAACAAAGCCTTCTCTACGAGGAAGTTTTATTCTTAAGTTGGAGTGACATAAGCGTGAATTTGAGGCGCAACTGCAATCTTCAGATGGAGTTTTTCAAAGATGCTAAAAGTTTCCAGGCAAAACAAAATTTAAGGGATGCACATCACAATTTCGCACCCTCTAGGAATTTACTTGTCTTAAGAAAAGTAAATTCTTACGAAAAGCTCATCACAGTTTTAATAACAAACCTCGGTATGTCGAGTCGTCTTAAAGAGAGACGCAGATTAATTTTATGCATTGTTGCACTTTTCAAATTTTATTAGCTTTTGCATTTTTATTTATCCTTCACTTCAGACGCATAATTCCGTATATTTTAACGAACTTTCATATCTAAAAAAAGGACTGAGCTCTGAAAAATCCAAACTGTAAGGACCATTTTTTGTGGCTTTAACATTTTTTTAGACCTCCCGCTGGAGATGGAAATGATGTACGAGAAGACTTGATAAAACTAGCCCAAATCTCTATAATTAAAAATTTTACACCGAATATGAATGAAAAATAATTTACAATTTTCCCGCGAATATGAATGAGAAATAATTTGGAATTTTCCAGCGAATATCAATGAGAAATAATTTTCAATTTTACAGTGTATGCGAATGAGGAAGAGAATATAATCAAACTTAATTTTTTTAGGAACAAGCAAGATTCTATCGTACAACAACTACGCTACACATCCGTCTCTACCAGCCGAACGAACAACGCCGACAGAACTAGCAAGAACACCGGAGTGAAAAATACCTCTGCTCCGGATACTCACATGCGCCATAGGCATAACACCGCCCAAAATGGGCGGAGGAGCTCCGACCATGTACGGCATCGGAGACATTCCCGGAATCCCCATCGGAGGCTGTCCCGGATACGACATTCTTGTTACTTAAGCTTCAAGAACTGCAACAAATAAACAGGAATAAATAACCATTGAACATTTGGTAATCGTATCGAAGGACAAATTTTTGTAATAAAAAAATTGGCATCGAGTTCGCTGCGTATTATTTCGGATAAAGCCGCGACATTTGACGTACACATACAACGTAACATACAACATATCCGAACGTGCAAAAGACCCAAATTTCGAGGCCATCGACTCAAACCGGCAAAGATCGCCTTCGATAAAAAAAAGGTGGCAAACGCGCCGGACTCGTTACCGACTAACGCAATCGAAGCAGAATTGCCAAAGTCATTTAAAAACAAAGTTGATTTATATATTTCAATGTGAAGCTCGATATATCGAAGCTATCATCGAGAACTGCAACAAACAAACAGGAATAAATAATATTCAATAATCAATAAATAAATATTCAAATTTTGTATGCCTCGTCTTTTCGGTTCATAACTCGAGATCCGTACGAAGGAGTTACTCGGTGAATAAAATTGAATAAAAATGAAAATAGCACCATAAGAATTTAGTGACCGTATCGAAGAATAAACTTAGGTAATCGAAAAAGCCAGCATCGATTCCACTACGGATTATTCCCAAAAAAGCTGCGACGTTCGACGCATACGTATGGCAAAATTCGAACGACCTCGAAATCCAAATCTTCGAGACCATCGACTCAGACTCGCGAAGACAGTCTTCTGTAAAAACCCATCGAAGCGCACTCTACGCATCAGCGCAGTGGACGCACAGAAAGCGTTAACGGCCGATGCAATCGAAACGGAGTCAACGATTCTGCTTAAAAAAACAAAAAATCGATTTACACATTTTTACACCAAGAGCGATGAACGGAGCTAATCCAAAAACCAAAATCTTATTTTCTCTAAATAAATAATAATAATAATAAAATGTAAAAAGTAAAAGTTTTTTCTCTTTGTAAAAAAAAAAAAAAAAAAAAAAAAAAAAAAAAAAAAAAAAAAACAAAGCTATTTACACACTTGAGCAGCCAAGATAAATATTATTATTGTGACAACAAAATAAATAATAATAATAAAATAAATAACAATAATATAAATATTATCGTTTTTTTGTCGGACGATATTTCTGAGGGTTTTTGGGGGGTGATTTGTTTAGCGTTGAAAAAAAATTCGAAGCGATACTTGCAGTTGTGGACGTTTGGTCTCGTACGCTAATCGGCAAGGGCCGGAACGCTTCGATATATATGCAACACCGAAACGCGAACATCCGGGAGATGCCAGAGTTAAGCCCTTAATGGAGGCCGAAGCAACCTAACCATTAAATAATCATCTCGATGCGAGCGTCGTTACCGTTCGTGGGACTTACACGCTCAGAGCCGATAAGTTACGTGCCGTGCAATTCACTCGCAGACAATTTTACTTCATAATTGTGACCGACGAACGCAGAACGAAACTATCCATGCGGAGGACAAATTAAACCTGACTGCGATCTATACTATCGCCGTCGCGGCCATTGTTGCCAATTTTTTTTTTTTTCAGAAATTTCGCCATTTTTTTTTTCATTTTTAGTTGGGCCAATGGCGCGTGCTTCGAGGCGGATCGATTCGTCCGATATTGATCTTCGAGAATTAATCGATCGATCGTTTTCCATGTTGGTGAGTGTGTTGGATTTTTTAAATAATAAATATTTAAATCAAATTATATTAAAACCAAAGTATGTTATGTGATATTAAATTCTCTATACAATTTACGGATTATATTTTTTAAATCGAACAGGCTATATATTATATTGTGAAAGGGCTTGTCCCGTAGATAAATAAATAAATGAATAAATATATATTAATATATAATGTGACTAGAGATGTGCCGTGACGGTCATTTTTTGTTCGGGGTCAAGTGACCGTGTTTTTTTTTATTCCAGAAAAATTTTTGTTGTTCCATGACCATCATTTTTTTTCGGGGTCACAAACTATGGTCAAATTTGTAGCACTCTAGGTTGGTTTCAAACGAATTCTTTTCCCTCCTTGACTTCGTAAACATTCGTATTTTCAATTAATTCATCGACGAAACTATAGTATAAAATTAATACGAAATTGTTTTTTTTTTCTGTTTAACGAGATTGTTACTTTGTTAATTTTTATGTTGGGACAGTGAAGGCTTTTGGTGTTAATGTTGCTTTTGTCGCAGTGCGGTCTTTTTCGGACCGGTCAATTGACGGTCATAGTCAATTGACAAAAATGACCGGTCACAAAATCGTCGCCCATCTCTAAATATGACCTATTTACTGTAGGTTTACGGTGCCTTTTTTCGGTGTATTTATGTATATCGTACCATTTTGGCAATTAGAAGAACATTCTTTCCGGTAAGGGGAATCCAGAATTTTTTTCTTTTTTAAATTGGTTGAAAGTTCTTCTTGAGAAACATAGAAACTATTTTATTTTTTATGTGCCCGGTGATGGAAAATGACCGTAAATGACGGCTGGCTCGAGCAATCGCCACCGCTAGTGATGAAAAATGACCGTCTTTTTTTCGATCGGTCAAATTATGACAAAATTATCGTCTTTTGACGTAATTTTTTTTCACTCATTTTTCTACGTGAAAATGACGGTTAATTTTGTTATGCGACATTTGAGCAACCCCTTCCATCTTCTTCAAGCCATTTTTGGTTATGCGGACTAAAGCCTGCGAGCGAAAAAATAGTACTCTGCGATACTAGTGCGATAAGTAAAGTGAGAGACACTTGCGTGAAGCGCG